>JAMWET010003338.1:85000-243770 GCA_024036415.1 Prochilodus magdalenae | reverse complement strand
TAACGCAGGGGACACCTCGATTACCTCCCCTCACCTATCTGAGCCTCCCACACTTCCTCCCTCTCTCAACTCATCATCTAGTTATTTCATACATTATGATACTCCACAGCGTAATAGTTAACTTTATGATATGCGCGCGAATAACTCTCCTGCTGTCTGAATACTAATAGATCATTAAAGCTAATTCTTAGCTTCACTCAGAACTAGTCTGCACGTGGGCTGTGTTCGTACCTGTAGCCAGCTGCTGTGCTTTCTGTCTTTCTTCCTCAGGTAACAGGGCTTCCGTTTTCGCAAAATGTTCACGCGCCAGCATGTAAAGTGGCCCGACTCTTTGGGCTGTCTTCATTTGGTGACAGAGATGTGGGGCAGTGTTGACGGCAAACCACAAGCGGGTCTGATACATTTTCAGATCTGATATGCAGTACTGAAACCCAGTATGGATCACTCCATACCCAGTATGTGGTAACAGCCGTATCAGAATTCATGCGGCTCATGACATTCATCTTTTTTTGGGCTGCTCATAGGATGATATTAGAACAGAAGATGAGAGGGAAGATTTCAGTGGCTGTGTAGGCTAGTAAGTGTTTGTAGTGTATAAGTAACATGACACCTAGCGGACGCGCTGTGTGCTGAAAGTAGCTGCAGCAGGCCATGAGGTTCAAGTGTCAAAGTTTATGCCTTATTCGACTTCCAACCCAAACGTACCACGCCTGGCACTATTTGGGCTCTGGGCTACCAAATATTTTCTGGTGTATATCCAGATCTCATAGTACTGATGTCCGGCAGCAAAAAAAAACCAAAACAAAAAAACATGACTGTGAATTGTTTGCACATCAGATTCCAATACCCCCCCCCTTAAGTAGGAGTGTGATGCAATTCCGTATCAGATTTTTACAGATGGCGTCTCAGAGTCCGGAGACTCGGACTGAATCAATCATGGCTTTTTGAGTCATTCGCATCATACTGTCACAGTCCGGAGTTGTACAGAGGTCTAGGATTCAATACTCGTGCTGAATATGCAACACTTAGACCTACTGGTATACAGGATGAAGCGCCTCCATCTCTCCCAGCATCTGCCCATCTAAATCTGTGGTCCACCATTGTAGCTATCGGTAGTTTACTGGACCCCTACAGCGCTAGCCACAGCAGCCCATGCAGATGTTTGGTGATGTCCCGGTTACAAATAACAGCGGACCAGGTCCGTCCTCTAAAGATCTGCTTTTGAGAAAGCAAACTCCTATGTTGGCTGCAGTCTGGACTCGAGGCTTTAAAGCCTGAGATGGGCCCTAGAGCCTGCCCTAATGTTAACAAGCGGGCTTCAACACGTTCTGGGTGATGAGCCCGCGGCTCATCCATTTAAACTTTGGTCCTCTGCGATGGCTGACGAATATTAAATTTGACTGTCCGTCGGCAGGTAATGACTATTTTTAGGCCAGTGGCGTAGGGGGAGGCCCTCTGCGGGGGGACCTCGAGTACAGGGGGGCCCCGCCTTTAAAATTATTACCGTTCCCTCCTCTTGGATGAGGTGAGGACGCCAAAACGCTAGGACGGTGCTGGGGTGGCGAAGACATTAAAGACAGTGACAAAAGACATACAAAAGTGGGTGCTCAGAAAGGCATGCATATCCTCACAGCAATCCTGTCTATTGTGACGGACGTGGCTACTGCTCTTAAAGCTTTTTTTTACTATCCCCGTCACTGTGGCTAGTGCAGAAGAGTATCTTTTCAAACTGAAAATGATCAAAACCATCTGAGAAGCACTTATGTCTCAAGACAAGACTTTTCCGGACTTGCTATTCTCAGCATTGAAAGCACGCGGGCTCGTCAGACGGCTCGTCACGGACATTGTTAAGGGAATTTGCGGCAGAAAACTCTCAGGAGGAGTGCGACGTTTTTGGGCACTAAGGTGAGAGAGCGGTTTATTGTATTGTATCTGTTAATATGCTTGAATACAGATCCGCTTCAGAATGACTGAGAATAAGTCCCGTTTGAGTTATGCACGTCAGGCACCGCCAAGAGAGATTCTGTAGCTCCACACAGGGCCTCCGTCCCTGCCTCCTTGCGGTGGGGCCCCAGAATTTTGCGCTACGCCTCTTGCTTTTTAGGGTTATGGGATGAAGCGAGCCCTGTTGTTTAACACGCAGGTGCAGTTTTTAGAAGTGTGATTCTGCTCAGGACAGCTGTTCAAGCATAGGTCCCTTTAATTAGGATTGTTCTGAATGAGGAAATCCTCGGGATGCCACTCTGGGAAACCGCTGTGTAAAACGTACCACCAACAGTGTTTTGCTTGATCATTTAGGAATTATCTTTGTGCTAAGAAAGCTTCCTGGAAGCCCGATCCAAGTTCCACTAACGAATATGCTGGAAGGCTTGCTGTTGACTTTAAATCTGAAGCCAGATGGTGGCGGTATTTGGACCACATGGTACAATGCGCTTACTTTGGACACATGGCTGTATTTAAATCCACAATCTTTAATTCTTATCAACCACATGGAACTCCAGGTGCAAGTATTCAGAAATGTATCTGCAGCTTAAAATGTATTATTATATTAAAAGAATGTTATTATTCATCAACTACTATGAACCTAGAGAAACCAGCAAGAACAGACCAAAGTTCCTTAGAGCAGCATACAGTGAACATCCTTGGCATCAGTTCGATCCAGTCTTCAGCTTTTTCTGCCATCGTGCTGTCGTGTTTGGAGCCTCCGAGGCAGGGCGGGCTCTTGGCAAGGCTGGGGTCACTGCTCCACGCTGTGGGGTGGGTGTCCTTATGGCAACCTGCATGGCAAGAGCATGAACACTGGAGCTTAGCTCCTCGCGCAGGGCCTCGTTGAACATACGGTGACGCTGCAGCAGAGATAGGCCCTCGAACCGGGGGCTGACCACCAGCACCCGTGAAGTGAGACTCAGAGCCCGGCGGCGACGGCATGCTATGTGGGCTCTCGTTCAGTACCTCCAGATGCTCTGGCTGAAGAGCCTGCGTGAGCTTCCTGCGAATGGATGCCTCCACAGGCCGATATAGTGCCGGGCTCCATTTGGGCTGGCCGAAAATGGGATAACCTTCTAGACCAAGGCAAGCGTTGAGGGAGGATGGAACGAACGCGAAGCAGCTGGGGCAAGCATCTGAAGGTCAGGAGTGAAAGGGTAGCCACAGAAGGCCTGTGAAGATAAACAGATTTTTTTATAGAGGGCAAATACGAGCTGTTAAAGGTGTAGTAGTGGGAATATGTGCAGGTGGTAAGATGAATCTGTGAATCAGAAAACCATACATGTAAGTAATAAGCAGGTCCCAAACACAATACACAGCTTACCAGACAAAGCTGGAACATCAAACTTACAAGTGTCACACATGTGAGATTAGATGGCACAGAGCCAGGTATCAGTATGAATGCTGAATCATGTATTCGGGGGAATAATGAATCGGATCCGATCCTGTAATAAATTTAGCCTGAATGTTGTCAGCTGTGAGACAGAGGTGTGTTTGAGACAGACACCTTAGACAGACTTCTCAGTATGTAAGATTTAGAGGATCTATTATCAGAAAGGAAAGTTCTGTTTATCATGATAATCTTTTTCCTTTATTTCTGACAGTAGCATGTCAAAACATGGTGTAGTATATAAAAAATAAATACATAATTACTTAGAACACTTTAAATAATTATTTCCTTGAGATTTACAGATTTCCGGTTTGACATTATGACCTCTTTTTAATGAGTGACTTTTATATTATTTTTCTTAATAATATATTGAGAAATACACACCTTATCAAAAGATAGCTGCACCCAGAAGGAGGTGTGGGGGATTGCAATTTGGCGGCTATTGGGAAGAAGATAAAGCTTACCAAGAAACAATAAATGATGATAATTCAGACTGATATGTCGGTAATAGTAAGTGTCTCGGCTATGGCGTTGGGCTGGCGTGTTAGTTAATGCGACATGCCAGATGTCTCCGCATGGAGTTGTAGAGGTTTCCTAATGGTGTCCTGGTGCTACTCAATCCCATACAGCTTCAATATCCTCACACAGTTCCTGCAAATGGTGCGAGTAGGGTGGAGGTGGAGTGACCACCAGTCCTTCAGGACGCATGTCAACAAACCGTTTCATCTTGGTGCTGACCACGCGCCTGCCTCCATACACTGATTCATTGCCGTCGTCTCCACCAAGACTAAAGCGGGACTCGTCACTGAAGATGACCCGCTGCCATTCTGAGTCCCTCCATGTGACATGACAGTCTGGTGCGACACCACTGCAGTCTTTGGTGAGGGTGACGTGGTGTTAAGGGTGGTTGTCGTAATCAATCACTGACTCCTGGAGCATCACCGCTCACTGAATGTCCGGAATCGTTGCTGTTGGGTCGGTCCAGTACATATATAAGGCCCGTCCTTGCTTACGGCACACGCGCAGCTGAGTGTGAAACTTGAATCATAAGCATGTCTCATGATGTCAAACCTACCAACCAAGTTTCATTCCTGTTGGTTGATTCCTTCTGGGTGCAACTACTCTTTGAAGACGAGTGTAATAAGATTATTCAGAGACACAACGTTAGAAAATAAGCAGCCGTTAGGGACTTTCTGAAAATTTTACAAACTTGTACAGACTTTTTTTTCTGCCAGATGGTTTTGTTTTTTAATGAAAACAGGTTTGATGGTTAAGGACCTTTAGTTTCCTGTAGGACCTGACATTAGGAAACCATGAAGTGGAATCACACTGTTCATCTATGAATCCTTTACACTGAGATCAGGCCATCAGGGAAACACTATATATACCACTAGTGACCATCAGACACCATGAGGAGCATTTGTTGGAAGCCCATTCTGAGCGTGAAGCTGGCTTCCTGAGTTTATAACGAGAGGTTGGAGAATAAGTCAATAGCTGATTTAAATGAAAACCATGAAGGCTAAGATGCTACGCCTATAGCCCACATGTACGTGCCCGCATAATGAGCTCTCTAGCTTCTGTTTCCACATTAACACAACAGACTTCCTCCTTACTGTCGGGTCAACGCTGAGGTAAATCCTACACCCCGCTCCTCCGTGTCTCAGTAAAAAGTCCAGAGGTTGTTTATATGTCCTCTCACCTCACCACAACTTAAAACTGCGTCCTCCTTCCGTAAGGCAAAGCGGTCCGGTTCTTCTTCGCTGTCGCTCTCCCGGTGCACGAACAGACTACTACTAACTGCCGCCTGCTGGCCACAGACGGGATTTGCACATGAAGCCCAGCCAGAAATGCCACCTCTAGTGAAACAGGTGCCAACCGTGATACATTTAATATGGCATCAAAACATAAAATGTCCACCGCCCGGACACAGACTCAGAAGTGGTCATTTACTGAGAGTTGAGTGAGCCTGTTCAGTGAGCACTAGTCCAGTGCTAGCTATAGCTAGTTCCATTGCTAGCCTGTTCAGATGAAACACTAGTCCCAGTGCTAGCTATAGCTAGTTCCTTTGCTAGCCTGTTCAGTGAGCACTAGTCCAGTGCTAGCTATATGCTAGTTTCCTTTGCTAGCCTGTTTCAGTGAACACTAGTCCAGTGCTAGCTATAGCTAGTTCCTTTGCTAGCCTGTTCAGTGAGCACTAGTCCAGTGCTAGCTATAGCTAGTTTCTTTGCTAGCCTGTTTAGTGAGCACTAGTCCAGTGCTAGCTATAGCTAGTTCCTTTGCTAGACTGTTCAGTGAGCACTAGTCCAGTTCCTTGCTCAGATTGGGTAAGGAGTTGATACAATGAAATGAAACTTGGTGGGTTTGACTTTGTGAGACAAGTAAGCAAGCACGGCCTTATCACTGTACCTGACTGACACAGAATCCACAGTTGCAGATATCAGTGATGTCCTCCATGAGTCGTCCTGTTATTGACAGGATATCTCTACAACTCCATGCATCTGGTATGTTGCGTTAGCAACACGCCGGCCCAACGCCATACCGAGACACTACTTCTGTATGTGTAGCTTAATAAATATTACCCATATGAGTCTAAATGTATCATCATTCATTGTTCCTGATAACCCTTATCTTCCTTCTCAACAGCCACTGGCAGTCCCACAAGCAGCTTTTTTTTTTTTTTGATGATGGCTGTATTATGTTGTAGGCGCTAACTTTTTTATTTTTTAGTAAACACAAAACTAATGTGACTGAATTATCCTCTAAAAAGGGGGACATATGCAGCATAGAGGCATGAAGATACAGAATATTCAGCAACACTTTATTTGAAGGCTTCATACGTAGTGACTTTATAGCACATGAATTAGCACTGAATGATATTCATGAAGCGACATGTAAGTATTTATGACCAGCTTATGCTAGAAACTGCAGTATGTTATGTAAGAGAGTATGTAAGAGAGCTTAAACTGCACAGATGGACAATTCATTTATAACACTATCATGAAGAAGGAGTTGCAGGTAATGGAACTCTGAATGAAGGTGTAGTTTAAACAATTCTATCAGATTTACAAAGTTTTACATCAATTAAAGTGCAAAACGCTTCAACCTACAATATCTTGTGATTACTGGCGTAAGCCATGTTATTCAGTGCTTATACATGTGTTATGACAGTCTTGTGTAACTAGTCTATGACAGTCTTACCAAACAGTCTGCGTAGTGTAAAACTGGCTGTGTTGGCATTAGACCAGGATAATTTGAGAGTGTGGTATTTATACAGACACTGATTTTAAATGGATGGATGGATGGATAGATAAATAAATGATAGATAGATTAGATACTTGATCCTGAAGGAAGTTTCATGGATTACAAATTTGTCACTGTTACCATCAGCTTGTTCACCTGAAGCTGAAAAGTCGGGACTGAAGTAATAAATGTGCGTTACATGGAACTGAATTTCAATAACTGCCAAGCCAGTGGTCTTCATGACGTTTGTTTATTATCCAGACGTAGGTTTTCATTTCAGGATTAGTTCACTGCACAGGTGCAGGGGAATCCTCAGCGTGACTCCGAAAATGAGACGTCTCTTACGAACCTCAGTATAGAACCATTTTGGTGTAACATTGAAATAGTTT
The DNA here is from genome assembly GCA_024036415.1 of Prochilodus magdalenae. Lineage (NCBI taxonomy): Eukaryota > Metazoa > Chordata > Actinopteri > Characiformes > Prochilodontidae > Prochilodus > Prochilodus magdalenae. Next base: position 236,765 of record JAMWET010003338.1, on the reverse strand, counting down.
CCATGTTTAATGATAGTGTCGACGTCTTTACGCCATTGTCATTCTCATGTACAAAAAGAAACAGCTCACCAAAATGAACAACATACAGTAGTACTCTATTTCTTGTGTTCGACGGTTTTAGTCTTTTTCATTTTTATTGTTCCACATATTTATACTTTTACATACAAACAACTACAATCTCTACAGCACAGTACAATGATAAGGTGATAAACTCTGTCACATTTAAATTATGGCAATACATTGTTATTGACAAAAGCATCAAAAGACCTATGGGATATTTGTAGAATGGTGGACATTGGCCTTTAGGTATTTTTCCCCTTTCATCACTACACGTCTCATTGCATGTGGCCTGTTTGTTTCCAGTGTGCTTTATTTTCCCAAATAATTTGGGGGGGCGGAGCAAAGAAACCTGTCAGTCACTTATTGCTTTGATTTCTTTTTGCGCACACGATGATGGACTGCTGCTAAGTTATTCAGAATTACAAAAAGACCCTGTAACAAAAAACATAAAAAACAAACAAAATAATAACAATAATTAAACATCCAGTAACAATCCAAACAAGTGAAGTTCACAAATTCTAGGACTGCGTTTACGTACAAAGTCATAGCTTCACTGAGTCCATTAACTGCAGTTCAGTGATTTCACAGCATACGACAGCAATATTGACATCCTCGTCTGTAGTTCAATGGGCGGACCAAGGACGACACGGAAGAGACATGACGGCTAAGAGATACATGCTGTACAACTGCAGATGAGAACAGCAAAAATTTTGCTCAGCCTGCTTGGCAGTGATATCCTGCTGAGTATGGGTACTTTGGGAAATGGCCAGGGATGTGCTTTTTCCATATCAGCTAAAATAACTCAAATAAATAAATAAATAAATAACTGATCCCCTTTTGACAAAAATGGAATTCTTAAAAAAAACGGCATGCCTTTCTCACGAGCACTGAAACTTGTAACTCATGGTCATGTTAAGCACTATTCACCATACTACACAAGGCTGGTGTAGCATGGGTAGTAAAGCCCTCCATCCACACAATACAGGTTCAATGCCCTGCACAGGCAACACCACCAACAAGTCTATGTTCACACATCAGGTAAAAGCAGCCCAAATCCAGTTTACTCAGGAAATCCGATGTTGCTGTTACGACATCGTTTAATAGTGAGCTATATCTAACATTCTAACAGATCACACTCCTGAACCAACCCGCATGCACAAAACAGCAATGCTCCACATGGTGCGCTCACACAGATGTAAACAATGACGGCTGACTTTCGCAGGTCCACTTCTGGCTATGTTGCTCTGTCACGGTCACGTCTTTGGTTCACACAGATACACATAAAGATAAAGATCAGAATTGGGCCACTTTTACCTGCACTGTAAACACAGCTGAAGATGTCCGACTCCTAGCTTTACCGGAGTCCAGTTACTCTGGACAAGAGCATCTGCCAAATACCTAAATATAATATTTTACTGAATTGTAGTTCCTGCTCATGTCTCCACCCCCTCGGCCTTTCAATCATTTAGAGACGTTTCCCTAATTCCGAGATTTGCTTTAAAAAGCCTCTGGGCACGTAAAAGGGGAAATGTTGCAGTTTTCTGAATCACATTGACTTCACATTGTTGGCGAAAGGGCTAAACATATGACATTTAAAAACTGTAACTGAGTATAATATTGTGCGTCTGCAGTTTGGGTCCTTCAGGAGCAACAGCACTCTAGTTTTTTTGCTCCTAACAGCATCTGAATCCAGCCTGGTTTTCATATCATACAAACTGCTTTGCTGCTTTTAGCATGTCTGAGCTGAAGACAATAATTTGCAATCACACATGAAAGATTGTCACTAATGCATCCTGTGATGTGGTTTCCTACTGACCTCGTGGCAAAGAAGTGGAGGTGGAGGCAGTTCTAGAGTGATTTGTACTGGATTCTTTAAAGCCCGATTTAGCCCAGAGATTTTTTTGCTAGAGCACAGTAAAGCCCATTTAGCCTGACTGTATGACACTGAGTTTAGGCATGTACAGTAGACTAGCTAAATAAGAAAGTCAGATTGTGCTTCAAATCAATGACCTCCAAAACTACTTAGTAACACATCCTAATGCCACTAAGATAATTTAACGTTACAGTAGAGAGGACAAGCTTACCCTAATGTGTTTTTTGTCTGAGTACATCTAGAATATGGCTGCTATCCTACAAAATGGCAGTAAAGAAAAGTGACACCTCTGCATTGTCGCTAGGATAAGCACTGTTCCCAAACAGAAGCATCTGAGACTGGAAATCTGGTTTGCTTTTTTTTGCTAAAAGGATCTGTAGTTAGCGGAAGGCAGTCACTTTTAGGATAAGAATTCCATGTAACCACGGATCAGCTTCTGTCTACACTGAAGTAAACATCAATCACCAACCTGGAAAAACATAAAAAGTCATTTGGGCACATTTCTGTGCTGGTCACTCAGCTGGCTTTTTTAGACGCCCCCACTTTCGATTTTTGCTCTTTAGATCGATTAATACCATCCAGCAATTTTTTTTTTTTTGAAGCTACTTTCGTTAAAATGTTTACTGTAGAGATGTGAACGACACGTCAACGACGATACAGCAATAAATTCACCCTGCATGTGGCACAACCTGTTTCTACAGACATCCAAAGTAAAAAATACTATAAAATCAAACTTTTGCAATCATATAAATAAATAATAATTACAAATATTTCGTGGAACACCTCAACGTTTCACATGCAAGCACACTCACGCATACACACTTACACGCACACCTACAGATACCTCTTTGTTGCTGTACGAACATAAAAATTAAGTATGGACGTACATGTTACGCATGGATTGCATTTGTAATTACCAGGTCTCTGAATATTCGTATTTGTTCAAAATAAAAGTACTTTAAACCAATATATATATATACAGACATCAAGTAGAACCTATCTAAGACATTATGGTACTATTTCAACATCTGAAACAGAAAGGTTTCTTTTAGTCCAATTTTTCCCTTTATATTTATATATTTAATATTAGCTAGAGTGTTCAAACAGACAGACTCGACTGTATATTTATATTCAGTACATATTTTACATCATTTTCAAAATAAACCTATTGGTTTTTGATAGTCTCATCAAACCATCTTGTGCTTGATTTGTTTTTTCCTTGCTTTTTTTAGATGGAAGAAAAGACATTTTTTAAATATTTTTATCAACTTTTTTTTGCATTCTCCTTATCAGAAAATGCATGTTCAAGGACAACATGAGGACGGAGCGACGGGCCTGAATGGAACTGTCTGACAAACAGAAATATGCAGTTGGTAATGATCATTTTGGAGAGGACATGGTTGCTTTGTAATAGGATGCAGCATTTCATATTTTACATCATCTCAGGCCCTGTCTATACCTGCCACTAACATCTCACGTCTTAGGTGGTTCGACCATGAGTTGACAGCGCTAAGTTGCGAATGCTGTTATGACCACATACTGACAGCAATAAGGGACTGTCAACCGCATCACCAACCACACAGATCACAACTAAGCAACTGCAAAGCTTCTTTCCTTGTGTCATATCCTGAAAGTTTCCAAGCTGCATTAGCGATCCATGGAATCTAAGTGTTTGTAATAGCTCAGTACATTTACCCAACCACACACGTTATGGTCTGACAATACACAAAATGAAATCCAAGATTCCTATCATATTTGGTGACTGGAGGTGCATTTGAGATCCATGGAACTATCAGGTGTCAAAGGCTGCATGTCTCACTGTCCACTTATGATCATGTCACCTAAGCTAGATGTCAATACCACTTATGAACAGGGCTTCAGAAACCATCATGGGCACCGTATGAGGTGGGGCAGCACTTCAGGTCATATATACTATACTGTCATTAACATATTCCCATGCATTTCCGCACTTCTTTAGTCCTATGTGCACAACACTTTCAATAAAGCCATTTCTGCAAGAATACCAGCATTCTCTCCATGGCGTACACCTGAAGATCCTTCTGCTTTCCCTAAATAAAACCATTCACTATAGTGCACCAGTGATCCAACCGTTACTTCCCTTCCACAAACAGATGTGATCCGAAAGCGACGACCCTTGGAAAGAGACATTTTGTCACGTGTACATATCCACTATTCACATGGTTTTAGAAGAGAGTTCTCAGGATATTGTGAGCGGAAAATAACAACAACAACCAGCACCACACTAGAGCAAAACACCCAAAACACTGTCCGTGCATCAAAAATCAACCCACTGACAACATCCATCTCACCCACAGTTCCCATCTAACAGAATGGCTTGGACTAAGATTAAAGGGAGAAGGCAAACTCATCACAGACCGGTTCTCACGTTCAAACTCTAAATAAACCTGGAATGTGTCTAAAATGGCAGTTGTTTGACGCACACATACATACACTTCAACATAAACACGCATACAACCTCTGTTTTCCCTGTAAGGACACTGGAGATAAGGACAAGATCAGACCTGAAAACCAGGACTTAAACTCAACATCCTTAAGACGGTGCCACTTGAATATAGACAAATACAAGAAAGTGTGAATCTTAACCCTATTTAATCGGATGAGAGGGAAACTTGCACAAGGACTGGTTTGAACGACGGATGGCCTTTCTGCGGGAAGGTTGATGTTTTGAAATCATCCGACTACATGACGTTAAGGGAAAATGACCCCAGTTAGGCAATCTGACCTGTGTGGCTAAGAACTGTTGCTCTTTGCTGAAATGACGAAACTCGTTCAACACAGAAGATGGAGGGGCTATGGCATTACATCTATATCTCCTGTAATGAGAGGACAAAAGTGGGAATTTTATGTGTTTTTCTTCGCTGCTCGCAGCGTGGCTCACTCAATAAGGTTTGGGGAACACTTCCTATTCAACATTGCCACCTGCTGGCAGGGAGGTTGCACTATTGGAGAACCTGCCCCCGCGTCTCCGGAAGCTTCAGAGCCAGGAAGCTGCCGGCTGCCAGCGCCCCCGAGGCGAAGAGAATGGGCACCGCTTTGGTGATGCCAACGAAGGATTGGAAGATGCTAATTCCCAGCACAGCAGCAAGCTTGCACAGGGCGTTGAGAAAGCCAAAGGCTGTAGTTCTGTTGAAAACATAATGAAGAAATGAGCCAAATCTGCAGTTTTCACCTTACTCAGAATGTGTTCAATCAGCCGAGGCATGTCTGCATCCAGATCTTTTTTAAGGTCACACAGACTTGCCAGACTTTTACTGTGAACCATAAAAATGAACTTAGTCATTTTAGACAGCTGGTGTTATATAAATTCTGACACTGGCCTATGGATGCTATATGTCCATGATTTATAAATCTTAAGATTTGCATAGAAACAACAAAAATTGCAATCATGATCTAGTTTCCAAATGTCTGCATGACATGCACAAATCTGAAAGTGAGCCCTGTTCTCCAGAAGAATCAGCATACAGCACACAGCAAAGCATACTGTGTCCTAAAACACATGGACAAGTCTGTGGGAATCACAGAAAAGATCTGGGCAACTGCTGACGTCTAGTGTTTGTCAGCAACTTTAGCGTTGTAGCTCCAGTGCTAAACAAAGCAACAAAATGTGGACGCCAAACATGTCTCTGTGAATTGACTACACCAGAGGTACATACTGGATCTAGCCATATAACATCAAATTTATAATCGAACAATTACATTATGCAAAAAAAAAGAACAGCTCTAAGAGCATTAGCTCTTCTTTTCTCCATTTATTCAACCTACAGCAACCTACAGTGTCAGAAACCACATACACAAGTCTGCTTGATATAAGTTAAGAGTCCAGTGTGATTTCAGGTGTGTTCATGTGCATGATGAATTAGACATCCAGTCTGCACAATGTTAATTTGTGATGAGTATGCTAATCAGTTCCCATTACTTGTTAAGTGTGTTGGGGCTGGTTAACTTAATTTCGGGCATTTTTTAAAAGATACATTATCACTCTAATGTAAAGCTATCCACAAGAGAACTTCATAAACATACTTTATGCCTAAATCTGGATCAAACATTATGTGTCGTGGGAGTAGGCCACATGGGGGTGCTGTTTAGCCGGTAAGGTAAAACTCTGTGGCAGGCACCATGGTTACTGCACATCTCACAAATAAGGCGTAGTACTCAATGCCAAGCCAGCTGGGATTTCAGACATTTTGATAGGAGGTGGCACTGCAGCAAACACACTTCTGAGCACCCCAAACACTAGCGTAATTATTACATGAAGTATTCACTCCTTGCCCTGTTCATAAAGTTTTTATTTAATTTTTTTAAAGGGTAATATGCCGCAACCTGTAATACTTCATTCCGTGGCCTGTTACTTCCCTGTAATACATAACAGATGATTTGAGCAACTTAGCTGATTGGTGCATCTCAAATAGTCCAATATTACATGATAAACTATTGATTTATAATCCTTAACTTGATCCTGCCACATAACACCGACATAACTATATCATAAATCATGTCCAGTAATAATCTGTTACATTACATCATTAACAATCTTGCAATGTAGCATGTGACAAAAGATGCCATGACATTATGACCACAGATTACAGCTTTCCATTAGATCTTATAGGAATGGCAGGTCAATGTTAAGTAGCTGGGTTCAAGTAAAGTTTTACCAATTTTCATATAAATATGTATGTTAAAGAAATCGTTTTACGATATTTAATTGCAATCGATCAGCCGATATATGTTTGGTGTCCAAGGTTTGTTTAGTGTCCTTTGGAGGTCCATCATGTTAATGAGATTTTTCACCAGACTATTTCTTGCATTCGAACGTTTCCAACCTTACTTACCTCTTATTAGATGGGTACAGCTCTACTGTGAGTACATCCAGGGCATTCCACGATGCGATGCTGATGCCTCCAAAAAGACAGAGGAGGGCAATCATGGCAGACTCGCTGTTCCCAAATGACAGGAAGAAACAGCTGACACAGGAGATCACACTGGAGCCAGCTGCAAAGAAGAGGATGTTGGTATGGTTTATTTCTGAGGTAAAAGAACAGTAACTGTAATATTTTTTTTCTGACTCTAGTTGCATTTCTACATGTATACTACTTATACACAGCTGCCTGATTGGTCACTGTGTTTTCACAAGTTCTGGGTAGAAAGAAAGTGGTACATCAGGCTCTGGACTGCTGTATACTGAATGACCCTTTGCTACTTATGATCTGTTGCTTTCATCGCTGACTAGTCACAGACTGGCCTTAACAGGTTGCAAACTCTTTTACCCAGCATCCTCAGGCGTCCGATTTTGTCCATGAGCAAGGCAGACACAATGTTCCCAGGCAGGACAGCCAACGTGCCTAGAAAACTGACAAAGTAGATCATGTAGGCGTTGTTCTCGTCGCTGAAATCCAGCAAACAGCCCTCTTTGTTATGCAGGAAGGTGCTGTTGATGAGACGGCTGTTGACCAGTCTATACTTGAACAGGTCTGAAAAAAAGGAGAGCGGCAGCTTATTAAACCAAAACCTGATGCCCATTATACATATATTTGTTTTTTTCATCTGGCTATACAGACAAGTAACAAATTAAAGGCAGAAAGTACCATGTAGTGGCTTAGAAAGATATTACAGGTCAGCTTCAGCAGACATGTTGACATAGATTATCTGTCTTTATATTTACTTTGAGCAGAACAGTCAATGTAAAACACTGAAAATACACAGATTTTCCAAAATAAGTTGCACACTGTAATATTTTGTTCAACAATTCTGTAAAGTCTCCTCCAGCATGTTCCAAAGACTTGGAATGGGTTACGGTCAGGACTCTAATGTCACCAGGTAATGTGTGAAAATGATTCCTCATGCTCCCTGAACCACTTTTTCGTAATTTGAGCTTGATGAATCTTGCCACTGTTGTCCTGGAATATACCTGTGCCATCAGGGAGGAAAAAATCCAATGATGGAATAACTTGCTCATTCAATACATTCAGATGTTCCTAAGCCTCGACATGATGAACTGAATTAACCCCAGATCACAACCCCTGAATTATATGAAATATCTGTAAAGACCAATCAATAAACAAACAATAGTGATGCTAGCCTTCTTACTTTGTTAGCCTTGTTAGCTTTTTTAGCTCTACTACCCTACACTCAAATCATTTCATACCTGGTCGCATGTGGCTACAGCCACACAACAGATTCAGTTTCATTTCAACAGTGCATATTCAGATCCGTGACCTTTTAAAAAAATGAATATTTGCGATTGAATATTGTATTAAATAATGACATCCTAATGTAAGTAGCCTTCACTGCTGCTGAAAACCAAGAAAGTTCACTGAACCAACTTTCACGGCTTAAAAGAGAGCTCAAGGGGGAGAAGTCAAGAGAGCAGGGAGACATATGAGAAGATGTGGGCCTTTGGTATTCGTCTTAATCAACTCTTAAAAGCGTCTATTTATACGGACATAGCGGCAACAGATTTTGTCCATTGCTTTGTAAAACTGCAGCTGATGTTGCTAGGATACCTAAAACCATTTCAGTGCATTACACAGTTGCGCTGAATGAGGTCATTTTGATGGAGAACATATCGGCTGACAGTTCCCTATTTAAGGATTATAGATGGCAGAGACTGGGCTCAGCGTCTGTCTGCCTTACAAATTTTTACTACGCCTGTCCAGGCAATTAATACAAAGCTACCGGACACAGCAGGGTGCTTAATCCTGCTCTGCAATTTATTGCCCTACCTGTCATAACGCCGTTTTAAAATTCATTAATGGGGTCGTTAACTTATCTCTCCAAGTTACGGCCACAAAAGCATTCTTTTGTTGCTACCCTTGTGAGGCCGACCAAGCTTTATTGAACACTGACATTAATTCATTTCAACCTAATGAATGGCTGTAGTTCAGAGTGTTATTCCATATTTTGTATGTAGGTGAAAGATCACAAAGTAAATACAGTATGATTAAGGTTTTTAAACCTGTGGGCCGCAGGGATACTACTAGGGTGTATGTATTATGTTTAATCAAGTGTTATTTTAAATTATTTGCAAAAAATAAGAACATCATGTTTAGGTGAAAAACCCTAGCTAGAAATGTACTGTCGTCCGAATCGAATGCATTCATAAATCTGGTTTAGTGTGTTAAGACCTCTAGGTGTCACATGTCTGGGGAACAGAAAACAAGTTCAGCTTCCACTGTGTGCAGAAAGCTCAGAAATCCTTTATTAAATAGCATTAAAGCCAAAAAAATTGATGTTGCCATCCAAACCTTAAAGTTCCTTAGCCTGTCAGCCACCACTTGGTAGGTGCCAAACAACATTAGCTCAATAGCTGAGTTATAAAATTTAGAGGGCACATTGATTATTACCTGGTTGATTCTTACAGTCGATAAGGTCAGGAACCCCTGATGTAGGTTATTATCCGATTGTTAGGCTAATCAGAATGTGTGTCAGCTTTAGCTGCTTTATCACCGCTTAGAACTTAGGCTAAAAAATAATTTACCCTGATCATCACTTTACGGACAATATTGTACAATCCCATACAGAGAATGTGCGGTATGTAGATAAAGGTAATGTAAATCCAAATTTCACAAGCGTAAATTCCACTTAAAAACCTGTAAGCCATCAGCAAGCTAGCCTGCAATGCCAATCTTAGCCATCTCTGGCATAGCTTAAGCTGACTGGCATCTCAGTGAGATTGTGTCTCATTTATTGATAGGTAGAATGTGTCCTTTGCTGCGTTCTCAGCTGCAGCAGTCCATAGAGGAGCTTTTCTCTGCTTTTACCACCAAATGATATAGTCTATCAAGGATCATAGCTCCTGGTTCCCAGATCAGCTGTGAGGCTGAGGTTTGAGGTGTTTAAAAAAGTGAGAGTTGAGGAAGGCAGCTACTGAGATAACCTGGTTTTTATATACTCACCCTGTGGGTAGAGGTAATTTAAAAAAAAGCTAAAATTAAACAAATGAACACTAAATGGTATTTTTGTCCACGTTTTGTTAAAGTTATTCAATAATAACTTCTAGTGACGTAGCAACTCACAAAATTCAAAATTTGCTTTATGATTCAGTGTTATCTTCATACAATTTAAATACAAAGAAAATAAGAGTGCCCAATGTTGTGCCTTACATGCCTTTCTATTTCCAGCATAATTCCAGAATATTCAGAATTACAGCAAATACATCTCGCTTCATTTGTTTAATTTCAGCTTTTTTATTACCTCTACCACAGGAAGGCTATATGAAACGAGGTGAAACAAACTGTACTTGCATTACTATCTGTTCTAAAAAAGTTCAAATAATAAAAAGCCTTAAGCATTAGGGGGTTTTGGTTGATTTACCCTGTACCCCGTACTTAAGAATCTTTCTAGCATAAGAAGCTCAAATGCTGAACACAAATTGCATGCAAAGTATTGTTTTGTAGTGCCCTTTTAAAATAAGGGCACTACAAAACAATACTTTGCATGCAATTTGTGTTCAGCATTTGAGCTTCTTAGACTAGAAAGATTCTTAAGTACGGGGTACAGGGTAAATCAACCAAAACCCCCCTAATGCTTAAGGCTTTTTCTTAATTGAACTTTTTTAAGAACAAATAATAATGCAAGTACAGTTTGTTCCACCTCGTTTCATATAGCCTCCCTGTGGTAGAGGTGATAAAAAAGCTGAAATTAAACAAATGAAGCGAGATGTATTTGCTGTAAGTCTGAATATTCTGGAATTATGCTGGAAATAGAAAGGCATGTAAGGCACAACATTGGGCACTCTTATTTTCTTTGTATTTAAATTGTATGAAGATAACACTGAATCATAAAGCAAATTTTGAATTTTGTGAGTTGCTACGTCACTAGAAGTTATTATTGAATAAATTGAACAAAACGTGGACAAAAATACCATTTAATGTTTGTTTGTTTAATTTCAGCTTTTTTTAAATTACCTCTACCACAGGGGTGAGTATATAAAACCAGGTTATCTCAGTAGCTGCCTTCCTCAACTCTCACTCACTTTTTTAAACACCTCAAACTTCAGCCTCACAGCTGATCTGGGGACCAGGAGCTATGATCCTTGATAGACTATATCATTTGGTGGTAAAAGCAGAGAAAAGCTCCTCTATGGACTGCTGCAGCTGAGAACGCAGCAAAGGACACATTCTACCTATCAACAAATGAAACACCATCTCATTGAGATGCCAGTCAGCTTAAGCTACGCCAGAGATGGCTAAGATTGGCATTGCAGGCTAGCTTGTTGATGGCTTACAGGTTTTTAAGTGGAATTTACGCTTGTGAAATTTGGATTTACATTACCTTTATCTACATTCTCTGTATGGGATCGTACAATATTGTCCATAAAGTGATGATCAGGGTGAATTACAGTATTTTTTGGCCTAAGTACTAAGCGGTGATAAAGCAGCTAAAGCTGACAAACATTCTGATTAGCCTAACAATTAGATAATAACCTACATCAGGGGTTCCTGACCTAATCGACTGTAAGAATCAACCAACTAATAATCAGTGTGCCCTCTAAATTTTATAACTCAGCTATTGAGCTAATGTTGTTTGGCACCTACCAAGTGGTGGCTGACAGGCTAAAGAACTTTAAGGTTTGGCTGGCAACATTAATTGTTTGGCTTTAATGCTGTTTAATAAAGGATTTCTGAGCTTTCTGCACATAGTGGAAGCTGAACTTGTTTTCTGTTTCCTAGACATGTGACACCTAGAGGTCTTTACACACTAAACCCGATGTATGAATGCATTCGATTCGGACGACAGTACATTTCTAGCTAGGGTTTTTCACCTAAACATGATGTTCTTATTTTTTGCAAATAATTTAAAATAACGCTTGATTAAACATAATACATACACCCTAGTAGTATCCCTGCGGCCCACAGGTTGAAAAACCTTAATCATACTGTATTTACTTTGTGATCTTTCACCTACATACAAAATATGGAATAACACTCTGAACTACAGCCATTCATTAGGTTGAAATGAATTAATGTCAGTGTTCAATAAAGCTTGGTCGGCCTCACAAGGGTAGCAACAAAAGAATGCTTTTGTGGCCGTAACTTGGAGAGATAAGTTAACGACCCCATTAATGAATTTTAAAACGGCGTTATGACAGGTAGGGCAATAAATTGCAGAGCAGGATTAAGCACCCTGCTGTGTCCGGTAGCTTTGTATTAATTGCCTGGACAGGCGTAGTAAAAATTTGTAAGGCAGACAGACGCTGAGCCCAGTCTCTGCCATCTATAATCCTTAAATAGGGAACTGTCAGCCGATATGTTCTCCATCAAAATGACCTCATTCAGCGCAACTATGTAATGCACTGAAATGGTTTTAGGTATCCTAGCAACACCAGCTGCAGTTTTACAAAGCAATGAACAAAATCTGTTGCCGCTATGTCCGTATAAATAGACGCTTTTAAGAGTTGATTTAGACGAATACCAAAGGCCCACATCTTCTCATATGTCTCCCTGCTCTCTTGACTTCTCCCCCTTGAGCTCTCTTTTAAGCCGTGAAAGCTGGTTCAGTGAACTTTCTTGGTTTTCAGCAGCAGTGAAGGCTACTTACATTTACAGATGTCATTATTTAATACAATATTTAATCGCAAATATTCATTTTTTTAAAAGGTCACGGATCTGAATATGCACTGTTGAAATGAAACTGAATCTGTTGTGTGGCTGTAGCCACATGCGACCAGGTATGAAATGATTTGAGTGTAGGGTAGTAGAGCTGAAAATGCTAACAAGGCTAACAAAGTAAGAAGGCTAGCATCACTACTGTTTGTTTATTGATTGGTCTTTACAGATATTTCATATAATTCAGGGGTTGTGATCTGGGGTTAATTCAGTTCGTCATGTCGAGGCTTAGGAACATTAACTGACCAGCTGAATGTATTGAATGAGCAAGTTATTCCATCATTGGATTTTTTCTTCCCTGATGGCACAGGGATATTCCAGGACAACAGTGGCAAGATTCATCAAGCTCAAATTACGAAAAGTGGTTCAGGGAGCACGAGGAATCATTTTCACACATTACCTGGTGACATTAGAGTCCTGACCGTAATTACAATTACAAGTCTTTGGAACATGCTGGAAGAGACTTTACAGAATTGTTGAACAAAATATTACAGTGTGCAACTTATTTAGGAAAATCTGTGTATTTTCTGTGTGTTTTACATTGACTGTTCTGCTCAAAGTAAATATAAAGACAGATAATCTATGTCAACATGTCTGCTGAAGCTGACCTGTAATATCTTTCTAAGCCACTACATGGTACTTTCTGCCTTTAATTTGTTACTTGTCTGTATAGCCAGATCAAAAAAACAAATATATGTATAATGGGCATCAGGTTTTGGTTTAATAAGCTGCCGCTCTCCTTTTTTTCAGACCTGTTCAAGTATAGACTGGTCAACAGCCGTCTCATCAACAGCACCTTCCTGCATAACAAAGAGGGCTGTTTGCTGGATTTCAGCGACGAGAACAACGCCTACATGATCTACTTTGTCAGTTTTCTAGGCACGTTGGCTGTCCTGCCTGGGAACATTGTGTCTGCCTTGCTCATGGACAAAATCGGACGCCTGAGGATGCTGGGTAAAAGAGTTTGCAACCTGTTAAGGCCAGTCTGTGACTAGTCAGCGATGAAAGCAACAGATCATAAGTAGCAAAGGGTCATTCAGTATACAGCAGTCCAGAGCCTGATGTACCACTTTCATTCTACCCAGAACTTGTGAAAACACAGTGACCAATCAGGCAGCTGTGTATAAGTAGTATACATGTAGAAATGCAACTAGAGTCAGAAAAAAAATATTACAGTTACTGTTCTTTTACCTCAGAAATAAACCATACCAACATCCTCTTCTTTGCAGCTGGCTCCAGTGTGATCTCCTGTGTCAGCTGTTTCTTCCTGTCATTTGGGAACAGCGAGTCTGCCATGATTGCCCTCCTCTGTCTTTTTGGAGGCATCAGCATCGCATCGTGGAATGCCCTGGATGTACTCACAGTAGAGCTGTACCCATCTAATAAGAGGTAAGTAAGGTTGGAAATGTTCAAATGCAAGAAATAGTCTGGTGAAAAATCTCATTCACATGATGGACCTCCAAAGGACACTAAACAAACCTTGGACACCAAACATATATCGGCTGATCGATTGCAATTAAATATCGTAAAACGATTTCTTTAACATACATATTTATATGAAAATTGGTAAAACTTTACTTGAACCCAGCTACTTAACATTGACCTGCCACTCCTATAAGATCTAATGGAAAGCTGTAATCTGTGGTCATAATGTCATGGCATCTTTTGTCACATGCTACATTGCAAGATTGTTAATGATGTAATGTAACAGATTATTACTGGACATGATTTATGATATGGTTATGTCGGTGTTATGTGGCAGGATCAAGTTAAGGATTATAAATCAGTAGTTTATCATGTAATATTGGACTATTTGAGATGCACCAATCAGTTGCTCAAATCATCTGTTATGTATTACAGGGAAGTAACAGGCCACGGAATGAAGTATTACAGGTTGCGGCATATTACCCTTTAAAAAAATTAAATAAAAACTTTATGAACAGGGCAAGGAGTGAATACTTCATGTAATAATTACGCTAGTGTTTGGGGTGCTCAGAAGTGTGTTTGCTGCAGTGCCACCTCCTATCAAAATGTCTGAAATCCCAGCTGGCTTGGCATTGAGTACTACGCCTTATTTGTGAGATGTGCAGTAACCATGGTGCCTGCCAGAGTTTTACCTTACCGGCTAAACAGCACCCCCATGTGGCCTACTCCCATGGCACATAATGTTTGATCCAGATTTAGGCAGAAAGTATGTTTATGAAGTTCTCTTGTGGATAGCTTTACATTAGAGTGATAATGTATCTTTTAAAAAATGCCCGAAATTAAGTTAATCAGCCCAAACACACTTAACAAGTAATGGCAACTGATTAGCATACACAAATTAACATTGTGCAGACTGGATGCCTAATTCATCATGCACATGAACACACCTGAAATCACACTGGACTCTTAACTAATATCAAGTAGACTTGTGTATGTGGTTTCTGACACCGTAGGTTGCTGTAGGTTGAATAAATGGAGAAAAGTAGAGCTAATGCTCTTAGAGCTGTTCTTTTTTTTGCATAATGTAATTGTTTGATTATAAATTTGATGTTATATGGCTAGATCCAGTATGTACCTCTGGTGTAGTCAATTCACCGAGACATGTTTGGCGTCCACATGTTGTTGCTTTGTTTAGCACTGGAGCTACAAAGCTAAAGTTGCTGACAAACACTAGACGTCAACAGCTGCCCAGATCTTTTCTGTGATTCCCACAGACTTGTCCATGTGTTTTAGGACACAGTATGCTTTGCTGTGTGCTGTATGCTGATTCTTCTGCAGAACAGGGCTTTTACAGATTTGTGCATGTCATGCAGACATTTGGAAACTAGATCATGATTGCAATTTTAGTTGTTTCTATGCAAATCTTAAGATTTATAAATCATGGACATATAGCATCCATAGGCCAGTGTCAGAATTTATATAACACCAGCTGTCTAAAATGACTAAGTCCATTTTTATGGTTCACAGTAAAGGTCTGGCAAGTCTGTGTGACCTTAAAAAAGATCTGGATGCAGACATGCCTCGGCTGATTGAATACATTCTGAGTAAGGTGAAAACTGCAGATTTGGCTCATTTCTTCATTATGTTTTCAACAGAACTACAGCCTTTGGCTTTCTCAACGCCCTGTGCAAGCTTGCTGCTGTGCTGGGAATTAGCATCTTCCAATCCTTCGTTGGCATCACCAAAGCGGTGCCCATTCTCTTCGCCTCGGGGGCGCTGGCAGCCGGCAGCTTCCTGGCTCTGAAGCTTCCGGAGACGCGGGGGCAGGTTCTCCAATAGTGCAACCTCCCTGCCAGCAGGTGGCAATGTTGAATAGGAAGTGTTCCCCAAACCTTATTGAGTGAGCCACGCTGCGAGCAGCGAAGAAAAACACATAAAATTCCCACTTTTGTCCTCTCATTACAGGAGATATAGATGTAATGCCATAGCCCCTCCATCTTCTGTGTTGAACGAGTTTCGTCATTTCAGCAAAGAGCAACAGTTCTTAGCCACACAGGTCAGATTGCCTAACTGGGGTCATTTTCCCTTAACGTCATGTAGTCGGATGATTTCAAAACATCAACCTTCCCGCAGAAAGGCCATCCGTCGTTCAAACCAGTCTTGTGCAAGTTCCTCTCATCCGATTAAATAGGGTTAAGATTCACACTTTCTTGTATTTGTCTATATTCAAGTGGCACCGTCTTAAGGATGTTGAGTTTAAGTCCTGGTTTTCAGGTCTGATCTTGTCCTTATCTCCAGTGTCCTTACAGGGAAAACAGAGGTTGTATGCGTGTTTATGTTGAAGTGTATGTATGTGTGCGTCAAACAACTGCCATTTTAGACACATTCCAGGTTTATTTAGAGTTTGAACGTGAGAACCGGTCTGTGATGAGTTTGCCTTCTCCCTTTAATCTTAGTCCAAGCCATTCTGTTAGATGGGAACTGTGGGTGAGATGGATGTTGTCAGTGGGTTGATTTTTGATGCACGGACAGTGTTTTGGGTGTTTTGCTCTAGTGTGGTGCTGGTGCCGGTTGTTGTTGTTATTTTCCGCTCACAATATCCTGAGAACTCTCTTCTAAAACCATGTGAATAGTGGATATGTACACGTGACAAAATGTCTCTTTCCAAGGGTCGTCGCTTTCGGATCACATCTGTTTGTGGAAGGGAAGTAACGGTTGGATCACTGGTGCACTATAGTGTATGGTTTTATTTAGGGAAAGCAGAAGGATCTTCAGGTGTACGCCATGGAGAGAATGCTGGTATTCTTGCAGAAATGGCTTTATTGAAAGTGTTGTGCACATAGGACTAAAGAAGTGCGGAAATGCATGGGAATATGTTAATGACAGTATAGTATATATGACCTGAAGTGCTGCCCCACCTCATACGGTGCCCATGATGGTTTCTGAAGCCCTGTTCATAAGTGGTATTGACATCTAGCTTAGGTGACATGATCATAAGTGGACAGTGAGACATGCAGCCTTTGACACCTGATAGTTCCATGGATCTCAAATGCACCTCCAGTCACCAAATATGATCGGAATCTTGGATTTCATTTTGTGTATTGTCAGGCCATAACGTGTGTGGTTGGGTAAATGTACTGAGCTATTACAAACACTTAGATTCCATGGATCGCTAATGCAGCTTGGAAACTTTCAGGATATGACACAAGGAAAGAAGCTTTACAGTTGCTTAGTTGTGATCTGTGGTGGTGATGCGGTTGACAGTCCCTTATTGCTGTCAGTATGTGGTCATAACAGCATTCGCAACTTAGCGCTGTCAACTCATGGTCGAACCACCTAAGACGTGAGATGTTAGTGGCAGGTATAGACAGGGCCTGAGATGATGTAAAATATGAAATGCTGCGTCCTATTACAAAGCAACCATGTCCTCTCCAAAATGATCATTACCAACTGCATATTTCTGTTTGTCAGACAGTTCCATTCAGGCCCGTCGCTCCGTCCTCATGTTGTCCTTGAACATGCATTTTCTGATAAGGAGAATGCAAAAAAAAGTTGATAAAAATATTTAAAAAATGTCTTTTCTTCCATCTAAAAAAAGCAAGGAAAAAACAAATCAAGCACAAGATGGTTTGATGAGACTATCAAAAACCAATAGGTTTATTTTGAAAATGATGTAAAATATGTACTGAATATAAATATACAGTCGAGTCTGTCTGTTTGAACACTCTAGCTAATATTAAATATATAAATATAAAGGGAAAAATTGGACTAAAAGAAACCTTTCTGTTTCGGATGTTGAAATAGTACCATAATGTCTTAGATAGGTTCTACTTGATGTCTGTATATATATATATTGGTTTAAAGTACTTTTATTTTGAACAAATACGAATATTCAGAGACCTGGTAATTACAAATGCAATCCATGCGTAACATGTACGTCCATACTTAATTTTTATGTTCGTACGGCAACAAAGAGGTATCTGTAGGTGTGCGTGTAAGTGTGTATGCGTGAGTGTGCTTGCATGTGAAACGTTGAGGTGTTCCACGAAATATTTGTAATTATTATTTATTTATATGATTGCAAAAGTTTGATTTTATAGTATTTTTTACTTTGGATGTCTGTAGAAACAGGTTGTGCCACATGCAGGGTGAATTTATTGCTGTATCGTCGTTGACGTGTCGTTCACATCTCTACAGTAAACATTTTAACGAAAGTAGCTTCAAAAAAAAAAATGCTGGATGGTATTAATCGATCTAAAGAGCAAAAATCGAAAGTGGGGGCGTCTAAAAAAAAGCCAGCTGAGTGACCAGCACAGAAATGTGCCCAAATGACTTTTTATGTTTTTCCAGGTTGGTGATTGATGTTTACTTCAGTGTAGACAGAAGCTGATCAGTGGTTACATGGAATTCTTATCCTAAAAGTGACTGCCTTCCGCTAACTACAGATCCTTTTAGCAAAAAAAAGCAAACCAGATTTCCAGTCTCAGATGCTTCTGTTTGGGAACAGTGCTTATCCTAGCGACAATGCAGAGGTGTCACTTTTCTTTACTGCCATTTTGTAGGATAGCAGCCATATTCTAGATGTACTCAGACAAAAAACACATTAGGGTAAGCTTGTCCTCTCTACTGTAACGTTAAATTATCTTAGTGGCATTAGGATGTGTTACTAAGTAGTTTTGGAGGTCATTGATTTGAAGCACAATCTGACTTTCTTATTTAGCTAGTCTACTGTACATGCCTAAACTCAGTGTCATACAGTCAGGCTAAATGGGCTTTACTGTGCTCTAGCAAAAAAATCTCTGGGCTAAATCGGGCTTTAAAGAATCCAGTACAAATCACACTAGAACTGCCTCCACTTCTTTGCCACGAGGTCAGTAGGAAACCACATCACAGGATGCATTAGTGACAATCTTTCATGTGTGATTGCAAATTATTGTCTTCAGCTTAGACATGCTAAAAGCAGCAAAGCAGTTTGTATGATATGAAAACCAGGCTGGATTCAGATGCTGTTAGGAGCAAAAAAACTAGAGTGCTGTTGCTCCTGAAGGACCCAAACTGCAGACGCACAATATTATACTCAGTTACAGTTTTAAATGTCATCTGTTTAGCCCTTTCGCCAACAATGTGAAGTCAATGTGATTCAGAAAACTGCAACATTTCCCCTTTTACGTGCCCAGAGGCTTTTGAAGCAAATCTCGGAATTAGGGAACGTCTCTAAATGATTGAAAGGCGAGGGGTTGGAGACATGAGCAGGAACTACAATTCAGTAAAATATTATATTTAGGTATTTGGCAGATGCTCTTGTCCAGAGTAACTGGACTCCGGTAAAGCTAGGAGTCGGACATCTTCAGCTGTGTTTACAGTGCAGGTAAAAGTGGCCCAATTCTGATCTTTATCTTTATGTGTATCTGTGTGAACCAAAGACGTGACCGTGACAGAGCAACATAGCCAGAAGTGGACCTGCGAAAGTCAGCCGTCATTGTTTACATCTGTGTGAGCGCACCATGTGGAGCATTGCTGTTTTGCGCATGCGGGTTGGTTCAGGAGTGTGATCTGTTAGAATGTTAGATATAGCTCACTATTAAACGATGTCGTAACAGCAACATCGGATTTCCTGAGTAAACTGGATTTGGGCTGCTTTTACCTGATGTGTGAACATAGACTTGTTGGTGGTGTTGCCTGTACAGGGCATTGAACCTGTATTGTGGATGGAGGGCTTTACTACCCATGCTACACCAGCCTTGTGTAGTATGATGAATAGTGCTTAACATGACCATGAGTTACAAGTTTCAGTGCTCGTGAGAAAGGCATGCCGTTTTTTTTAAGAATTCCATTTTTGTCAAAAGGGGATCAGTTTATTTATTTATTTCTTATTTTTGAGTTATTTTAGCTGATATGGAAAAAGCACATCCCTGGCCATTTCCCAAAGTACCCATACTCAGCAGGATATCACTGCCAAGCAGGCTGAGCAAAATTTTTGCTGTTCTCATCTGCAGTTGTACAGCATGTATCTCTTAGCCGTCATGTCTCTTCCGTGTCGTCCTTGGTCCGCCCATTGAACTACAGACGAGGATGTCAATATTGCTGTCGTATGCTGTGAAATCACTGAACTGCAGTTAATGGACTCAGTGAAGCTATGACTTTGTACGTAAACGCAGTCCTAGAATTTGTGAACTTCACTTGTTTGGATTGTTACTGGATGTTTAATTATTGTTATTATTTTGTTTGTTTTTTATGTTTTTTGTTACAGGGTCTTTTTGTAATTCTGAATAACTTAGCAGCAGTCCATCATCGTGTGTGCAAAAAGAAATCAAAGCAATAAGTGACTGACAGGTTTCTTTGCTCCGCCCCCCCAAATTATTTGGGAAAATAAAGCACACTGGAAACAAACAGGCCACATGCAATGAGACGTGTAGTGATGAAAGGGGAAAAATACCTAAAGGCCAATGTCCACCATTCTACAAATATCCCATAGGTCTTTTGATGCTTTTGTCAATAACAATGTATTGCCATAATTTAAATGTGACAGAGTTTATCACCTTATCATTGTACTGTGCTGTAGAGATTGTAGTTGTTTGTATGTAAAAGTATAAATATGTGGAACAATAAAAATGAAAAAGACTAAAACCGTCGAACACAAGAAATAGAGTACTACTGTATGTTGTTCATTTTGGTGAGCTGTTTCTTTTTGTACATGAGAATGACAACGGCGTAAAGACGTCGACACTATCATTAAACATGGAGATTATTTCAATGTTACACCAAAATGGTTCTATACTGAGGTTCGTAAGAGACGTCTCATTTTCGGAGTCACGCTGAGGATTCCCCTGCACCTGTGCAGTGAACTAATCCTGAAATGAAAACCTACGTCTGGATAATAAACAAACGTCATGAAGACCACTGGCTTGGCAGTTATTGAAATTCAGTTCCATGTAACGCACATTTATTACTTCAGTCCCGGCTTTTCAGCTTCAGGTGAACAAGCTGATGGTAACAGTGACAAATTTGTAATCCATGAAATTTCCTTCAGGATCAATAAAGTATCTAATCTATCTATCATTTATTTATCTATCCATCCATCCATCCATTTAAAATCAGTGTCTGTATAAATACCACACTCTCAAATTATCCTGGTCTAATGCCAACACAGCCAGTTTTACACTACGCAGACTGTTTGGTAAGACTGTCATAGACTATTTACATAAGACTGTCATAACACATGTATAAGCACTGAATAACATGGCTTACGCCAGTAATCACAAGATATTGTAGGTTGAAGCGTTTTGCACTTTAATTGATGTAAAACTTTGTAAATCTGATAGAATTGTTTAAACTACACCTTCATTCAGAGTTCCATTACCTGCAACTCCTTCTTCATGATAGTGTTATAAATGAATTGTCCATCTGTGCAGTTTAAGCTCTCTTACATACTCTCTTACATAACATACTGCAGTTTCTAGCATAAGCTGGTCATAAATACTTACATGTCGCTTCATGAATATCATTCAGTGCTAATTCATGTGCTATAAAGTCACTACGTATGAAGCCTTCAAATAAAGTGTTGCTGAATATTCTGTATCTTCATGCCTCTATGCTGCATATGTCCCCCTTTTTAGAGGATAATTCAGTCACATTAGTTTTGTGTTTACTAAAAAATAAAAAAGTTAGCGCCTACAACATAATACAGCCATCATCAAAAAAAAAAAAAAGCTGCTTGTGGGACTGCAGTGCTGTTGAGAAGGAAGATAAGGGTTATCAGGAACAATGAATGATGATACATTTAGACTCATATGGGTAATATTTATTAAGCTACACATACAGAAGTAGTGTCTCGGTATGGCGTTGGGCCGGCGTGTTGCTAACGCAACATACCAGATGCATGGAGTTGTAGAGATATCCTGTCAATAACAGGACGACTCATGGAGGACATCACTGATATCTGCAACTGTGGATTCTGTGTCAGTCAGGTACAGTGATAAGGCCGTGCTTGCTTACTTGTCTCACAAAGTCAAACCCACCAAGTTTCATTTCATTGTATCAACTCCTTACCCAATCTGAGCAAGGAACTGGACTAGTGCTCACTGAACAGTCTAGCAAAGGAACTAGCTATAGCTAGCACTGGACTAGTGCTCACTAAACAGGCTAGCAAAGAAACTAGCTATAGCTAGCACTGGACTAGTGCTCACTGAACAGGCTAGCAAAGGAACTAGCTATAGCTAGCACTGGACTAGTGTTCACTGAACAGGCTAGCAAAGGAACTAGCTATAGCTAGCACTGGACTAGTGCTCACTGAACAGGCTAGCAAAGGAACTAGCTATAGCTAGCACTGGACTAGTGTTCACTGAACAGGCTAGCAAAGGAACTAGCTATAGCTAGCACTGGACTAGTGCTCACTGAACAGGCTCACTCAACTCTCAGTAAATGACCACTTCTGAGTCTGTGTCCGGGCGGTGGACATTTTATGTTTTGATGCCATATTAAATGTATCACGGTTGGCACCTGTTTCACTAGAGGTGGCATTTCTGGCTGGGCTTCATGTGCAAATCCCGTCTGTGGCCAGCAGGCGGCAGTAGTAGTCTGTTCGTGCACCGGAGAGCGACAGCGAAGAAGAACCCGGCCGCCTTTGCTTACGGAAGGAGGACGCAGGTTTAAAGTGAGGTGAGAGACAATAAACAACCTCTGGACTTTTTACTGAGACACGGAGGAGCGGGGTGTAGGATTTACCTCAGCGTTGACCCGACAGTAAGGAGGAAGTCTGTTGTGTTAATGTGGAAACAGAAGCTAGAGAGCTAATTATGCGCGCACGTACATGTGGGCTATAGGCGTAGCATCTTAGCCTTCATGGTTTTCATTTAAATCAGCTATTGACTTATTCTCCAATCTCTCGTTATAAACTCAGGAAGCCAGCTTCACGCTCAGAATGGGCTTCCAACAAATGCTCCTCATGGTGTCTGATGGTCACTAGTGGTATATATAGTGTTTCCCCTAATGGCCTGATCTCAGTGTAAAGGATTCATAGATGAACAGTATGATTCCACTTCATGGTTTCCTAATGTCAGGTCCTACAGGAAACTACAGGTCCTTAACCATCAAACCTGTTTTCATTAAAAAACAAAACCATCTGGCAGGAAAAAAAAAGTCTGTAAAAGTTTGTAAAAGTCCCTAACGGCTGCTTATTTTCTAACGTAGTGTCTCTGAATAATCTTATTACACTCGTCTTCAAAGAGTAGTTGCACCCAGAAGGAATCAACCAACAGGAATGAAACTTGGTTGGTAGGTTTGACATCATGAGACATGCTTATGATTCAAGTTTCACACTCAGCTGCGCGTGTGCCGTAAGCAAGGACGGGCCTTATCTCTGTACCTGACCGACCCAACAGCCATGATTCCGGACATTCAGTGAGCGGTGATGCTCCAGGAGTCAGTGATTGATTACGACAACCACCCTTAACACCACGTCACCCTCACCAAAGACTGCAGTGGTGTCGTACCAGACTGTCATGTCACATGGAGGGACTCAGAATGGCAGCGGGTCATCTTCAGTGACGAGTCCCGCTTTAGTCTTGGTGGAGACGACCAATGAATCAGTGTATGGAGGCACCGTGGTCAGCACCAAGATGAACGGTTTGTTGACATGCGTCCTGAAGGCCTGGTGTCACTCCACCTCCACCCCTACTGCACCATTTGCAGGAACTGTGTGAGGATATTGAAGCTGTATGGGATGGAGTAGCACAGGACACCATTAGGAACCTCTACAACTCCATGCGGAGACATCTGGCATGTCGCATTAACTAACACGCCAGCCCAACGCCATACCGAGACACTACTATTACCCATATCAGTCTGAATTTATCATCATTTATTGTTCCTGGTAAGCTTTATCTTTCTTCCCAATAGCCCTGCAATCCCACACCTCCTTCTGGGTGCAGCTATCTTTTGATAAGGTGTGTATTTCTCAATATATTATTAAGAAAAATAATATAAAAGTCACTCATTAAAAAGAGGTCATAATGTCAAACCGGAAATCTGTAAATCTCAAGGAAATAATTATTTAAAGTGTTTTAAGTAATTATGTATTTATTTTCATATACTACACCATGTGTTGACATGCTACTGTCAGAAATAAAGGGAAAAAGATTAATATAATAAACAGAACTTTCCTTTCTGATAATAGATCCTCTAAATCTTACATACTGAGAAGTCTGTCTAAGGTGTCTGTCTCAAACACACCTCTGTCACACAGCTGACAACATTCAGGCTAAATTTATTACAGGATCGGATCCGATTCATTATTCCCCCGAATACATGATTCAGCATTCATACTGATACCTGGCTCGGTGCCATCTAATCTCACATGTGTGACCCTTGTAAGTTTGATGTTCCAGCTTTGTCTGGTAAGCTGTGTATTGTGTTTGGGACCTGCTTATTACTTACATGTATGGTTTTCTGATTCACAGCATCATCTTACCACCTGCACATATTCCCACTACTACACCTTTAACAGCTCGTATTTGCCCTCTATAAAAAATCTGTTTATCTTCACAGGCCTTCTGTGGCTACCCTTTCACTCCTGACCTTCAGATGCTGCCCAGCGTTCGTTCCTGCTCCCTCACGCTTGCCTTGTCTAGACAGTTATCCCATTTTCGGCCCAGCATGGAGCCCGGCACTAATCGGCCTGTGGAGGCATCCATTCGCAGGAAGCTCACGCAGGCTCTTCAGCCAGAGCATCTGGAGGTACTGAACGAGAGCCACATGCATGCCGTCCCGCCGGGCTCTGAGTCTCACTTCAGGGTGCTGGTGGTCAGCCCCCGGTTCGAGGGCCTATCTCTGCTGCAGCGTCACCGTCTGGTCAACGAGGCCCTGCGCGAGGAGCTAAGCTCCAGTGTTCATGCTCTTGCCATGCAGGTTAAGACACCCCAGCAGTGGAGCAGTGACCCCAGCCTTGCCAAGAGCCCGCCCTGCCTCGGAGGCTCCAAACACGACAGCACGATGGCAGAAAAGCTGAAGACTGGATCGAACTGATGCCAAGGATGTTCACTGTATGCTGCTCTAAGGAACTTTGGTCTGTTCTTGCTGGTTTCTCTAGTTTCATAGTAGTTGCTGAATAATTAACATTCTTTAATAAATAATACATTTAAGATTCAGATACATTTCTGAATACTGCACCTGGAGTCCATGTGGTTGATAAGAATTAAAGATGTGGATTAAAACAGCCATGTTTCCAGTAGCGCTGTACCATGTGGTCCAAATACCGCCACATCTGGCTTCAGATTAAAGTAACAGCAAGCCTTCCAGCATATTACGTTAGTGAACTTGGATCGGGCTTCCAGAAGCTTCTTAGCACAAAGATAATTCCTAAATGATCAAGCAACACTGTTGGTGGTACGTTTACACAGCCGGTAGAGTGGCCCGAGTATTTCCTCATTAGACAATATCTAATAAAGTGACCTATGCTTGACATCTGTCTGAGCAGATCACACTTCTAAACTGACCTGCGTGTAAAACAGGGCTCGCTCATCCATACCTAAAAGCAGAGGCGTAGCGCAAAATTCTGGGGCCCCACCGCAAGGAGGCAGGGAGGAGGCCCTTGTGTGGGCTAAAAATCTCTCTGGCGTGCCTGACGTGCATAACTCAAACTGGCACTTATTCTCAGTCATCTGAAGCGATCTGTATTCAAGCCTATTAACAGATACAATACAATAAACCGCTCTCACCTTAGTGCCCAAAACGTCCCCTCCTCCTGGCATTTTTCTGCGCAAATTCCTTTACAATGTCCGTACGATCCGTCTGACGAGCACGCTTGCTTTCAATGCTGAGAATAGCAAGTCCGGAAAGTCTGTCTTGAGACATTGTGCTTCTCAGATGGTTTTTGATCATTTTCAGTTTTGAAAAGGATCTTTCTGCACTAGCCACAGTGACGGGGATAGTTAAAAAAAGCTTAAGAGCAGTAGCCACGTCCGTCACACTAGACAGGATTGATGTGAGGATATGATGCCTTTTCTGAGCACCACTTTTGTATTTTCTTTTGCTCATCTTTAATGTCTTCGCTCACCCCAGCACGTCTAGCGTTTTGGCGTCCTCACCTCATCCAAGAGGAGGACTGTAATTAATTTTAAGGCGGGGCCCCCCTGTACTTGAGGCCCCCCCGCAGAGGCCTCCCCCTACGCCACTGCCTAAAAGTCGTTACTGCCGACGGAGTCAAATTAATATTCGTCAGCATCGCAGGACCAAAGTTTAAATGGCTGACCGCTGGGCTCATCACCCAGAACGTGTTGAAGCCCGCTGTAACAAGGGTGGGCTCTCGGGCCACTCTCAGGCTTAAAGCTGTGTCCAGACTGCAGCCACATCGGATTTGCTTCTCAAATCAGATCTTTAGAGACGACTGTCCGCTGTTATTTGTAACCGGACATCACCAACATCTGCATGGGCTGCTGTGGTAGCGCTGTAGGGGTCAGTAACTAGATAGCTACACTGGTGACACAGATTTAATGGGCAGATGCTGGAGAGATGGAGGCGCGTCATCCTGTATACCAGTAGGTCTAAGTGTGCATATTTAGCACTCCTATTGAATCCTAGCACCTCCATCACTCTGGATGTGACAGTATTGATGCGAATGACTCAAAAAGTCTGATTTGTTCAGTCCGAGTCTCCGGACTGAGACGCATCTGTAAAAATCTGATACGGAATTGCATTCCACACCTCCTCTAAGGGGGGGGTTATTTGGATCTGATGTGCAAACATCACAGTTCATGTTTTTTTGTTTTGGTTTTTTTTGCTGTCCGGACCATCAGTACTCTGGATCTGGATACACCAGAAATATTT
Organism: Prochilodus magdalenae; assembly: GCA_024036415.1. Taxonomy (NCBI): domain Eukaryota; kingdom Metazoa; phylum Chordata; class Actinopteri; order Characiformes; family Prochilodontidae; genus Prochilodus; species Prochilodus magdalenae. The sequence goes on along the minus strand of JAMWET010003338.1, from coordinate 209,939 downwards.
GGTAGCCCAGCCCAAATACTGCCAGCCTGGTACTGTTTGGGTTGGCAGTCTGAATAAGGCATAACTTTGACACTGTAACCTCATGGTCCTGCAGCTACTTTCAGCACACAGCGGTCCGCTTGGTGTCATGTTACTTATACACTACACCACCTACTAGCCTACACAGCCACTGAAATCTTCCCTTTCTTCTGTTCTCCATCTATCCTTATGAGCAGCCCAAAATAATGATGAATGTCATGGAGCCGCATGAATTCTGATCTGGCTGTTACCACATACTGGGTATGGGTATCCATACTGGGTTTCAGTACTGCATATCAGATCTGAAAATGTCAGACTCGCTGTGGTTTTGCTGTTCACACTGCCACACAGATAGTACATCTCTGTCACCAATGAAGACAGTAGAGTCTGGGCCACTTTTACATGCTGGGTGAACATTTTGGAAAACGGAGCCCTGTTTAACCGAGGAAGAAAGCACAGAAAGGCTACAGCAGCTGGCTAAGGCTACTGAACACAGCACACTGTGCAGCCCTAGTTTCTGAGCTGAAGCCTCAGACTTCGGCTTTAATGATCTATTAACGTATTCAGACCGCAGGAGAGTTATTCTGTGGCTACTCCTAACGTTAACTATTAACCGCTGTGGGTTACTCATTACCTGCTATGAAACTAACTAGATGATGAAGTTTTGAGATTGAGGGACGGAAGTGTGGGAGACGTCTCCTGATAGGCAGGGGCAGGTAATGAGGTTTCCCCTGCCGTCCTCTGTTGGCAGTGGTAGCGTTTTCGGGTGAATCCCGGGTGCTGCAGAATCCCCTTGAGAGGCTCGGCCAGCTGTCTGTAGCTTTTAGGCTGATTAATTCGGTGTCACTGGCTCAGTTCATGGTTGACAGCACACATTACTCTGCCTATAGAGCTCCAAACTGACGGCTCGTTTTAGCAGATCCTTCGTGGCTGGGAAACGTAATGCAATTTTCCCATTGCAATCTGAAAACAGTTGGGACAGCCAGGCTCTAATCGGTAGCATTTGAGTTTTGAGTAGAATCACATGTATCCCTCCATCATTGAAAATAGAGAAAGTGGTCTGTTTATGGCTTCATGCTGTTGATCCTGATAACCTAGCGTCTCAAACACCAGCAGTGACAGGGTTGAAGAAGTCAGTAAGAGAGCTCTGATTAACACTGGTGAACTCCATTCTTTATTAAGTTGTGTAAAGATAGTTTTAAAGTTCCATATGCAGTAAGCTGCTTTCTTGCCAAGCCATTTGTCTGTAATTTATTTGATTAATAATAAATAAATATCTGATGACCAAATCTGTGTAGCTGCCTATGTGAAATCTTAGTGAAAAATATTATTGTTGTAGCTCGCAATACAGCTATGTGTTACTATGGCAACACCAGACGTTAGGGTAAGCTTGCCATATTTGATTCTGGTTGTTTTTCTTTTTTATTTATGTTTACATAAATTAATGATGAGATCTGCGATGTAATTCATAGTCCTGCTGTCAGACATTTACATTTACGGCATTTAGCTGACGCTCTTATCCAGAGCGACTTACAAGGTTAATGATTACAGGTGGGCCAATGTAGTGTTAGGAGTCTTGCCCAAGGACTCTTATTGGTGTAGCACAGCATAGTCACCCAGACCGGGATTTGAACCCCAGTCTCCCACATGTAGAGATGGCTCTCTGGGTAGTGGTGTTACTGTAGTACTGTCTACTAGTGGTCGTATAGGCGCACGCAGTAATTATTGTAGCTGTTGAAATTGTGTACCTCTGTAAGCGAAACTAATTCAGAAAATGATGTATATGGAATGTGTTTTTGTTGTTGCCAGTTTTCACGGTGTTCCGTAACCTGGTGAGGAAAATAAAGTGGTTGTGGACATCAGTAAGAAGAGTGAGTCTTGTTACCAGAGTAGATACAATTGGAATAACAATATTCGACATTATTCATTATGCAGTGTCATTTAGGAGTAGTAAAACTGATTTAAAGACTACATGACTAGATTTACAACAACTCATTAACATTGAAATGCCTGAAGTGTTGTTGTTTGGTGTGACAGGTTTATCATTGGGTCCCTAATCAGTTAGAATTAATAGAAAATGTCATATTTAAGTTTATGACATGGAGAGCTAGGCCTGTAACGTGTCATATATGTCAAAACTCTATAAAAACATGAAGGGAAAAACATCTCACGATCTTCTGCTTCTACAGTTTTCTGCTAGTACCCCTATGGGACTCTAGTAGTATGTTAGCGCTAAGCTAATGCCAGGTCGCAGGACAGATTGGCTTAAGTTTAAGTTCAGTTATTACATATTCAGATTCACCATTCTACCCCAAGTTACATGCAGCAGTTACATTCGGGTCAGTTAGGTAAAATAAGTCTCTGAAAAAGGCCATTCTAAATAAAACACTCGAAGCTTCTGAGAGATTTTACATATTGTAGCTGAAGCTTGTGACTGACGGATGTATTAGCATAATTCACTGCTTGTATCTCCATAATGCTACTAACTTTACAGGAGAAGAAAAAAACTACTTTAGTCTTAAACCAGTGTGATCATATTGTCTGACTTTTTTAAAGCTGTATTTCACCTTTTCTTTATTTAATGCGTATACAGTATCAATGGTCACATGTACTTTTACAGTTTTCTGAAAACAGAAAAACGGCAAAACTAGAAACAGAAGGTTTCGTTCCGACAGCACTATCGCCCCTTGTCTGAGTTTTACAGTGGCTCTTCCAGGAGAGAGATCGACTACGGAGCTACTCCCACCGCTGTTTTCTGTTTCTAACACCCCATTGATCAGGCTGCCATGTGGGTTTAGTCACCGCATCACCGTATAGCCGACGTATCTAGAACTAGAACATAAGTGATGTTTTTTCTCACAAAATTGGGCCTAAAATCCCCAAATCCCAACCAATAAGAGAGCTCTCTTAGCTAGATCTACTTAGATACCACAAGTCCAGATGGGCCAGCTTTCTGCTGGGCTTTTCAAGAGTTTAGCTGGTTGGATCCCAACCAGAACTGAGAGCAGTCCTGCAGTACTTTCAGAGTTTCAACAGAGGCTGAATTAAATAATTAAAAAAAAATGAACTAAAAATCACAGACAAGTTTTTTCTTTCTTCTCTGGAGCCCTAGAAGGCCCTTAGGGTCCCACTCTGGTGAACTTGTTTTAACTAAGAATACTGAAAGAACATCAACCTTTGGTATATGACCAGTGTGCCATATACTCCCTATAATGATAATGCGGTGAATTCATAAATAAAATATTATTGTAATTTTAAATATGAAATAATACTATATTGTATTAAATGTAATATTAAATTATAGTATTAAACGTGCTATTAATGCTGCATCACCAAGTAATATCATACTCGAATGATAAAGTGTGCAGAGTGTATCAATGAGCTGAAGTTGTGAAGTTCTGTGTGTGGCATTAGCAGAGATCTCTGAATGGACACTCTGAATGGTGGTGCTTTCTCCAGCAGAGGGCAACATCTGTTAGCGTTACGGTCTGATCCAGCCGCCTGTGAGGGGACCATGTTAACAGGAAGGTTAATCTTCAGATTTGTTCCCTCTCTGAGGATAAAATGGCATTTGTACGGAAGGCTATGGATGTTGTCTTCACATAAGGTTGTGTGAGCGGTTTGAACTGAACTGGTCTAATTTTAGTATTGAAGTTGAGACAGACTAGACCTTGTCTTCCTCCAGTCAAATGAATTAGAGATTTAATGTGAAGGCCACTCACTGTTAAACCCGATTCTGTGTGGAAAGGCCTGTGCAGAACACGGAGGGGTAGAATGGAATACTGTTCACAGAATGAGCACGGAGAGATATCAATGAACGCTCTATGCACCGCAAGATGCTTAAAGAGGATTCCTTGGCTTCTCAAGCTTTCTATAAAATTCAATCAGGGATATTGAACAAACAAATCATTCTGGCTAATTTGATGGAAGACGGAGCATTGTAGAGAAATTTAGAGACTCGGATTGTCTTTACAGAGGTGGTGATAGGAACCAGAGGATGTGATGTTTAGAAAACCAATACAATCATTATACTTGCTGTCTTAGACGACCAGTTAACCTTCTGAGCCTTTAAGTGTAATGTTCATAACCGCAAGACAGTCTCCTACATGTGGGTCTTGGCCATCATTGGGTTTAAAAGATATTCTATAAAGGTTCATATCAAAACTATCATAAACCAAGGGGTCACATCCACCAATATCTGCTTAAGGTTTGTCATAAATTCGTTTTTGAGAAAGGTCCTAAGGTAAAAGTCCTGTTCCTAAACCACAGAGTTGTTTGCATCTTTGTGCTCCCAGGTGCGCTTAGATTCTGTTCTTACCCCAAAACAAATCCCAAAAAAAAGGTAAAGGTGAGAACCTTAGTGAACCGTGCAGGTGGGTTTAGGAAGACTGTTTTTAAGGATGGTTTTTAAACAAGGCTTTTTATTATAATAATAAACTTCCTAAAACGTTCTTAAAGTGTTCAACTAAAAAGGTTTTCCTTCAATCGTTAAAAGGATTTGTAGGCAACATTGTGGTAACGTTCTCTAATAACTAATAACGTTCTCTAATAACTAATAACGTTCTCTAATAACTAATAACGTTCTCTAATAACTAATAACATTCTCTAATAACTAATAATGTTCTCTAATAACTAATAATGTTCTCTAATAACGTTCTCTAATAACTAATAATGTTCTCTAATAACTAATAACGTTCTCTAATAACTAATAACATTCTCTAATAACTAATAACGTTCTCTAATAACTAATAATGTTCTCTAATAACGTTCTCTAAAAACTAATAATGTTCTCTAATAACTAATAACGTTCTCTAATAACTAATAATGTTCTCTAATAACTACTAACGTTCTCCAATAACTAATAACGTCCTCTCTAATAACTAATAACGTTCTCTAATAACTAATAACATTCTCTAATAATTAATAACGTCCTCTCTTATAACTAATAACGTTCTCTTATAACTAATAACGTCCTCTCTAATAACTAATAATGTTCTCTAATAACTAATAACAGTCTCTAATAATTAATAATGTTCTCTAATAACATTCTCTAATAACTAATAACGTTCCCTAATAACTGGGTTGCTGTAAAAATGGTGCACTGTAGAGAAAGGTCCTGGGTTACGATAGTGATAGGGGGTCTCAATATCTACAACACAAACGCAGCCAATCCAAACCCTCCAGTGAACCTTTTGCTAGTCATTGTGAGCCATTTCTCCAGTCCAGTCATCATGAGGTTCATCAACCCACAACAGGTTTCTAATGAAGTCAAATACGGAGAGACACGCGGCTCTGAGAGCAACAAAGTGCCATTTCTGTTGAGTAACACTATGGCTCCTGATCAGAACCGTTTCCTGTAAGATTGTTTTGTGCTGATGATATAATGAACTATAATAAGCTCAGCATGAATGGACTCATTAAGGATCTGATGATTAGCTGGGCAGATGTAGCCAAATGAACGTGATCTACTAAATGGAAACTTACTAGCTGAGCTTAATGTTACCTAACACAGTCCTCACCTAACACTGTCTGAAGAGAAGAGCAGACCAGATTCCTCCACAGAACCATGAGAAGTCAGTGCAAAACATGTTTTGGTTCATCCATGTGAAACAGGTCAACCTGCTGTCACACCCCAGAGCTACCAGAGCAACTGGTATCATGGCTGGGCTGGAAAAACAGCGTTGTGACCATTTTACAGCCCCGTCCATTAGAGAGAGAGAGAGAGAGAGAGCGAGAGAGAGAGAGAGAGAGAGAGAGAGAGAGAGAGAGAGAGAGAGAGGCCGAGGGTGAGGGTAGGAGGGGAACGCCTGAGGGTGACCCTGACACAAGTTAAAGCAGAGAGTGCTGAGCGCTAAGACACGGCAGCCCCTCCTCAAAGCCTGATTTGTGTGTTTCGGTTCCAGGTGCTCCTGCAGCCTGAAAGATCCATCTGGATGACAGAAGCCAGAGCAGGATGCAGAGCCCGCACAGGTGGGATTATATGCCCCAGTGTTCTTTCTTTCACTCCCAGAGTTCCTGCACCGCCGTCAGTAGGGGGTATAATATGGATGCAGTCTGTGAAACAGTAGCTGTGCGGGGCGAAATGATTCCAATGATTATAAATATAATTATTTATGGAATAATTAATGCAGCTTTAACTCTAATTATTATCAGTTAGTCAAGGATGGAAGTTAGTCTCAACATTTAGGAACCCGGATCAAGAGCCCATGTTATTTTCTACACACTAATGAGAGGAAAAAATATTGTGTTTGATCAGGGAAACCCGCAGAATGCTTAAAATAGTGAATAACGATATACACGAGACATAACTATAGATAGAGATGCATACATACACAAATAAATAAATACAGTGATAAATAACTAACAGGGAAAGCTTGTGAACAAACTTGACAAGGCGTTGCCATAAAGTTCCAGGTGGTTGCTAAGGTGTTGCAGTTGTCCTGGGTGGGTGCTAAGGTGTTGCTAACTCAACACTATTATCCCAGGTGGTTGCTAAAGTGTTGCCCTGATATCATTAACTGTAATTAACTATATTAAGCTTCAGCTCAGTCTGAATGGACTGTGATTTTGTGAATGGGATAAGTTAGTAACTATTGTTAGGTAAAGACTTTCTCTATTACTCAGTTAGATAATGACAATATGAATACAGTCTGAGGAAATAAGTCATTATGATGGTGATCTCAACATGTTGATAAATAACTGAAATAAGTAACCAGGTAGATATTACAGTAGTAAGTTGGTTATTTAGCATTACGTTACTACTTGTTAAGGCCACTGGTGGCTAATGTGGCCACATGAAACACAAGAACACCGTAGGTCACCTTTACAGATAACTAATCAACGTGCTGCAGGTTATGAGGGGTCGCCTAGTTATCTTTTCCAGCTAGCTACTTCCAGGCCCACGCAGCTGATGGTACATTGCTGATAGATTTTATTTTGCATCTTTTAACCCCAAAAGTTCCTGCTCTGCTGTGGGTCGGCCATGATGGATCTGTGTGGCAGCGGGGTCGTGGTGGGTTGTCCGGACTCGGACAGCGTCTCGGTGGGAACCCGTATGCCTGTGCGTCAGAGTGGGAGAGCGATGGTGCCAGGCTCTTCTGGGATCCAGCCCAGCGCGGGTTTCCCGTGAGCACCCTGATTTACAGGCCTGCTGCTGGACCTAGGCTGCTCTAGTGCTGCTGACCCTTCCAGGTTCAGGGGTCGAAAGGTTACAGATGGGGGGTGAGAGGGTGAGCACCAAATGGTTGTCTGAAAAAAGCCCCTCCAGGGCCTGGCCGTCTCCACTGAATTGACGTCTGCAGCTTTCCTCCGACGCATGTGCTGTTTGTGCACCATGGCTGGGTGATGGCTTTAACATTTGCTGCCATCATAAACGTCAATTACCGTGATTGCGCTGTTAAGCGCAAAAGCAGTCGGTTCTCCGTATGCTAGGAAAGGCCCACAAATGGCTTCTCCACAGGCATTTCAGAGAAGTAATCTGGATCATCCTGTTGTGTTCAGGTGAAATGGGTTGTTCTGTATTTCTGAACAATGGTGTCCAGATACTAACGAAGAGTTGCCACACACTGAATTCACAGGGGGGATATTCATTGGCCTGCTTGTTTATCTGTTTTGTCATTGCGGAGGGAAAGAAAACAATTAGATTTGAGGTGATGGTAACAGCTCATTAAGTCTTTTTGATTGGAAGGATTTCTCTCCCCTTTAGTCCGGCTGTCTGGCCTAACGAATGAGGCTGGTGAATAAGAGGCTGTGAAGAGGAAGACAAAGGCGAAAGGGGGAAGACAATATCCTTGTGTGGGAGAATTAGTTACACTCAGTAGTCCAAGTATTCAAAGCAGAGAGGGGATCAGCGAGGATTAGAGCAAAGTCTGCACAGGTGGGTGATGGGGGAGTCACATGTCGGGACATTACCTTGTTTGGGATACAACGGGTCAGAATGGGTGATGTGTAAGAATCGGTAATTGTGTAGATGAGGGTCCACACACACTTTCATTTGAAGTCTATTATAGCGGATAGATCTGATTCTGAAATCTGATTGGCTGTTCGAGCTATATGCACTCATTATCAAAGGAACAGCTGCACCCAGAAGGAAGTGTGGGATTGCAGCGCTGTTGGGAAGGAAGATAAAGGTGACCAGGATCAATAACTGATGATGAATTTAGACTGATATGGTAATATTTATTGAGCTACACATACAGAAGTCTGTCTCTCAGGATGGTGTTGGGCTGCCATGTTTGCTAACCCAACACGCCAGACGTCTCAACATGGAGTTGTAGAGGTTCCTAATGGTGTCCTGTGATAATCCATCCCAGGCAGCTTGAATATCCTCACACAGTGCCTGCATATGGTGTGGTAGGGGTGGAGTGACACCAGGCCTTCTGGACATGTGACACAAAACAACAAACCGCGCCATCTTGGTGCTGACCACGGTGCCTCCACACACAGATTTGGTCCTCCAAGACAAAAGCGAGACTCGTCACTGAAGTCACTCCATGACACACGACACCACTGCAGTCTTTGGTGACGTGACGTGGTGTTATGGACAGTCGTCTTAATGATCCTGTGTGCATGTAGTCCTGCGTAGTGCAGCCGTCTGCCAATGGTGCTGGCACTAACAGGATGACTCATGGAGCATCACTGCTCGCTGAACGTCCGCAGGTATGGCTGTTGGGTCAGCCAGGCCTGTCCTTGCTGATTTGGTTATGACTCACGATGTCAAACCTAGCCACCCAAGTTTCATTCCTGTCGGCTGATTCCTTCAGAGTGCATCTATTTGTGCCACTGTTCTTTTAATGAGTGTAAATTCACAAGTGAATTCTTAATTACATACCAAGTCACAAATCTTTCAGCTGTTAATAGGCTAATCCTGGACTGTTAGGCTGTTTGCATGGACCACCGAGTTAACTAGAACTAGGCTGATCAGCTAGCTTACATGCTAACAATACAGGCTAAACAGCTGGTACAGGCTTTAAAGTACTTCATGTACTCGAATGCTTCAAATCTCTGTATTTTTGTCTGTTCTGTTTTAAGCAGCATTAACTTCGGGCCAAATCTCAAACACATCCATCTTCCTATAAAGCCCACTTGTGGCTTCTGCAGCCAAACAGTGCACTATTTGTTCAGTATGAAATGGTGCACACATGGCCCGAATGATTATTTGTTAGACACATTATGCACTGCTTGGGTGCAAAATAAATTGGGAGTTGTTTGGGATTCATCCCAGGATGTACAACACCATTAGCTTGGCGCTAAATAAGACTGGAAATTGCTGGAAATGACTGGAGCTAAGGATAATTAGAATCATGACAGTGGTAAGTTATTGAGGAAGATCTACTAATAAACCTTCATGTTTCATCCTGTTCAAAGTAGCTCTATCTAAAAGGAACCTACACCCAAAACCAGTGCAATGGGTTACAGTTTGCAAAATGATAATTGTATATGTAAATGTATATTCAAGCATCCATTGCTTGTTAGCTACACTGGCGACAAAGGTGCAGTGCAAAGTTTGAAGAAGCCAGTTATGGACCCCAAACATGTTGTGACTTTGTAAGGAATTTGATGTTTTGTTATTTTCCTCTTTTGAATCTGTAGATTTAAGTTTGGTCTCGGCAGATAGCGTTCTTCACCTGTTTCTGTCTTGGCCAGATTTATCTGACCACATGTGTGCAGTTGGCCTGGGCCAGAGCAGGCCCCAAAAAGCCAAAGCTTAACCTCATGTAGGCCAGATGTGTCCACAGCTAAAAAGGCTCCGAAGCGCCTCACTTTGGCCCGGACAAAAGCGCGTCCCATTGTTATCCTGTCAGGCCGTGTGATGTATTCTATCCTACGCTCGCAGGAACAAAAACGGAATCATGATTGCACGAGCGTCGATGTCCTCCCATGACGTGTCGGCAGGAGATGGTGCGGACACCAGGCCGTTTGACCTCGGACTCTTCTGGCCTTTGTTCCAGCTGCCCCCTTGTTTTCTGCCTGGCTCTGAACCCAGCGCCGCTCTGCGCTCTGTCAAAATAAAGAGTCGGGGGGCCCTCGAGTTTATTTTCATTAGGCCTTTGAAATAAGGCCTTTGAGAGAACGAGGGCGAAAGGAAAGAAAGCCTTAATACGGTGATTAAGAGGCAAATAAAACATTTGAGGAGAAGAGAGGAGAGGTCATCCGAGGGTTTACTGCGCTTTTACGCTTAGCTCTTCTTAGTGGAATTAATGATCGGGCGTGCCGCTTGTCGACTTGACCGAGCTGGATCAGACAGTTCAAGTCTAAAAGCGTGCTGGTGAATTTAAAACTGGGCTCATGAGTTCCAGCCCTTTAAAGCAATGGTTTGGCAAAAATTCAAATTTACACAGTGCTCTCTATTAATAGGAATCACAAATATATTGCATTCTTTACCTCATGCTGTGTTGCTCAAGATGTAAATAAAGTCAATCAGAGTGGTTTGATATGAAATGGTGCATTATAGAGAATTTTTAGAATGGTGGTGATGGGAACCAGGGGTCAGGAAATATTAATACTGTATTTACTGTGGCATCTTCAGCTTTTGTATTTAATGTTAAAATTATTGAAATTCATGAGAAAGAAATTTATGACACAACATCTCATAACTACTCCTTAGAATATATGTGCTGGTACGTCATGGCACATAATCTCATACACAAAGCTTCTGGCCATTAATGGCCATCTATGTTTTGCTATCTCATAATAATGAGTATCTCATTGTTACTACTTAGTATCTCATAACTGACTATCTCACAAAGAGAAACCTGTGTTACGGGATGCTGTGGGATCTCATTATCATCAGATGAGATGATATAATTATAATTATGACTTATGGCTCACCATCTCATCTGATAATAATGAGATCCCATAATTAAGGCTTCCTATACATTTACATTATGACGCTCTTATCCAGAGCGACTTACAAGGGTAATCATATTACAGGTAGGCCAATGTAGTGTTAGGAGTCTTGCCCCAGGACTCTTATTGGTGTAGCACAGCGTAGTCACCCAGACCGGGATTCGAACCCCAGTCTCCCACATGTGGTGGTGGCTCCCTGGCGGGCAGTGGTGTTATCCGCTGAGCTACACCCACCACCACTATACTTACTACTAATCTCAATCATGATTTAATATCTCACAACAATTGGTGTAATTCTCTTTGCTAAAGCTGGTTGACTATAAGTTGACCTTGACTGCATGGTTAGCTAACCGCTGCTTGTTCATCACAGCATTGAATTCAGTTGGCAATTTGGATTTCTTTACACTGATGGTGATGGGAAACAAGGGATCACAATGCCTACAACTCAAATATACTGTTCATAATGACTAGTGAACATCCACGTCTTCTGAGTTTTTACACTCATCATCAAAAGAACAGCACAAATAGCTGCACCCAGAATAAATCAACCCACAGGAAAGAATGATTCAAGTTTTACACTCGGCCACGCATGTCATGTAAGCAAGGACAGGCCTTATCACTGTACCTGACTGACCCAACAGCCATGATTGTGGACATTCAGCAAGCAGTGATGCCCTACATGAGTCATCCTGTTAGTAGAGCACCATTGACAGACGGTTGTGCGGAGCAGGACTACCTACATGCTCAACGGTACAACGACTGCCCCTAGCACCATGTCAGTGTTGGGCTAGACTATCATGGAGGGAATCTTCAGTGACGAGTCCCGCTTTAGTCTTGTTGGAGACGACCAACAAATCCAATCAGCACCAAGACAAACAGTTTGTTATCACTCGTCATACATCCAGAAGGCCTGATGTCACTCTACCTCCAACCCTACCACACCATCTGCAGGAACTGTGTGGGGATATTCAAGCTGCATGGGATGGATTATCACAGGACACCATTAGGAACCGCCACAACTTCATGCCGAGACGTCTGGCATGTTGGGTTAGTAAAAATGGTGGCCCGACGCCATACTAAGAGACAGACTTCTGTATGTGTAGCTCAATAAATATTTCCCGTATCAGTCTAAATGTATCATCATGTATTCTTCCTGGTAGCCTTTATCTTCCTTCCCAACAGCACTGCAGTCCCACACTTCCCTCTGGATGTAAGTACTCTTTTGATAATGAGTGTATATATAATGTTGATGATGGTAACACAGTGGCAAACTAAAAAGTAAAATCAGGTTACATTCAGGAACTGTTCTATCTAAGACCACCCTGCATGTACCCATCCAATAACACAGAAAGGGTGTGTGAAACCTTATCTTAAAACTATTGTAAACCAATGTCTCAGACATCAGCCAGCATCTTCATAACCATTTATCTATTTTAAGAGGCTATAAACTCTTCAGATGTCTGGTTCCTATCCCCAGCACTGTGAACAGTGCAGACTAGTTATGTTCGTCTAGAACAGGGCATTTTACTTCAAACCTCCCTGACTGGCTGTTTAAATTTTAACCATTTCATTATGCAGAAGAAACTCCCCTTTAAGTAGCCGATAATAGACCCTGTGTACACCTGGTCGCGTCATATGACCAGTGCCTGGTTTGTATACTGATTTTAACTACAGGTATTTACACTTGGCTGTTATATGTGTCTCCGTTTAATCGGACTGAATCCGATTGCTGAGAATATACAATCCTGGTGTAGCCACGTTCTATGGCAGCCATTCCCCGGGAGTGGTTTGGATATTTGAGTAATGTATGGTTTCTGCTAATACAGCTTGTTTAGGGCAGTAGCGTCTGGCCATACTGCTATCATGCATTCTGTTGTGTCCTGGCCCGAACCATGTATCCTCCATGATTACCTGGATCATGTGCCCAGTGACTGTGTGAACTGGAGTTTGGTTTGTACTGGGATGGGTTTGGTTGCATCGAGAGTGTTTTTTGGTGGTAGAGGGAGGAGTTGAGGTGGTACTGGTAGAGGTCTTGGTTGTACTGGGAGGAGTCTGGGATGTACTTGGAGGGGTTTAGATTGTACCAGGGGGGTTGGGTTGGGTTGTAGTCTCAGGGTCATAGGCTCGCTTATGTGGTTCACGGCACTGAATGGCCTACTGTCCTCTATAGTGGCCATCTTAAAGTCTGCTTTATGCTCATATTTATGTCCAGAGTTGTAGATGACAGTATGGCATAGACAATCCTGAACAAATCAAACATGGTTTAAGGTAAGAGAATGAAATAGGCTTTTAAACCATGGTTATGTTCTTCTTCACTTACGGTATTCTCACAGCGCAATACCAAATGAACAAACACCAAACATGGCTGATTTACTTCACTTGGGCAAAGGGTAAACTATGGGAAATCAATTTTCCACTGTATCACTCTAAGCTCACAACATAGCGGATGGTATAATGCAGCACTGCCATTGACTTCCACCTTCACTGGACGCCATGTTAAATCCTCCGAATGCGTTGTCCAACTCCCAAAACACAACGAGCTAAAAGGTTTTGCTCTGTAACACATATCCTCTCTTTCATTTTTAATGAGGGGGATTCCCGAGCACTTCGCTGGAGCTGCCTGGCCACTGTCTTACACATAGTGACCCAAGGCCAGAGTGACGCAGTGACCCCACTGAGCGCACTGTCATCTTGTTTCTGACATGAAATGAAATGGTATGTTCAGCCTCTTGCTTTGTTCCTACACTAACTGTTTCTTTTCATTATCTTTTCTGTTTTTCTCTCTCTGTTCTTTCTCTTCATCTCTCTCTTCCTTTTTCCATGTCTTAATATCTCCTCTCTCTCTTTCTTTCTAGCAGTCTTTCTCTTTGTATCTCCATTTCTTGACCCTATCTCTCTTTTATATGCCTATCGATATCCCTTCCTGTTACTATCCATTTTCCTCTTTTCTCTCTGCCTCAACCTCTTTCTTCTTTCCTTTCATCTTTTTTCCCTCTTCTCTTTCTCCATTTCTCTCTCTCTCTGTTTCTCAACGTCTTTTGTCTATCACTATCCTTCCTCCTCTCTCTTTCTGTCCTTTTATCTCTGGACTCATTATTCTTTCTTTTCTTCTTCTCTCTTTCTGTCTCTTAAGCACACAGGGGCTCATGGCTCTTCTTTCAGTCTGTTCATTCTCTCCTCTTCTTCTCTTCACTCTCTCTCCTCGAGTGATAACGTAGAGACAGTCTCCTCTGTTGTCGGCCCTCAGGTGTTAAATGGTCTCCGCTTCTGCCTGACCAGTCCCTCGCAGCCTGAGAAACTTCCTGTCCGGTATTCACTCTGCAGTAACCGTGCACCTCACCGTTCCGCCCCGCCGCTCCGTCGCTTCAGATGACCATCCCGTCCCCATTCACGCTCATGTCCAGACCTGGCCGGGGTCAAACTGCCACTGTTTACTAAACACACCAACAAGCTTTCTCAGAGGCTCTCGCACCCCACCCGCACACACACACACGCCCCACCTCAGCCACTTCCTTACACACACCTCCCCACACTCACGTCCTCTTTGTTTGGGCTCGGTTGACCAGAAAATGTCACGCATCTTGCAGGAGTGGACCTTTGCCAGTTTGCGCTCTTCCCTCCGGTCATGTTTCAGAGATTTCCCCAGTTGAGCTTTCTCTTACAGCTCTTAGAGAATGAAGGCTGTGCAGTACTTGTGATGATAACAGTGGTGCTATTATAGTACCAATAAAAACATTATATGCATTATTATTATATTTATTATACCATGGATAGGTGTGGTTCAAGAAACTGATAGGATAAGCCAAACGGTAAACAACTCTGGAGTCATAAAAGAGTATGTTGGACGGCTACTCTGCTCACTGTTAGTTGAGAGAATAGTGATCTGTTTGAGGTTATAATGCTACACTTTAGCGTGTTATGTAGCTGTTTGTGCTTTTAAACAGTTTGCAAAGTCCAACATACACGCCAAAGAGAGAAACCACTTATCACAGGTAGCTGAAAGGCCTCATTGGAATTCCAGCCTCTTTCTCGGTTACAAGCTGACATCATCTCTTACCACAACCTTTACTGCCTGCCTACCAGCACGCTTGGCCCGTCCTCACACTGTACCTCCACTTTCAGCTGCTCCACTGGTTGACCAGTCAGAAGAGAGAGGGCAAGGCATGGGCTCACTGGGACACAGCAGGTCTAGGGTAAATACAGACATACAGCAAGAGAATAGCATTGCGTTTTGGCATGTCCATTTAGACCCCAAAAATAAAAATTCTCTACACTGAAATTGAGCATAACAGGATCTCTGTGGTGAGTAGGGCTGGAACCAAGACAATTGTTTTGGGTTATCATCCATGACGATGATAAATACATTAGACAAATACAGGATTTTGTTCATTTTGCTTGCAGAAGCACTGGGCGTGCCAAGCCATCTGAAACTGTAGTTCTGTTTTTTCTGTTTCCCTTTTTTAACAAACACCAGGAACACTGAGAATAAAAATGCCAAAACTGCTGCTATTGCGTCCTTTAAAGGACCTCGGCAAGGTTGTTAAGTATTTATTTTCCAAAAACATATACTGCTACATGCATGCTATCACTCCTGCAACTGAACCTACACCATAAGACTGGCAGCTCCACAAAAACCAGCACATGCTGTCTCCTGTGGTGGTTAAGGTGCTTTAGCTGAAGTGGACTTCAGAGGTTTATTAAACGCACTGTGTAATGAAGTATTTGTGTACAGAAGCTGTTATTTAATGTCCTAGATTAGCAGTAGGGAGCCATGTGAGATTCCACCATAGTTTTTTTTTTTTGCCAGAAGGACTCAAAAATGCAGACATGTAGCACCACCGGTTCCCTGAATACACACCATCTGAAGCGTTCCAAATGTCTGCATAATTCAGTGGTTGAGTCATTCTGAGTGGAGCGATATGATGCGCTACACAGTAGAGAAATGTACAGATTCTGGTTTCTTTACAGCGGTGGTGATAGGAAGTCATGTTATTTCCAAATAAAATAGTGGTAAATCCAAGAATACATGTTTCTCTGAGGACTGTTTAGTCTTACAACCCCGCCATGTATCTCACTGGCATGAATAAATAAATAAATATTAATAAAAAAACATTTTAGCCTAAAAAATTTATTCAATTACAGGATTATTGCTCCGTCTGGCACAAATGGAAAATAATATACTTGTCATTAGCTTATAGATCTAGCAAAGTTTAGAGGAAATAAGCCAAGTATGTTCAAAAAGGAATAAAGCCACAAGAGGCTGCACATAGCAATTTAATCATGATGAAATCACACCACCTTGAGTGGCTTATTTGTGAAAATGCATGCAGTGTGCAAAAGAACAATTTGAAATGTGGGTTGTGCTCTGGAGCTATTCCCAAAGCGGATGGGTCTGATGACTGTAAGAACGCTGAAAGAGAATTCAAAGAGAACTCAGTCAAAACCTGGTGAAGGACATGTCTTTTACGGATATGGGGGAATTATCTATTTTCATCAGTATGGTGTTCATTTTGCACTGGAGACATAAACATCAAGCCGGACCTTCTTTTTGAGCTTGTGCGTGCCATGAAATCCAATCCGACGCCTGACTTTTTAACGACTGTATCAGGCTTTACGCGATGGCTCCCGGCACCCAAAATCTTACAACACATAATTAGTGCTCAACTGATTAGCGCTCTGCTGTGTACAGATCAAAAACATTTTGGTTCAGCATTTAGCAACCTGATCCATAACGAAGTGCGACACATTCATCGTGGTCACTTGTTTGTACCCGTTGCTGTGGTGTGAATGAATGTGGTGAACTGGCACTGAGTAACATGAGGCAGCTGTGAGTGCACTGCAGAATGACATCTTTCTGCTTTAAGTGCTTTGCTCCGGGACGGCCAAGTAGGTCAAGAGAATCGACACGAGGTGAAGAGACCCACAAGAGCGTGAGGAGAAGGTCAACCGTAAAATCCCACCCCACACACACCCCTTAGCACGGGACACTTGCTGGGTTCCTCAGCATCTCGCTGATTTCCGCTCTGGCCCACGTCGCCCTGCTCGCTGTGATCCTCTCTGACCCCCCAGCCCAAAACTGCTAACCCATGTCACCCCTTCTGCCCTGTGGTGGCATCACCAATGTCAACAAGCCTTGTTAACTACTTCCTTTGTGCACAACCTGCTTACTGTAACATGCAGATCATCCAAACCATTAAAATCACATACTAATAACTGTCATTATTATTGAACTCCACAAGGTATAAAAGATGTTTTCTTTATTTTTAAGGTCTTTTGGGACAAAAAAGTATAATAAGTTCCCATAAATATCAGCTTTTTCGATTTTATCTATTTAATTTATTTACTTTATTAATTTTAACTAATAAATTGGCAGTAGAATTGGCAGTATATATAGTGGTATGCTTAAGTTTGAATACGCCAGGTGAAATGACATGTTTTGTTGTTTTGCTAAATGAGAATATGACATTTTCTGCAAATTTATGTGAATAAATCTCAGTTTTTTACCCTTAACAAAACATAACATAAGGAATGTACATAACGTTTGCCCACATGGCAAAAACTATACCTTGGCAAGTAAAAAAAATCTTTAATCTAGTTGAAATATCTAGATATTTTTCATCTTGAAATTACAGTAACCTTTTAATAAAATCTGTTATATAGACTTTTGTTTTGTGTGATATGAACTGAACTTGTTTTAAGAAATATACATGAAACAAGCCAAATTATCGAGCCAGCATAGTGGGATAATTTCACTAAAATCACCTAAAACAAGTAAAAAAAATTTTTTGAAGTGAGCTATATGATCTTATGACGAGGTAACAACAATATTAAAGTAAGAAAAATACATTGTTTTGGCTCGATGAAAAATTATTTCAGCTGCCAAGATACAAAGACATCTATATTTTCTGTTATTTTATTAATAAACAATTCTTTAAATATATAATAAATAATAAGACATGCATTATAAACTTTTGAACAGTGATTTTAAAACTTTCCTCAATCATCAATCAAGGCCTGGGTTGATGGGGGGCATTCTTGTACACCCAACATGATGGCTGGAAGAGTCGACCCCAAATGTCAGATGTCAACTGTGTTTGCTTAATTGCTTCAGTGGGCGCAGATTTCAGCCAGGAAGCGCCGAGTGAGGCTTTCAGAATGCTACTGGCCAAGAGAGGACGATGTACAATTCTTGTGGAAGTAGATTACTTGAGTAACAACTGGGGAATTCCATCTCTATTTGTGGTTGCTTGTACATGTATATAGGTACATAGGTGATTTTAGTAAGTAAGTCAAATTATTCCACTACTCTGGCAGATAATCTGTCTGGTTTCAAGCATATTACAGAAAGTGCTGGAGGTAGTTACCTTCAGTTTTGCCTTCAGTAAGTTAAATGCATGCTCGATGGAACTGAGGTCGGGTCCTGATCTGACTTGGCTTCTGCAGAACATTCCACTACTGTGACTAAAAGGACTCTTTGGTTGCTACTGCAATAGGCCTCAGGTTATTGTCCCTCTGCACTCTGAAGCATTGTTCAATGAGTTTTAAAGCATGTGCCTGAAACTCAGCAGACAATACATACCCGCATACTGTACTGCTATTATATTTTTAATTTTTTTTAAAAAGTATTACGTACTCAAACTTTTATATGATCCTTAAATAACCTTCTTAAATAATTACTCAAGGTGGAATTTATCTAACAAATTAGGTAGAATATATATTTTTGAAACAGCACTCTATAATGCACTGCAGATTGCACTTGCAAAACCTAGAAGCAGCGTCCTGTGGCTACACTCTTGACATTTAAGCAGTCAAGACAGCTATGGCTTCCAAGTCAAGATATCTAGAAAAGTCAGCTCGATCGGAGATGTTGGTGCGCAGCAAAATGAAACGTTATCTTTGAGTCCCAGTTATGCGTTATTGCCTGTGATTACATAACCAGACCTTTATAACTACCTAATAAACCAATAGCCACAGTTGTATGATTACTGTGTGGGTCAGCGATATTCGGTATTTGGTACCTTATCTACACCATCAAACCTTGTTGTGTTTTCTAAAGTGAGTAATAGCTGTGAGGTTAATCAGTAGCTCCTGATAATGTTCAGACTCTGCGCCTTTCCCCTCGCGATGCTGGGCAGCCGGGATGCTATAAAAGCTACGTCGTTTCGTTTATTGTTGCTATTGTTATTACAACCATTAATCCTGCAACAACACACCGTCACTGCACTCTTAAAAAAGACGGTTCTTTAAGGGTTCTTTAGTAAAGAGAATGATTCTACCTAGAACCCTGATTTCTGTTTAGGGCCATTCCATGTTTAAATATTTTTCGCTCTGTAAAAAGGTTCTCCCAACAGATGAAGAATGTGTTGTATGGGGTTCTATCAAGAACCCATTTGGAAATGGTTCTATATAGCACACAAGAACTCCTTTTTAGAATCACACTTTATTAGAACCATTGCTCCGTGCAAATATCAATGTAAGCATGAATGGGTTGTATATTATGGAATGGTTCTAACGCTCATAGAACACTCATGGAACAGCAAACGGTGCTGCGGATGTTGTGATCGCTACTTTGAACTAACGTTATCTATAACGTTCATATGCTAGATGATGCCAATCTGCAGGTGTGGGGGGTGTAGGCTTCTACTGCAGGTGTAGGAGGTGATAAAACTTCTATTGCTTTAATACAGCACTAAAGAATACGGAACAGGGAGAATTCTGAACGATGGTGGCGGCAAAGGAACCAAGAAAGGTGTTACAGATCGAGTAGTTGATTGTAATAGTCCTCGCTACATCCTCGCTAGCTGCAGCCTTAGTCTTTGAGATGCATCATTCAAGCACTGCATAGGTAGACAAGTATTTCTTGCTCTGCCAACATTTCCCTTTATTACAGCGGCGCTGTTTTTGCATAACATAGACTCTGCTGGATGGCGGGGTATTGAACAAGCCCCTGCAACGGGTAGAAAACGCCAGGAAGTGATGACAAAGTCATTTACTGTAAAGGAGCTGTCACTTTAGACAGTGGAGCATGAGCCAGCGTTTATTTCTTTCCTTTGGGAGTGTTGTGGGATGGGGAGAGAGAAGGCGTGAACAGTGGGTGTCGGAGAAAGATGGTGGGTAGGCCCTGCTCCTCCTTTAACTGGGGAGAAAGAGGATGAAACCTGTCATTAGGAAGGTTAAATGAAGAAAGCCCTCAATGGGGTTGCCATTGTCCTGGGCCGGCGAGGAGGACCCGCTCTTTAGTGCCTTAAATAACACGGCCTGCTGCATTGTCCCGGCCTGAAAAGGAAGGGGAGGTGCGGCTGAAGCGGCGCTCAGCAGAGGAGCTCGGTGGGGATGGGCCCTCAGCAGGGGGGTGGGGTCCCAGGAACCTTTTGGGGTTTTACTTTATTTTATTTTCACCTCTTGTTGTTCTTTCTTTCCTGACAGCTCATGCAGAACCGGTTTTTAGAAAAGTCCCTAAGACGTGCCATCCTGGGGGGGAATCAACTCTCTTGTCTTAAAAATGCTGCGCCGAGTGAATGCATAGTTCCACTTTTTAAGCCTCTCCTCAAGACGAGAAGCTCTGGGCTTGGGCTCATCCTATTGTTTAAGGATAAAGTGACAAATCTGAAGGATATAAAGGTCAATTTACTTAACCAGGAATGAAGAAAACCATTCCCAATTTGGAACTGACCTAAATGATTGTGGCATTTAAGAGGGAAAAAAAGATAACTCCAATAAAGACAATAAAAATATTTAATATAGTGCGCTTAACAGATATGAGTGACCTTTTAGTCACAGTGCTTTTCTCGCTTTGATCTTTGAGTAATTACTAGACTGACTTTCACTCTGTGACTACTGATAAGGCGGTGATGTTCTCCAGCCAGTGTAGGGGGGGAGGTTTGTTTGCACCTATCAGATGTTAGGATAAAACCTCAAACAACAGTTAAGCGATAATATCCACTAGTCGTGGTACTCTAGAAAATGTGGTCTAATGCGGGTCCATATCTGTTTTACGGTTTGTGTTTATTATTTAATAGTGTTGTATATTTCTGACAGCCTACATTCCTTTATTAGAATTAGTAATCTGCAGAGGTGTATAAGAGTATACTGCCCGGACTCATCATTCTCAGTTGATCTAGTTTTACAGTTGCTGGATAAATTCCACATGAAGTGTATCTTGTTCACACGTTGTTTCTAAATGGGTAGAATTCGTCAGTCCTTGACAGTGTCTGCATGATTACTTTATGAATTCTAATAAACGGCCATTCAGAGTGGCTTAGTGTGTAATGCTTTATTGTACAGATGCTTGTCAATGCAGCTTTCTTTACGGTGGTAATCAATGGAACCAAACGTCTGAACCACTATGTAAAATGGACGGAGATAGTACATTGGCTGAGACATGGAATTTGTATGTTATGCTTTTGGTCTAAAACACGTTTTTCTTTTTAATCAACTTATGTCAGATACTTAATTTATTTACTACCCAATGCTACCACTGAGTTTCTGCATATTATCTTTATGGTGGTAAAATTGTGGCAAATAGTTTTTTTTTGGGGACTGAAAAAAAAGGTTGTAGGACAAAAGCATAAAACGTTTGGGAATCAATTCATCAGGCAACATATCTGTATACAACCTTTTAGAGGTTTTAAACTCTAGACGTCTGGTCACAGTCCACATCAAAGCACTCTGACTTGACTTAATGTACATCTTAACCAAATTAATCAAGCAGAAATTTTAATAATCTCCCATTCTAGACATGTAATAATAGAATGACTTATTATGTACATATATCTTGGTTATAGTTAGGTAGTTTGGAGAGGGCATGGGGTAGTTTTAATTTTCAGGACCGTTATTTTGAGAGCACAGCGGGAAAAAAAAGTTGTGATCTTGAGAAAACAATTTCTGTTAAAGTAAGAGAATTTTGACTACCCCATGGTTTCACTGGACCCCTGTCATTCTGGGTACTTTTCCAGAATTTAGGTACCTTAAATAACCATCACATAAACCTGTCAAATGTGTAAAGCAATACTTGATTTTATACTTTATCCACTCAAGTTAGGTTAGATAGGATAGGATTTTCCCCCCAGTGGTCATCTCGGTTTTATCTAAAGTACCAGAGGTACATGTGTCTCAATGTCCTTATAAATGTGTGGCCAAATATTGGACAAATAGACATGTGAGCAGGATTCCTTCAGTTAAAGCCGTTACTGTTTAACCCCATGTTCTCCTCTCAGAGCCAGGCTTCATGTCTGAAAATTAACTCATCATGGGACAGCTTTCTACACCTTTGTCGTCAGATGATGTTCTGAGAAAGAAACCTTTTATAAAACCGTGGAAACCAAAGAATGTATGCATGGAGCCAAATAGAAGAGGTAGAACATTTCAAAATGGGCTTTGTTTAAGTTGGAATTGGGAGGGAATTAAGAGCTTCAAAAGAAAAGCCAAGAGAATCTGAATACATGTCTGGACTTAACATTTGCACCCCCCCTTTAACACTGTAACTTTGAACACTGCCATTGTACACTGGGAAGTCAACGTCAGTGAGATTTAATGCTACTTAATGTTTGCACTCCTTGAAGTTCTCCCATATTACATTAACATGCTCGGCGTGAGTGTATAGCGTTTCAGTGCTTCAAAAGAAGACGCTAAGGTCAAGATGAGGTCTCCTAATCTGTCTCTGCTGGGAATCTCACCATCTCGCTGGGGTTTGTGACAACTTAACACTCTCCAGCCCTACCTGAATACCCCATAAACCTATTTGGCCAATTAGTGACTCCATTAGAAGTCTTTCGCTGAGTGCTGGAGCGCTGATGACTTTAGGAGCACAATAAAGGCCAGGCTGAGTCACATCCCAACAACCCAACACCCATGTTCTCATGTAAGGGAGAAGCTTAGGTCATCAAAACCCCTTTTAGAAAGTCTTGCCGATACGGCGGCCTCGGTCTGAATGAAGGCAGTGCTGAGTCTTGTGCTCCTTTAGTGCTTATCGTTAGCGGTAACCTTCGGGTTGATGAGTAACTAGATGACAAATTAGGGACTAAATAAGTGTTAGGCCTAGACAGACTTGGTTAATGAGTATGAGGAGGGACCTAATCCTAGAAGGATTATGGGAACAAAACATACACTCTGTGTATGTTCAAGCCAGAGGTCTTTAAAGCAGAGCTTCAACAATTCATTAACATTCTGAAAGTCACTGCTTTAGAGAACACAGAGTGTAGATGTGCTGTCAACTAAATACTGTCCACTGGTAACAAAATGTTTGTGAGAAAGATTAAAGACAATGTGAAATATCCCAGAGTTAAGTGTGGAAATGTGCAAAAAGAAATCTACAGCATTCATAAAAGACCTGGCTGAGCATCATATTCAATGCAGTCCTTCGTTAGAAGACTTTAAGTCTCCCGAAAGAAGAGAACAAAATACTAACCCAAATTAAATACCACCTACATAAAGACCGAAGACACTAATAATTCAGGACTGTCATGTTTTCAGATGAGTACTATGATCATTCAGAGTTTGAGTTAGTAAACCGGCTACTCTCTAACAACTCCTGGTTTTCAGATGGGTATGAATGAATAAGTAATAACCCTTTAGCTGGGAAATTCATAAATAAATGACACATAAAATATATACTACAATATATGTGTACTGTACGTGTAATTAATGACACAACTCTTTAGATAATTATGGAATTATAGCATTAGATTTAAAGTGGTGTGAAATAATTTGAACAACCCTGAAAGAATTTTTTCCCGAAATTGTTTAGTCCAAACATTTACCATAGCTTTTGCACAGGCCACATTGTATATATTTATTAATTTTACAGTTAAACACACAGTGAATTTGCATTAAATGTGTTAAAGCTTGTTTTAGAAGATGTGAACTTATTTTTTACTTAATAAATAAAACGTGATTTGACTAGGGACCCCAAAATGTTTCATTATGACCGCAAACAACATTGCAAAACAACTTCTAAAGGACTTTTAGGGTCCGAAAGTTAACGTTTGCTGAAACAGGGTTCCCCCAATACCAACGCTGAGGTGGAAGTGATGTAAGTACATTGGCGGTGTGTATTGGAAGTGTTGAATCTGACAGCCTGAAGTAGTTTTCTCTTCCAGTTTAAAAGAACAGCAAACAGTAAAGGCTTTAAAGAGCACTGTTCTACGCTGGCTGTGAGAGGAGGGCAGCAGGGAGGGAGTCTAATCACTTTCCCCGCTGCCTCCTCACACAAGTTAGAGTGAAAGATCACAGCGCTAGCGGCAGGGCCAGCTAACGCAGCCCACTGCACCGCCCACTCCCATTCAGCAGCTCCTGGGGAGGCTGTTTCGGGCCGCCAAGCCATTGATGCGGTGATGGATGGCTTCATAAAGCTGCCCTTCTCCCTCTCTCGGGTGGGACGCCCAGTGAAGGAATGCCTCTGCGCTCTCCCTGCAGGCGGGGGACAGATGCGGAGGCTTTGCCTTTGCCCAGATCTTTCCCAGGAATCCCCTGGGACAGTGTTAGGACAGGACCTGATGTTCCTATTGTAGTGGGGAACGTGGGGTCACGCGGTAGGTTCCCACCGCCCCCTGTACACCACGCTTTGTTTCCGTCAATTTCATGATGACCCTGCCGCAGGTAGAAAAGACTTACGGGTGCTGAAGTGGAAACTCGCTGTGTGTTTTTCAGGGAGCAGCCGTAATAACCAGTTTGCGGGTTATTTCTCTATTCGCCCTGAGGGTCGTGGTGGAGGGGGGTGGCACCACTCACTGTGGTTTCACTCAGAGCTTCCATTCAGGCAGCGGCACCGCAAGCGCAGGCGTAGAAATCGGCTCCATTCAATCAGACACGGTCAGGGTTTTAGGGAAGGGGATCAGGAGGCTTTTCCTTCATTGATTTGCCACAGTTAAGGATCCACCACGCTGTGGTACCTGGCTTGAAAGGACGCCCTTAAATAACAGCATAAGTCAAACCACATGGTGGTCCCGGGAGTTCTCTTCCAGTTTTATTTATACCCAGCGTTCTCAAAATAAATCTGAAACGCTTCTTTTTAGATACACCAAAATTAACGTTCTTGGATAAATCTAAAACTGGAAAAGTGTGGAGTGGTAAAGCTGAATGTCTGAATGCAAGTCCTGCATTGTTTAAGGTGGAAGGTGAAACTTTAGCCATACTAATTTTCCAATACACTTTGCACTTTGATCGTCGGTTGTGAATTTGGTCAGCACTTTATGAACTGAGGCAACAGGTAGTGTAGCCGTGCTAGCCCAGATTTTCTGATCTGCCATTGTAGATTCGCAGCATTCTGCTGTATCTAACTTGTAACGGAAAGTTCCTTGGGCACCGTACTTCCTCTTTATACTCAGTATAAACAGTGATTACATGTCTCTGTCTAATATTCCCTGTACAAACCGCAAAGGCTGGGTTTTCTGTGTTACTGCTCAAGCAATTTGATTGTATCTGCACTGATGGGCGCAAAAAAGTAAAACAGGAAATGTTTTTAATCTGTGTTTCTCATTTTCAGTAACATTATTTGCAAAGTCCTAAACTTTGACACACTCTACTGGCTGAAATACTGATGCAGTTTTGACCATCCAAGACTTTGGCAATGTAACCGTAGTGCGTCACTATTAAACGTAATGCTATCTCTTGACGCCAGGACGGATCCCCACCATCAAAATTTCAAGTGACACATGGAAAAGCCACAAAGAAAAAGAAAAGGCCACCGCGATGCAGTGACGCAGTATATCAAGTGGCTCGACACTTCCTCAACAGTCAGGGTGTTGTGAAGCGCATGGATGGAATTAAAAACGCAGCGCACTGCGGTTAAGCAGGAACTGCTCTGAGCCTGTACAACAGGCCCTTTCAGCCCGCTCGAACACAGATGACATTGTAATCGCTCAATCGAAGACGAAAATGACAGAGTGGCCACATGCGCCAGTAATAGTCCGATGCTTCACAGAGCATTTTTAGGAGGCTTTTAAGTCGCACTGGGCTGTGGGCAGCTGAAAAGGAGAAGAGAGGGACAATGCTTTTAAAGTGTCCCCTTGATGTCACAGACTATTACCCAGATATTATGAGTAATTATGTTAGGGTCCTGCAGGAACCGGGGTGTACATGGGTAGGAGCGGCCCAGAGAGAGGTTTTTTTGCGTGTGTGTCCGTGCGTGTGTGTGGGAGGGAGGGTTTGCAAGAACAGGAGATTTTTTGTGTTAGAGAAAGAGAGGCTTGGACACTTCATCTTCTCTTCTCTGTGCTGCCAAAAAGGCCAGAGGTCAAATGTCAGGGCGATTGAAGAATTCCGAGCTGCATGCCGACAGATCGGGTTTCGGGGCTGGGGGAGGGGAGGGATCTGCCCTAAAGGGAAAGGTGCCTGTGTATGTGTGAGCTTGTCCCAACAGCTTTTTTGTTTAAGGCATCTCCTGGTTGCTTTTTTGCTCTTGAGGCTTCTGAGGTTTCACTCAAAGTCGAACATGTTTTCTCAAGGTGCAAAGTACGCTCGGGTTAGTGGCCGCCGCCGCCGCCGCCGCCGCTACTCTGTGGTGTGTGTTTCGGTTGCCGAAAAAGCTTTGGAGGTAGAAATGACATATGAGTGAAGTTTAGAAGCATGCATATCAGTTAAGGCTTAGACATGGCTTGTATGGAGAAGCTGGACGCAATGCTGTGTAAACTGCAGGTCCGGCTTGTGTTCTTACTAGAGGGGGAACATTTACTCTACTTTTCCAAAGACAGACACGGTTTACAGAAGGCCTTTCCAGAGAAGCCTTTCTCGTTTTTCCTCATTGTCAGGTTGACTATACTCTACAGCCTGCCAGAAATTCTTACATTTCAATCAGACTAGAGTTATTAATATATTGTTCAACACCTTTTCGGTTCTAAAATTTAGACAAAAACATCGTTCTATACGTTCAGGGCATTCTGTCCTTTATTCAATTTAGTTAGCACCAGGCTGACAATGTATTTTACCTGCATTTTAAGAGTTTTGTACTGATAAATACATGATTTGTGTGTTCAATCCAATAAACATTTGGTGTTCAGTCACTGGTGAGTGTTTGAACAGAGTGTTGAGTACTCTGATTCTACACAAACACTACACCGTGCAATCGTGACAACCCTAATTCACATAAATATGAATATCTTATATGGTAAACTAAGAATTATCAGCATTTAATCAACATAAACATTTTGAATGCCTAGTCCAATAACAGGACTCAGTGGAACTGAGTTTATAACTAGCGTAAGAATAAAATACGCTTCTCTGTCCTGCAGATTCTAATGTGAACTGCTTACACTGCCACATCATTGTCTTGTTTAACCCCTTAAAAAACCCAGGCTTATGAGATTCCAACACGTATTGTTCAGTAACTACAGGAGTAACTACATGCTGAGTTATTCTTTAGTAAGTAACAGATGTATAGATTCTCAGGCATTCCCTAGCCTCTTAAAAGGTTAATAAGCTCCTGTCCTGATGAAAATGTCAACCCATTAGTGGTAAGCAGAACCTAAAGTCAGCTCATGTCAGTCCGTAATTGTGCATTTAGAAGGTTTCACCCAAAACTTTCTACAAGCTGTTTACTGGAGAGTCATACTAAAAAATGAAGAGTTCTTTAGTATTGTACATCATTTTCAGAAGTGATGTAATGGTGGACCCACTGTGTTTATAGCTTGGGTTACCAAATAACTACAACCATATAGCCTTTAATAAAACTTTGTAATGTCAAAACATTCTGTGCAAGAAAATGTATGTTATTACACCAGACAACATATAAAATACCCACTCTAGTACGTCACCCCGGGTGGCATGTATATCTAGACTACTTGATATGCCTATGGCAATCTACTATAAATCTATAAATTGGGTCAGATCTCTCAAGTACTCTAACAAGCATTTAGATAATCTATTGTACAATTTATAAAACGAGGGTCTAGCCTCAGTTGGTGTAGACATTTGTGTCTGTAAGCTGTTTTTTATTGTTATTGTTTTCTTTTTTATGTTATGTATGTGTGAGAACATGCCTTATGTTGGAAACTTAATAAATATAATATTGAAAAGGGTTTTTTGTAAAGGCAAAAGGTTATAAAGTTTAAATGGTTCTTTGCATTGCTAAATCAGAGGAATCTTGTGTACAGTTCTTTGATTTTTTGTTAGAATGAAAACAGTCAGGAGTATAAAACATGCTAATATAGGGTGTGCATGCACTGCTGCGAGTCTCCCTGTAAAGCCTGAAATAATAATTTAAGGGTGCCATAGAATGGAAAACTGTATTTACATTGACAAAGATAATAAGAAAAGTTCGGTAAATAGAACTGACATAAGGTAAACTTCAAACACTTATTTCTCCTCAAGATAAAAACCCTGCATTGGCTAAACAGGACAGTAAAACAGGCTGAATCCTAAATTCTACCCTGTTATGTAACCACTTTGACTCAATATTTACGTACCCCAAAATTACATAATAAGCTCAAGCCTCTGTGGAGAAATGTCCCTTTCCTGACTGTGAGGGTGATGTTGGCATTTTTTTTATTCAAGTCCCATTTCAAGGAACCGGACTGTCAGTGGGCATGGCTGATGATTATCTTTAAACGAAGTTGAAGTTGGCTCGATATTTACCAGCTTCTTAATCAAATGCGCAAAAGTAGCTGGAGAACAAGGAAGTTAATTACAGTGCCCACATCTTTAACCAGATTCCGGATACTTTTAATTCAGAGTTGTTAGTTTGCTCTGCACATTTCACTCTGGGCAGTTTCTCAAACCTTGGATAATCTGGAGAAGCTTTGCTCTGGATCTAACACTGATGAGACTGAAGAGAGGAGCTGTTCCATCTTTATTAGCATCACAGCCCCAACAGCAGCCTGTAAGTAGCAGTCATGCTGTGTGACTGTATTAGTGTTTGCTGGTTGAAGCAGACCTACGGTGGCCGAGAAAGCCCAACGCACTGCAAGTTAAAAACGCGCTGCAATATCTGAAAACACCAGCATCAAAATGACACGACTTGCACAACATTAACCGAACACGCTGCACAGTCTCAAACGCGCAGCAAACACTGAAAACACATGCAGCTTCCAAAACACATGCAGAAAGCCTCAAAACACAACGGAAGTGTTTCCGAGGGACACTGAGAGTGGATGGACCCATTCGAGAGCGAGCTGCGTGGACCTGGAAACACTTCTGTTGTGTTTTGAGGCTTTTTGCATGTGTGTTGGAAGCTGCATGTGTTGACAGTGTTGCTGTGCGTTTGAGACTTTGCAGCGCGTTCGGTTAATGGTTTGCAAGCGGTCGCATTTTGATGCTTGTGTTTTCAGAACTTGCAGCACGTTTGGCTAATGTTGTGCGAGTTGGGCTTTCTCGGCCACCGTACAGATCATCTTAAACTGAGAGTAGCTAGTATAGGTGACGTTAGCTACTGGCAAGTTTCAAGTAACTAGCATTAGCATAGCTAACTAAATAGCATGATTTTATTTCCTGTCTGTGTTTATTGGAACATGTTGCTTTTGATTGATTCTGAGTGTCTCACTGTTAATCAGCCAATCAGAGCAGAGCTCATCAGATTATTCAATAGAACATCAAATACAGGAAAAGTTGTTTTATTCTACAATCAAATCTTAGGGTGTAAATTGGTGTGTAAAACTGTATCCGGGAAATGTTCACCCACCCAAAGTCACATACCTTTTATGAACACATCAGAGAACAATTTCAAAAACTGAATGCATGTTTCTAGTCCATTATTAAATTCTAAAGTGTTGAATTTATGTGCCTTTCGAACCATGTTGAATGTCTTGACGTATTCATTCACAGGCTTAAAGAGAAGGTCCAACGTCACCAATGCAAAATCCACATCATACGGTTGAATATATGATGACAATAGTAGATATTTCACACACATTCTTGGAAGACAGAGTTCTCTTTGAATGCTCTTCCAGTGTTTTTACCAGAAAGATTTCCAAATAAAACTGATCTATACACAAATTGTTACTAATTTATAGAATTCTTTTACACAGACCTATAAAGAAAACATGCTCCTCTCCTTAATTTCTAAAAGTGCATTATTATATAAGAAATGTCCATGTAATAGGCATCATATTTTTTGTTTGTAGTCCAAAAGTACATTGCTTAATCACCGGTTTGTCAACTTTTATTACCCTTAAGTCCTGTATTAAGAATCTCTGCTCTGAGTCAAGTTTTCCACAAAAACAGACGTTGTGCAACTCAGTAAGGGGAAAGGGCATTATTGCATATTGACCACACAAAGGTCATTTTCGCTCAGATCAGCCATGATTCCCTCCCTTTTGCTCCACATTCAGACCCAACACCCTCCTCACCCCCTTCCATGCAGACACACACTGCCAGAGTGCAGTGTATAAGGAGCCATTTACAGTATCACATATTTAGTCTCTTTTATGGCCATCTGCTCTTTACATGGCAATGGCTCGTTAAAGACCCAAACAAACTGCTGGCGAATCGGATTGGGGTCCAAGCCTGCAGCGCTTTGGCCCGACACCAAAACCCTGCAAGCCTTAAGCTTAACCGTGTTCAGGTCCAGCTCTGTAACTAATGGGGCACTTGGAGAAAGAGTAAGCCTTTGATGCTGGTCTTTTTAACAACTTGTTCTTTCGGTGATTGGGGTGAGAATTGGCCAGCAGGGTTCCAGGGGGAAAATGTAAACCACGGATTAGCTGGACTAATGGCCCCTTGCTTGTCATTGACGTTAATTAGCGTTAATTGGGGCCCCCTTCTCTGTATTTTTTGTGGGGGGTGTTTTTGGGGTGGAGGTCTGGGGGAGACCTGCGCATGGAGGGGCTTTCAAAGTGATCACCCAGCTTAACTTCGGGCCAGAAGGCTCGTCCTCTGACCGCATCCCTCCGTTTCACTCCTCACTTGTTGTCAGAGCTAATTTGCTTTCACAGCACTGCTTCTCTTTCGATGGGCTTGATCTTCACTGCCATTTAAGGGGTTACCGTTTTGTTTTTGGCCATTGTTTAGGGTCTAGATCCCCCCTGGCTGGTCCTGCTCATCAGTGTTTGTGTTTCCTCCTTAGCGGGGATGGGAGTTTTTTGAAGGCCTCTGCATCGTTTGCCCAAAATCTTGTGCTCCATAATCCGAAGCTTTGTTGGTTTGGTTAACCCCTCCATTGTCTTGTAGGGCTGTTCTGCTTTGATGTTATTTAGCGGAGTCACATGATGTTAAAGCCGCTTCACAACTCAGAATGCTTTTAGTTATTTGCAGTGCAGGTCCTGAATCGATAAAGCCCTACCCAAGGGTGGTTGTTTTCATAAGTGGCTGCAGGCCGTATCTGCTGCCATTGCTCATCTGGCCGGACAGGGGCTGCTTAGTGGGAAAGGAGGCCCCAGTTTGGTGGGTTTTCTCTGGTCAACACCTGGTATCACTTTATTAACCCTCGTCCATCGCGACCCCCGAACACTCGGGAACAGCGGGGCCATCGGGGCGGCCCCCACGGACGTCAGGGGCTGCCTTTGAAGGGGGGAAATGATGCCCCACATTGGAGCCTCAATGATGACTTTACCAGTACCGTGACCCCTTTGACCTCATACCCCTCCTCCCCTCCCCACAGCTGCTGGCCCCCACCGGCCTCCAGTGAGCTGCAGTAGGAGAGAGAGCAAGGAGCACTGGAAAGGGAGAGAACAGCAAAAGGTCAACCGGTGGTCAGAAGATTTTTATTGGGATTGAGAGGGAGAGGGAAAGACGGAGGGAGAATGCGTTAAAGACCACCGTCTGAGATTTTAACTGCAGGGAATTTGGTCTGCCCCTTCCCTAGGCAAGTTAAGTCCAGTTCGGCTGAAGTAAGCGTAGAGACATGGGTTTCATAAGCCATCTTTGGCATGATGTTCTTTAAATGACATGTGTGACACATTCAGGCAAACAACTTTGGTCACCTCTATGTCGTATTAATCATAAACCCATGATTTTTAGACCAAAAAAAAATTATTATTATCTCGTAATAATGTCCATGTACTCTTCAATCACAGCGAAGCTGTAGGGATACGATAAGCTTGGCCCGGAGGAACACAGCAGCTGAATTCCTGATATCTTCCAAAAATCTAGATTCCTCACAATTGTATTTGTGTCCTCTTCGTTTCCTCTTCCAGGCCTTGTTATCTGCCGCTGGACACGGAGATGACACGGACAAAGCCTTGCTCTTCAAGATGTATCGCTTCTACGTGTTAGCGCTGTTCCAGCCCTTGCTGCGTGGGCGGTGGGGGCGCTTCCACGGGCCGCTGAAACTGCGGGGAAAACCAGCGAGAAAACACAAGGTTATCAGCAGACGTGACCCTTGGTGTCACGCCTGTTCCACCGCCGCCATAACGTGCAGTCACAAGGCTTCCCCCTTGGGCCGACCTGCTGGAGAAATTTACAGCCCGATCGCATGACTTAAGTCCTTGGGTAAAAATGCCCATAAACATTGCATTATAGTGATGGAAGCGTTGGGGGGGGTGAGGGAGGGACAAAGCAAATCTGTTACAGCCCAGTATTCTGCCTTGTTAAGCTCATTGGTCACAGTTTTCTTGCCTGATGATTTATAATGTTGTGTTTTCCCTCTTGTGGCCTGCGTGCGGTTTCCGTAGCTGCATTCGTGCATAAGGAAGGGTGGATTTCCAACAAATGTATTTGACGCAATTCATATCCTTGCAGCTGTAAGAAAAAACTGTACCTGTGAAACGGGGACTTCATAAGCGAAAGAAAACATTCTCAACTTTAATGTAGGAAAGCGCGGGCAGAGCTTGGTATTAGAGCTAAATGATTTTATATCATATTTATTATCATACAAGCAATCTACAGATAGAAATGTAAACTGTTGCTTACACCCAAAGTCTAAGGACAATATAGCCATAAGTGCCACAAATACAAACGTTGCAACCCGCACCGTAGCCCACATTTAACTGAAATAGATGGACAGACCAGGTGTAACAGTCTGCTAAGTCTATGAAAAACAAGGCTAACTAAAACAATTCTTAGTAGTCTGAACCAGATGCCCTCAGCGCTGAAACATGAATTGCTTTATATATCAAAATTGCAATTTTTAATAGCAAAAGCTGCAAAAAGCCTACAGTATCAACAATGTTGTGTTATTATGTGTAGAAAATATATAACAGAGATTGTAAACCACCTGTAGATGAGCTACACCAATCAGAAACAACCTAAGTGCTGTGTACATAAACACAATCATAAGTAACTGAAAGTCCCAAAAAAGAGAATTCACTATTCTTCTAGACCTCAATGTTAAAAAGGTACCACAATATCCATCAGAAAAATGGCAATTCAATATTCTGCCCAAATTCCTCAGCCCTAGATAAGTTAAAAGTCTCTTATTGTTTAAACTATGATAAAAGTAACCTCGACATGGAGAGCCTGGCCAGCTTTCACGCTTCTCACAACTTGATGTTGATTTATTACAGCCACTAAAAAGGCAGGTATGAATTAAGTATTGAATAACTAACATGAAGTAATGCATTAGTTCATTAATATAATGGTTAAGAATGGCTACGAGGCTTAACTAAAGTTAAGTAAACATGTAACAACTGCATGTTTACCGTTGTTACAGGTTTACTTAACATTAGCTAACCATTGTTAATGTAGTATTTCATATTAACTAATGCATTACCTCATGTTAGTTAGTCAACACCTTTGTTTTATAAAGTTTTATGGCTCAAAAACTTTCTGGTCTTTGGAGTCAATTTCAAGCAATATCTGTCTAACTGCCATCACAATTTACAGATACCACATCCTCTTTAACCACTTAAAATATCCATGTTGCCTTTTACTGCATTAGTTTGAGCCTTGGCCTCCGTTACATGACGTAAGGCTACCCTGAGTAATTCTAGACCATTTCTATTGAACTCATCGTAAAATCTTCACACACAGTATAGGGCAATAAGCCCGTCAGTGTTTAAACAGTGTAACAAGTTACAATCCAGAACAGTTTCGATTTAATAGTGATGATATACTGTGAGTAAGCAGAGAAGGGAGCTTCAAATGAGCAGTGATTGAAATACGAGAAAGACCATTCGCGGCCCACCACTTGCGACAGAAATTTCCTTCATGAAGAATTCAAAATTCAACATGTCCTAATGATTTTAGTGGACAAAAGAATCACCCTATACTTTGACCTTTGCATCTCTCTCTCTGTCTATTCTTTCTCTCTCTTTCTCTCAGTCTCTCGGTTAGCTGTCTCTGTAGGCATCTTTTTATGGAGCTGACATTCCTGGGCCGGCCGAAACAGAAGCTCTTGTTTAGGAGCCACCCTCCCCATCCAAAGCCCTTTTTTATCATCTTCCTAGTTTTGGAGCCTGGGAGCAAAGGTCAAGACCCCCTCCAGCTTCAGAGACATGTCAGGTCATGCTAGCCACATGCTGTACCGCTCCCTGTTTAGCTCTGAAAACCGCCTGACTCCACACCTATAGCAAAGCTGTGGACGTGTGCGTTTATGGCAGCGAGTTACGAGCGCTTTAGAGTCACCAAACCAGTGAACCTTATGTAATCTGAATGTTTCTTGAATGAACGTCTTGAATGAAGCAGTTTAGTCTATAATACTACACATACTACACTAACTTGTACTTCTGTAATGGAGAAGAGAAAAAACAAACGTTCTTCACTCTGAGCTTTTTATTTTTGGACCTTTATATTGGCCTATTCATCATAAAGTGTAAACAATGTAAAATGATAGATGGACAGATTTTTTTTTTTATGACAGCATAATATAATTTAATAGTAGTTTTATATTTATGTCTTTGACCAACAATTTGAAGTCAAAAGACTTGAAGCTGGCTTAAATTCAAACTGTTGCTTGTTAAATTCAAACTGTTGCCTGTTGAGCTATGCATCACAGAAAGTACTGTTTAGGAGGTTCCTTTAGCACATGCAGAGCTGGCTCCGGTGGTCCCCTCAGGCAGTGTGGGTCTACAGGGCTTGTGCCTGTGTTCTAGCTGAATCAGCATCCAAGACTGGCGTGAAATATGAAACTTGGATGCATAAACAGGAATGAAAAAAAATTAGGGGAAGACCCCTAACCCTAACGCAGGACCCCTCCGAATAGACAAACAAATAACCAAATAAATCTGGAGGCCACTGAGTTGAGGTTAGCAACCCCAGTGGGGGTCAGTACAGGAACAGATAAATCTCAGTTAAGGACGCCATGATTCTTAGCTTTTAACCTCTTAATCAACCCCAGTCAAACAAAGGAAGAAGCACACGCTAAAATTGTCATCGCTGACTACTGTATGAAGAACATACACTAAAAACTATCACTTTAGCACTTTGGAACACTCCTGGGACTAAATCTGCATCTACCGAGTTCATAAGACTTTCTAAGTCAAAATAAGTGCAGATAAACACACAGAAATACATTCAACCTTGGGCACACCTTTTCTTTTCTTCGCTGAGTTTAGCATGTTGGGAAAATAATTAAACATACAATTTAAAACGTGCCATAACTTTTGTATATGCCGAGTTTTACATTCATTTGACTTTCTTCCCAGTATGAATTATAGCAATACATTTAACAAATAAACAGTAATCTTGAGTGAAATGTGCAGCAGTACGTTCTCTGTAGATGATGTTTTATTTTGTATTCATATAGAAAATCAATAAAAAAGTCATTTGGCCAGGGGGTGCGAAAACATGTGTATAACTGTATGTGTCATTGCTAAATATATAAACTGAGTGATGCAGTAATCAGTCTATACAGTACCGATACTTTTGTAGAGCAAAGAGGGACAAATCAGTGAGGATGTAATCTCTGAAACTTTCCTTTCCTAGCTTTAATTTGCAGAGCTTGTCATATAGATTCATCTGGCATACTAAAGACATACACATGCATGAGAATACACACAGCACTGTGCAACAATCAGAGATCCTTCTCTTACTCAGTACATTTTTATCTGAATGAGCCATTAGGTACAAGTGATCTAATGAGTCTCTAACTTAGTGTCAGGAAAACATTACACCAAAGTCTCAGCCGCTTTGCCTTCTCTTTGACTTTGTTGCAGCTTCTGTAGGGATACTGTCCAGGCTTTTTGGCCTCCAAGGTTCAGTTTTAGAAGTTGGTTATGTTTTCTGCTTCTCAGAAAGTAATTACAGTTGGAAATTTTGACTGATTAGTTCATAGGTTTGTTCATTTTTACATGTTCTAGTGCACCTTTTCTTCTTAGTGAGAGGTTTTAGACAGGAACTAATCTTTTCAGACCCTTGGAAGGATGAACAGAAACACATCTGAAGAAAGAATGAAGCTTGATTTTCTCCTCTTGCTTTAAATAAAAGCTTTAAGTGCTGTTTATAATGGGGAATTGGTCTACTGTGGTCTTGCAGGTGGTTGCTAGGAGTCCCGGTCTCTTTGTAGCTTTTAATCATTTTTATTCTCAAGTTTTAAAAAATAATTGTTTTTTGACTTTTTGAAGTATCTCCTCAAAAATATCTTCTTAAAAATAAATAACATGCACTTTCACTGGAAATGAAGGAATACAAGTCTCTGCATTTTGCAAAACTATTAAGTTAAGAAGTTAATAGTTTCCTAAACATTAGCATTTTCACTCTTGCATTCCACAACTAACATAACCTTCCTAATCTTAGAGAAAATGAAAACTGGGTTAGTTATGTAGCTTGTATGTAGCTGGTATGTGGGCCTTATATAATTTAGTATTAGGAAAAGTTAAAGGGGAATATTTGGAAACTGCTGTATGTAGAAATAGTTCATCAGTAAACTGATTCAACATATTGTTATTAAATAGCCTGTAATATTTAACCAGAGGCTGCTATGAAGCAATTAAGTCCAAATGTGATCTGAAACATTGTCAATATAGCTGACAAATATGTTTTGCCATAATGATTACATAATCTGTTTTCCAAGATGATCATAGTTATGTATTTATTGAGCTACATTTTGGTAGCTTCAGCACTGAGTAATGTTTGTTTATTTGAACACAAGTTGAGTCTGTTATCAAGTAGCAAGATCAGCCAAAATGAACACTTTGGTCTGTACTTTTAAACAATCGAATTACTCAAGAATTCTACATACATGGCATTTAAATTTGGTAAAATTATGGCTATTCAATTTGATATTCTGATAGCATGGTCTAAATATGGTGAGGTAGCTTTTAATTGTAGTGCTCCATCAAATTAAAGTGAATTTGGAATTTCCCCTTAGTTGTTTTGCCTTGTGTTGGTGCCTTCTCTGGCTGAGCTTACTTATAAAAGAGAAGTAGACTACCCTGCTGCTTTAAACACATTGCCCGATAGGTGATTTGGGAGTTTGGGGGTAAGACATAAAGAATAAAACAATGAGTCAGACAAAACCAAAAAAGGTATTTACAGAGACTGTTTGATTGGGAACAGTTAAGAATGATTACATTTTCGGATGTGTATTTGCAGAGGCATAGCATTCATTATGCTTTATATCTTTCATTAGGGTAGCTACCTACAAGTTATGAGAGTATGACGATGCTGCATTCAATACACTCATCAATAAAGGAACAGTTGCACAAATAGCTGCACTCAGAAGGAATCAGCCAACAGGAATGAAACTTGGTGGGTGGGTTTGACATTGTGAGGCATGCCAATAATTCAAGTATCAGGCTCAGCCATGCATGTGGCGTAAGCAAGGACGGGCCTTATCGCTGTACCTGACTGACCCAACAGCTACAATTGCGAACAAGCACTGATGGCCTCCATGAGTCATCCTGTTAGTGCCTTCAGCAGTGCTGCTGTGGGAGCTACATTATGAAGTAGGCTATTCAATACTAAGATGAGATAACTCGCAAATGACTCAGCTATAGTCACTTACCATGCTAACTCATTCATTTTACAGCTGAACACATGCAGTGTTGTAGGTTACCTTTAACAGGTAGGATAGACTCATGTATGAACGGTAGTCAGGGCAGCCTAAATTAAACTTCTATGGTCTGTCTATATGAAATGTTTTCTTGTTATAGTTAACACTGTGCACTGTAAATAGCTTTATTAACTTTGTTCAAATACAGAATTGCCATAATGATGAATGCAATATGTAACATTAACACAGTCTTTTAGTTTACTTTCATTTTGTTAGATAAGCTGCATTGATTACTTGTATAAAATGATAATATTTTATTCATGTGGAAATGATGGACAGTTTTAGTTATGAACAAAGACAACCAACACAAGAATTTGATTTCATTTTAATACTGAAATGCTATAATATTTTTTTCCCAGTGCGCCACCCAATAAAATCTTTGGACCTTATTTACCCAACCTGTGTTAAACATTCTAGCTTCACTCATGAAGAAATCCTTCCAGCAAAAAAAAAAATTCGCCACCATTAAATTTGACTAGCTTTTAAATTCAATTAGGTCAAAAGATCAAATATAGGCAAACATATCATCACAGAACCTAGCTAATGTAGAATAGTGGTTTCTTGGTAGTGAGCTTGACAGCCTGTAAAACATACTTTGTGGTTTAATGAAGTGACTTCTCTAACAATGTAGTTGTAAACAGCTTGATGAGTAAACCAGCTCATTAAATAGTCACATTTTAACAATAAATTGTCACAGAGATAAAAAAAATTAAATAAATAAAAAAAAAACAAATACTCTGAACACTGCTTTTTGCTTTTTTAAGTTTTCCCCAGCCAAAGCTGAGTGACTAAAAATACAAGCGTGTTTGTGTGTGTTGCTACAAATGGCACGAGTGCACTGACCAGATGGTAAAAGAAGAATGAGCTGGCTCAAATGCTCACCCACAAAACGATTAGCTTGCATTATCAACAACAATAGCAGAGTCAGCGAAGACCCATTTCTTATTATTCCTCCGCATGTAGTCTTATGTAGTCACACAATGGCCTATTTTACTCAATAGCTAACTAACCTAAATGCTACCACTGAGCTTAAGCACCTAGCACTCATCTGGGGTTATTGAAGATGTTCAACTTATTATCTCTACAAATACTGTATTTAAGAGCTACAACTTAAACCTACCCAATGGGTCCACAAGGTCGTATTTTGCGTCACATTCAGGTTCCCAAAACCATTCTTTCTGGACTGTGTAGTCTTATGTGTCAGAAGACAGAAGTGACTCGTGGGTCATGCAGTGTCACAGGCTCCATAAATTACCTAGCAAACCAGTGGCCTTTGCTTTTCCTGGGCCATTCTGTGTGTCCACGTTTACTGCTTGACCCCATTCTTGGAGGCAGTGTGCCAGTTGCTGTGGTCGTCTATCACCCTGCAGGTACTAACTGTTCTTTCCTTTCTTAATATATCATTGCTCCAAACAAAGTACACCTCTGATCCATCCAAGGTCTTATTTTATCAGACAACACCTTGTCTTCCTCATACACTTCCATACACCCAGCACAAAAGCCAAAGACCAATTCATTTCCAGCCAAAACAGTCACTGAGTACACGTTATTCATTTCTGAGAAGATTAAAAATTAGATTAAATGAGACAACCCACAGGCAAGAGGAATATCAAAGAAAATGGAAGACACATCGAAAACATGAATCCTAGCAGCCATCTGGAAGACCTATTAGACCCACCAAAACTGCCCCCCATTAGATAAACAGCTTTTAAAGCTTTCACTTTTGAAATAGAGAGAACATCAAGCTCCACATCATTACATGTGTTTAGGATTACATGGATGGTAAAAGGCATTAAGCTCAACCAACTTCTAAGACTGAACTTTGGAGGTGTGGCTGCCGATTCCATTGAGAAACTGACAGTGAGTCTCCTGAAAAGGATGAAAGTAGAAGTTCTAGGGAAGGCAAAGAGTGGACATACTCTTACCATGTGAGCAAATTTACCCTAACCTCACAGAGCTTGTGAGCTGACGGTTGGACGTGCTATGTTCAGCATTAAAGTCTGATAAAATGGAAACTCTGTTCTTCTTCTTCATTTAAAGCAATTGCAAGTATTGGTCAGAAAAATTGCAATCAGATATTTTACACAAAATCGTTCTGTAATATTCAGTTCATGTCATGAAAAAATCTTTAGAATTCATTTAGACTTTCTTAAAAGCCTTCACTGTATAGTGTTACACTTAATCACTGGCCCCTGCCAAAATAATGCCCTTAGTCAGTCCAACCCCAGCCTGCGGAATGATCTAATAGCAAGTCAAGGGGCTAATTGGACAACAGGTAGGGTTACATGTGACAACAATTAAGCCAAGCTAAAGGCCAACAGTATAGCCTCCGGCATTCGAAACACTGTGCTCAACAAGGGCAGCAGTGGAGCGGAGCTTTTTTCCCCTTTCCTGCTCTTTAAAAGGGTACTATAGGTTCCATGTACGTAACTCAGTAACTTATTGTCCTTCATTTGAAGCCATTTATGCTACACATAATTTGTAGATTTCAGTCTTGTGGTAATTGTAATAAGAGGGTGTGTGTAATGTGATATTTTGGAGTGTTTATTACATCACTGAGGGGCAGCCATATGTGTTTTACCTGGTTTACATGTCTTCACGTTCAGTTTTGTCTTTTATCAGCCTTTCTGTAGGAGATGAAGGTTTCTGGAAGAGAAATGACATGAAAGAATTAGTCTGGGTGAAGAAAGTGAAGAAAGCTGACTAGTGTACTAAACCAGAGACAATGGTCCTAAGGTTCTGGCAATTTATGAATGTATTTGCTGCCAGGTTTATTCAAAATTGGAAAACTTAGTCTTATAATAGTTTAATCAATTAATGTTTTAACCTTGTGCTTGGTCTGCATAATTCCATTCTTTATTCAGTGTCATTCAGAGCTGTTTGATGTAACAGGGTTGATTGTAGAGAAAATGATTTACTCGGTTGTCTTTACAGAAACCGTGGGTTGCCATGTCTACAACACATCTAGCATTGTATTGATTAACCAAATTAACAGTGAACCTGCATCTGTCTACTTTTTCCCCAATATATTATTAATGATGGTTATTTGTAGTTAAAATGGGTTCTGTACACTTATTATGCCTTACAATACATATGAATTTATTTTTTAAAATGTGTTTGAGCCCAAACCCTCATGGTAAATGATCAAAAATCTCCGGCATCAGACAGCGCACCAGTAATAACTTTTAATGAGAGGGACTGCAATAAACTCTTCCGACGTTTGGTTACCATCAGCACCACTGTAAACTATTATACACATATAGAAAGGTCTGTCTCTAGAACTGAGGGTTTCACACAGAACCACTTGCAATAACATTTTATAACTTCTTTTTTAAATTTAACATTTTGGAAATTCAGAAATTGGTGGGATTCCCCTTTAACTATCACTTATTTAAGGGGTTCACTTTTTAAGCACCACAGTAGAGTTCTCTAGGATAATAAATAATAATAATTATTATAATAATATCTGTAGTAGCCCAGTCAGTAGTACATATACACATGTAATATTATAGCTTTAGCACAATTATTCAGATGGTTCTGTCAAAAGGAAAAAAACGGGGGGGGATTTAACAAATTTCACAGCAGTAGGTTAGCATAGCCAGCTAACTATTAAGTAAAAAAAAAAATAGTACATAGTTTTGAGGCACACTAATGCTAATGCCAGCTAAATCATAACCTAGAACCCATTTATCACCACGAACTGTTCACTTAGCCGCCTGCTAGAATTGGCTAACAGCAGAGATGCTAATTAGACCTGACAGACTTGCTTAGCCATGTGTTGTACTAGCCACTTTTCTCACGATATGCCTAATTTATATGACCTTTTAAAAACATACTCATTACTAATGGGTTCATTTCAGATAATTTGTCGAATAAACATCTCAGCTCTGTCTTTAGTGTTTTGGAGGACAGTATAGTCGCCCATTTAGCGTACACAGGTTGTGTGTTTATAAAGTTCATCAACATTGAGAGTGTTAGCAGGAGGCTAGCCTTCTGTTTGCTTGCAGGGAGAAGCAGTAAACTGACAAAACCAACAGGAGAGGCTTTAGACGCCTGTTAGGGTCCATAATGTCCCCCGTGGTGAAACCTTACTCACCTCCTTTTGGTCGAAAATCACAGCCTACATTACACAAACAAGCCACTCAACACGTGTAGGTCCAACTTCAGTAACCCAAGTGAACAGTGCTGCTCTCTGGGTCCGAGGCATAGACTTTAAGTGGACACGTGTTATACCTCCGTGAGAAACGGCGAGTAAAACGTTAAAAACGCGTATTAAAATATTGATTAATGCAGTTAACTTTATTTAAATTAATAATGTTTATAGACTTGAAGGTTTGTAGAATTTTTAAAAGTATTTGAAGTTATTTTCTCAGCGTTATACTAACTAACTATTAACTTAAGTATATTTGATGCATTTATGTAACATTTAATGTAAACATTTTGCACAATTTTTTTCCAGAACTGTTTTCCTTCCATTTAATTAA
Source organism: Prochilodus magdalenae (assembly GCA_024036415.1). NCBI lineage: Eukaryota > Metazoa > Chordata > Actinopteri > Characiformes > Prochilodontidae > Prochilodus > Prochilodus magdalenae. The sequence goes on along the minus strand of JAMWET010003338.1, from coordinate 167,792 downwards.
GCTTATAAATATAATATATGTAAATATAATAATTCTATATTATTCACGCTTTTTCTGAGGTTAGACAATATCAAGTTAAATTGAATTCACTTTAAATTGAGCGTTTCTGTCAGTGGGATGCTTAATAATTTATGCCACTATCACAACAACTGAAATGGGGATTTTTTTTTTACTTTTTAAACGCCTCCTATTTACAATAAAATAGCTGCCGCTGCGACCGCCGCTTTCTGATTGGTCGGCTGCCCGCGTAATCCACGCCCTCCCACCAATAGCCGTCTCAGGTTTGTCCGCGAACGCGGGCGGTTAACTCCTAATAAGGCGCTCATGTCCTTATTTGAAGCCAAATGGGCGTGGCTTCGGCGCCCCCGGCCGTTTAGTGTCACTTTCACCCGATTGTGAACTCGGACCGGGAGAGGCGGACTGACAGCCGGAGGGAGAACCGCGCTGCGTTGGGAGAAGAGAGGTGTTCGCTCGTTCCTGCGGTGTTTCGCGCTTACCGGATAGTGCTTTTCAAACTTGGTGATCTTTACACCGCTCTGAGCCTTCTTTTTGCGAGCGCGTGCGAACTGCGAATGAAGTAGCGCTGCACTTTGTTGCGTGTTTATTGACCCGTATCGCGGCTGAGGCTTCATCCGCTCCGGAGTGGACAGAAATCGGACGTTTCCCTCGCTGAACTCCACTTCAGGCGCTTTATCATGAGGCTCTCGTGAGAGGTAGAAGCCTCGGAGCGAGCGCGCTGCAAGTCCGTGTGAGCGAGCGCGCGCGCGTGAGGGAGCGTTTCGGGGGGATTTCCACGCGAGGCACGAAAACTTGCACAGCTCCCCGTCACTGTGTGGCCATGCCACCTTCGCGTTTGCGTTGCAGACTTCTCAAGAAAGACGTTTAGGTAGAAGCGTGCGAAAAGAAGCCTGCGCTCCTCTCTCTGGGGGGAGGTATAAAGGGGGACCGCCTCGCCTTGTTTTTCCCCAGGACGTCTGATCGGATTGCTTCCACTCACAGCCCTCACCTGCCTGCTCCACCGAATCTGTACGGGGATAGCATGGCAATGGTAGTAAACCAGTGGCAGGAGAACATTTCGGCGGATCCTGGGTCGCAGCTCCAGCTGTGCAGCCAGGAGCCCGGCGGCACACCGGGGACGCCGTCTGGTTCCACGCCGGGCAACGACGCGCTCTCCGCGGACAAGATCCCCAACGTGGACTGCATGGTGTGCGGGGACAAGTCCAGCGGCAAACACTACGGCCAGTTCACATGCGAGGGCTGCAAGAGCTTCTTCAAGCGCTCAGTACGGCGCAACCTCAGCTACACGTGCAGGGGCAACCGAGACTGCCCCATCGACCAGCACCACCGCAACCAGTGTCAGTACTGCCGACTGAAGAAGTGCCTGAAGGTCGGCATGAGGCGAGAGGGTGAGTGCGCCTTTCGCGCTTCAGTTTGCGCACGACTGTGCACACTAGCCAGACATGGGTTGGTTAGGCAAACCTAAACGTACATGGTTTGTAACGGTTCTCTATAGAACCTTAAGTACTTAGAGAACCATTTGCATACTTACCTGGTTCCTTGCATGGTGAAATGATCTTCAGATAAATGGAGAGGGGGTTGTATGTGGTTCTATACATTGTATGAAGGTTCTTCAGGTGTTCTTTAGAAAAGGGACTGGTTCTATTTAGAAGAAGGGTTGGGGTGTTCTATATAGAACCTACAAACAGGTCCTATATAGAATACAGTTGGGGGGTTCTATATAGAACCTACAAACATTCCAAGAACTTAAAGTTCTAAATAGAACCTTGACTTTACTAAATAACTAAAGGTTCTATTTAGAACCTCTGGGAATGTTTGTAGGTTCTATATAGAACCTTTCCAGGCTTAAATGGTTATTCGCATGGTGAAGTGGTTCTTCAGATTGATGGAGAAGGTGCTGTATATGGTTCTGTTCCGGCACACCTAAAATAATGGTTTTTTTAAGGGTTCTTTAGAAAAGGTTCTACTTAGAAGAACAGTTCCTGGTACTTTTTTGAGGGGGCGGGTGATTTGTTTTAGTCGAGTATGCACTCTTAGAAATACCTCTTCCACGGTTATTTAGTAAAGTAACGGTTCTAGAACATCTAGTTCTGGGAATGTTGGTATTTAGAACCATGGGTTCTATATAGAACCTTTACAGACTTAAAAGATTTATTGCATGGTGAAATGGTTCTTCAGATTGTTGGGGAATGTGTTATATATGGTTCTTTACATACTTAAAAAATGGCAAGGTTCTATAGTAAAAGGTATGTTCTGTTTAGAACCATCGGCATACCTAAATTGTTCCCTACATAGAAAAAAAGGTTCTCAGATTGATGCAGGACATGTTGTATACATAGGACGTGTTTGATAACTGGTGCATGGGGCACCAAAAAGGGTTCTCCTCTTGTGATGTGAAGATTAAAATAATAAAGAACCCTTTTTGGTGCTATATAGAACCGTATACACAACAGATACAACAATACAGCAACCTCAAGTGAAGCAGTGCCTTCCCCACCACCTCCCCCAAAAAACCTAGTACCAAAGAACCATAACCCTCTTCTAGAACCACAGTGGAACTTTGCAGAACTTAGTTGGCCACTATTCTCCTCTTTCTAGCCTGAAATGGAGTGCTAATGCTCGAAAGGGCCAGCAAGGCTGTGTACTACCAGGACTGAAGGGAATCAAAGACAAACTAATGGAAGAATAAGAATAAGGCACATTCCTTTCATCACAAGTCTACTTCTGTATTCCCGTTTAGGAATACTCAGGAAAGCACAGAACCATCAAATATTTAACGCTACTTGACATACGACCCGCCTCTGACGCCAGTAAACAATACAGCCCATACGAGAGCTTCTGGGACCATGAACTGAAACGCAGCTGTAATGAAAGTGGACAGTCATGTCAGAATCAGTGCAAGCCGTCAGCACGATAATGAGCGACATGCACGGAGGTGTAATGGTCTAGTTGGAGTTCTGTAGTCTTTCTCAGATCGGTCATCAAGTTTTCCCTGGACGAGGAACCCTATTGTTTCCTCATTAATGGCGGCGTTGGTCTCCCGCTCACTGCCAGAACCGTCTCTCTGCATTAACTACATTGATTCCTATATCAGTGTGAAGGTGTTACGTTCTGGTTTCATGTCTAAAGTCTTCAGTAGCACCTCTCAGTTCTGTTTTTCAAGTTTTCACGTGAGCGAGGGACCCATTCGTTTTCTCATTAATGATGGGATTTGGCCCCCAGACCCCCCCAATTCACTGTCCTATGGATTATCTTGTAATAGCCTGGTTTGTAGGAAGGAGTGGAGACACGGGGAAGCAGAGTACCAGTTTATCTTCCATCTGTTCATTCAAATATCCTTTTCCCATCAGTCAGAACCCATCCATGTTCAGCTGAGTCACAGTACAAGCTAATGAGTACAAGTAGTTTACCAAACTGAGGGCCAACGTTACGAGGTGACTGTTGTTTGGTTATATATGAACAGTTCCTGAAGGTCTAAGAACATCATGCGCTTGAACCATTAGAATATGACAGGGAATATGATAAAAAGGGTGAAGCTGTTTGAGTTAGCTGGGTTTTCGTTACCCACTTCCATGACTGTTTTATTTAATGGCCTGATCTCCAGCCATTGGCGCATATAGAGGTTTTCTACGGGTGAAACCTGGTGAGCAGTATGCGGTGGCTTTCCCAGATAAGTATAGAATCATTGCTTGATGCCTCAAACACTGAAGGAAAACCTCATCCAAGCCTTCACTCTGACCTGATGACATGTGCTAGTCTCTGAGATGATAAAAACATGACCTGCCATCTGCTGTAAGGTTTATCTCTTGTGGAAGTACATGTAGGCTAATCAGACAAGCAAAGAGTTATTAAATGGAAGCCACACTTGTACATAACAGCTTACCATTGTCTGTATGTTGTTGTTATCGGATTAAGCCCTAACTTATTCACAAACAGTACAAATTAGCCAACAGTAGGCTGAACAGTAAGGTCTCTGTAGCCTTTAGCGTTAACACTAGCATTAAACACTAGCGTCAAACATTTAGCGTTATTTTAGCTTCTTCCCACCAACAGTACATCAGACCTGAAAACTGAACACCAAAAAAAGGTATATTGAATTAGGGACGACGTAGTGATGTAGTGTTGTGCCCATCAGGGTTCTACCGAGTTGTCGCCCCCCCCAACTTGAATGATCTGTGTTACGGTTAACAGAGACCACACAGACACACGTATACACATATACCATATCCTTCTCGTTCAGTCTTTGGGTTCATACATTACTTATGCTTGCTCTGAATTATGCAACACGCTTGCCTGACAAGATACACATAGAGAAGCACCTTGGGTTGCGTGTTGCGCTATGGTGCGGTTCTGGCTGTTTTGCTCTCTGGGTGATAGCACTGTAGGAACATCCCTGTAGATGCTGCGGCTCATGGCTCGGGAACTGAACCTCATATTGACTAGTAAATCACAGTCTGCCACCCTCAAGCTATTATATAGGTGTAGCATCTCTGTATGTCGGTACGTCTCTGGGAGCTAGATAGTCTCGGTATACTGCAGTACCGGTTGTAGTATATTGCTGGTTTTGACATATCAATAGGCAGAATATAGGACTATGGAGTGATACACGCACACACACAGACACACATGTATATATATATATATGTATGTGTGTGTAGATCATGTTATTCTATCTATCCACATGATTTCACCAATGGGAATTCTGAACTCATTCTATGATAATCACCAAAGACCATATGGTTCATGATACTTGAGTTACAATATGATATTACAGTGATTTAAAAATATTGTGATATGCTGAGTACTGCAGTGACATATCGCTATATAACGTCGCTGTCCAAAGAAAAACAAGTATCTCCAAAATGGCAATTTTACAGGAGAGGCCAAAAACCTCATTCGATTTGAATGTAAGTCAATGGAACCAGACGTCCTTCCGAGCACTTCTGGGCCATTTCAGTTGTTCCGTTCATCATGCAAATCTCACAGTGTGTAAACGGCAGCGGCTGTTTTCAAATGATGCATAAAAGTCAAAATGGAAAAAAATGGAGATACATGTTTTTCTTTGGACAGCGACGATATATTGTATTTCTTTATTGTTTTTTTTTCAGCGGTATATTTCGTCTCCAAAGAATAAAAAATAGTCAACTTCTGTTCTATCTCTCAGGATAAAGTTTTCAGTCTGTTCAGCTCACTTCAATCATTTCATTAAAGAAAAATGTGACTGCCAAGCAGACAGACCGACTAACACTGTTATGAACACCTTATATAACCTTATATATCTTATATATATATATATATATATCGATGTAATAAAATACTGATACTTGACAATATAACAGAGACATGTTTATTGTATATGCATAATACAATATACATACTTCACACATGAGCAAGTAACCCTGAACTAGTGTTAGAGTGGACAGAAGGAGTTCTATAGTTCCAGAATGCAATTATTAAGCCATTCTGAATTATTTGTCTTACCTAGATACTGTCCGATGGCGGTAATTTCATAAGATGGTACCGATAACGATCCCATTCTGATATTACTGTAAATCCATACATTCCACACAACAGTCTCTATATATCAAGCCCCGGAGAGCTGAGGCTAGTCTGGTTTCAGTTCTAGTTACAAGTGATCTATGTCTGTGTTAATGAAGTAGGTATCAGTACCTATGTAATATGTATGCACCTGTAACAATCCGATTAGACACATGTGGATCACATTTCCATCCACTTCCAAATGGTTTGGATCTGATTAGCGAAAATCTGACTCCATGAATTTTTCTCAGTCAGAGAAAAAAATTCCTCACCAAATTCCTATGTGTCTATATTAGAGTGATGGAGAAATGACCAAGCCAATGTTTCCCCTTATGCTGAGCCGAACCACAGCTAGCAAAGAAAAGCTCATATACGTTTTGTTACGTGTCCATTAGGATGATATACGCAGCTGTAATCGAATCACACACGCAGCCCCAATGCTGCTTTTGCCTGAGTTAGAGATGAAAGGCTTTCGTAGGTGTTGACATTGATTAACAGACTGTGATTTACAGCCATGAAAAAGGGAGCACTTGTTTCACGAAGGAGGCAAACAGAGCGGCTGAATCGCTGCACGGCTTATGACCACTTCTGAAGAGCGCGAATTCACAGAGCTCTTTGTGATCTGAAGTGTTCTGAAATCCCACTCTCTACTCCCACTGACGCATCACATGTGTTTTGGCCGATGAATGAGGCTGAATCATGATGCAGACTCTATTGTGCTGGGTACAGGCCATCGGTTCAAACCCCGCGTCCCAGGACATTGCAGTTTGTTCATGTGTCCTTTTTCGACGTTAGGATTTTTGGACGGCCTAGCGTGACCCGAGACGAGAGAGCAGGAAAATGGGTCAAAGGGCAGAACTGTGGTATCTTTCCCCCCGCCTTAGACACACCACAAAACCACAGCTGTCTCCCGCCTTCGCTTCTGCTCTTCTCTCTCGATTGCTCTACCTGTTTTTCGCACCTCAGGCTCCTCTCGACATGACTGACATTCCAGCCTGACAAAGGATCTCCTGTGACGGAGAGAGAGAAAGAGAGCGTGTGCGACCGGCCGGCAGCAGCACCGGATCGGCACTTGCTGGAATGTTCCACGTGCAGTGCCGTGACCTTTATTAAATCCTTAGAAGTCGCGGCGATTGCCTGAGAACATGGTGTAATTCCTTATTAATTATTCCGCGTCGCAGAGAGTGAACTGCTGGAACTTCTGGTGACGAGAAACTGATGGAATGTCTGCTGTCGATAATGGACCTCATTATAATAATCGATTTCCTCAGATGTAAACTCTAGAGTTCACTCCACCCAGTCGATTCCACTTCACTTTTTTTGTGACATGACATTTACATATAGCCACCTATTCAGCAGTTTAGCTCCACCCATCCATCAGTGATAGGTAGGTGCAGTGATCAGATAGGTGCTTGAGCCCTGTGAGAAGGTTTCTTGTATGTGCCAATTGGAACAGAGGTCATTTACATATATCAGTCTCAGAGGCACATAAACAAAAAAAAAACAACGTGGTTAATTCAAAGGGTGTGGAAAAACTGGAAGGCTAAAATTTATTATGGCAATTTTGGGAACTCGAATGGAAAATCAAGCAATAATAATCTTATAATAACAAAGCTGGTGTTAACGCCGTCAGGCTAACATCAGCAGGTAAACGCATTACACTTACTGAGTTACTGTACACCAACACACTACTTACAGTACACTAACGCATTACACTTACTGAGTTACTGTACACCAACACACTACTTACAGTACACTAACACATTACACTTACTGAGTTACTGTACACCAACACACTACTTACAGCACACTAACACATTACACTTACTGAGTTACTGTACACCAACACACTACTTACAGTACACTAACACATTACACTTACTGAGTTACTGTACACCAACACACTACTTACAGTACACTAACGCATTACACTTACTGAGTTACTGTACACCAACACACTACTTACAGTACACTAACGCATTACACTTACTGAGTTACTGTACACCAACACACTACTTACAGCACACTAACACATTACACTTACTGAGTTACTGTACACCAACACACTACTTACAGTACACTAACACATTACACTTACTGAGTTACTGTACACCAACACGCTACTTACAGTACACTAACACATTACACTTACTGAGTTACTGTACACCAACACACTACTTACAGCACACTAACACACTACACTTACTGAGTTACTGTACACCAGCACACTACTTACAGCACACTAACACACTACACTTACTGAGTTACTGTACACCAACACACTACTTACAGCACACTAACACATTACACTTACTGAGTTACTGTACATCAACACGCTACTTACAGCACACTAACACACTACACTTACTGAGTTACTGTACACCAACACACTACTTACAGCACACTAACACATTACACTTACTGAGTTACTGTACATCAACACGCTACTTACAGTACACTAACACACTACACTTACTGAGTTACTGTACACCAACACGCTACTTACAGTACACTAACACATTACACTTACTGAGTTACTGTACACCAACACGCTACTTACAGTACACTAACACAGTACACTTACTGAGTCACTGTACACCAACACACTACCTACAGTACACTAACACAGTACACTTACTGAGTCACTGTACACCAACACACTACTTACAGTACACTAACGCATTACACATACTGAGTCACTGTACACCAGCACACTACTTACAGTACACTAACGCATTACACATACTGAGTTACTGTACACCAGCACACTACTTACAGCACACTAACACATTACACTTACCGAGTTACTGTACACCAACACACTACTTACAGCACACTAACACACTACACTTACCGAGTTACTGTACACCAACACACTACTTACAGCACACTAACACATTACACTTACTGAGTTACTGTACACCAACACGCTACTTACAGCACACTAACACACTACACTTACTGAGTTACTGTACACCAACACGCTACTTACAGTACACTAACACATTACACGTACTGAGTTACTGTACACCAACACACTACTTACAGCACACTAACACACTACACTTACTGAGTTACTGTACACCAACACACTACTTACAGCACACTAACACACTACACTTACTGAGTTACTGTACACCGACACGCTACTTACAGCACACTAACGCATTACACTTACTGAGTTACTGTACACCAACACGCTACTTACAGCACACTAACACATTACACTTACTGAGTTACTGTACACCAACACACAATCTTACAAATTGATTAATTGATTATATATAATAAACTATTGTGTATCTGCAGCAGCCACCAGTTCCCATATTCCCACAGATTCTTGTTTTGCCATGTTTGTAATAGTGTTCAACACCAACAAATCCAAAACCATGGAAGTAAAGGCTAACTTTGTGAAGGCTAATTTGGTTATGCCACACATCATTCTAAATAAAAGTACTTCGCATATTAAGTGGGACAAATCAAATGCCCTGCCAAGTCTCTGTAGAGGTCAAAAGTCCAAGTTGTCCCATGGGCTCTACTCTGGGCAGCGATGCGCCAGACTTCTAAGGATTAAGATAAGAAGTAAACCAACATAGTCCAAACAAGATGCCTGGCATTCGCACACATGTGCTTGGCTCATAGTCTGTCTTACACTGTCTCTCCGTTACAGAGACCCGGCCTGTACGGCACAGTAAACAGGGCATTTCGGCTGTAACAGTGACGAGGGTGTGAAAATTTTAGATCCCTCCGGGACGTCATTTGAACAACACAGACAGTGTAAGCGCTAAAGCAGGCTAACGGTGCATATACACACACCGCCTGCTGCTCCTGGAATCCCAGCACACACACTCCCACACCGAGGCATCATCCCTCCTGCGACCCGTAACACACACAGGGTGAAATATAGGTCACTGGAAAGTAAACATTAATAATAGACTGGTTTAAAGGCAAAGTCCAAATGTGACAGCTCTCCACAGGGTTTGGGTAAATATCACCTCACTTCTCGTGAGGTTGGCTAACCCTTAGCCTGATAATCCACCTGCACGGATCCACAAACAAAAGTGGACGACTTCTCCGGGTTGTGGCTGACGTGCGGTGTAGCGCAGGCCTCACCGATTCTTCGAACGCATTTACATTTAAGAAACGTGACACAATATTAATATAGATAGTTAGCAAGAAATGCTAAAGCTCACACTTTCTAGATGTCTTTCTCTAGTGGTTCTAGTTCTGACTGCCAGCTATGCTAACGTCTGACATGCTAATGGTTGTTTGAGAGACATAAATAGTGTTTAATTCTGAAATAAGGCCCAAATGAAACTCTAAAATTCAAAAAACGTATAATATCATCTATCTATATATCTGTCTGTCTGTCTGTCTGTCTCTGTGATCATTTAATATTGCCTGATATGAGAAGGATGGCGGACCACTGATGGCTTGTAAACCAGCAGTGGCAAAAAGTCAGTGGGGTCCTGACCTTATCAAGTCAGCAGATCGATATATGCTAGCGGGCTGGGTTTAGATTTAGTGCTATATTAGTTTTAGCTAAACAGGGCTTTCTTTGACTGCTTTGATCATCAATCACACTTTTAAAAACTGAAATAAAGTGGGTGCAAAGCTTCCCATAATGCTTTGGTCTTCCGCTAACCTATTTTTTCTTATATTTCTCATTTTTGCACAATTAGCTTTATGCTATTACATTGTTCTCGAGCTAAAGGCTAAGTCTGGACATGTGTTACTTGGTTTTGTAGATGATGTTTTGTGTTCAGATTCCTGGTTTACCTGGCATTGCTGTCAGGAGAATAATGGCGGTGCCGTGGCCAAAAACAAGCCATTAATTATTAGCACAATATCGATAAAACCCATATCGGCTGATATTATCGGCTGACTGATATATCAGTCAAGCCCTATACTGAAGTACTGTAACTCAAGAGCACCTTGTGTTTGCTTTATGAGCACAACTCTCCTTATTGTGTCAGTGTTTGCCTGTGATAGCCCTTCCTATCTTCCCGCCTGTGTGGAGAGCCTTCAGAATGTTGCTCTGATAGTGTGGAAAGCGAGAGGGAAACGGAGAGAGGGGACGTCCAGCTGCCGAGACACTTGACCTGCCGAGCAAAAAGACACCTCCCCTCTCTCTCCACCACACGTTTAGCATATTCTCTTATTAATTCATCAGCGCTTCCTGAGAGCCCAGTGTCACCGTTGCTATTATAGGATGTGTGGAGACTCATGTGCCAAAGTCTCCTCACACTCAGTCTTTGAGTGTAGCATAAAGGGGAAACGATAATGGATTTACTCTCAAAGGACCAATTCCCACTACCGTTCCTCCTCATTTGACATTTTTGACATAGTGGTTCACAGTCCTCATCTTGGGAACGCCATGCACTTTGTTTATCAGCACTTCACAGAGTCCTCATGACTAATTGAAAACCTTAGTTTTGATAGCTGGGAGAGTTACTTCAAGGGCTGTTAGCGATCCGGCACCCCAAGCGTTTTAGTGCATATGGCGAAAAAGAAAAACAGAATGAATACTTTGGTTATTTCTGCTGTGGCCATTTAAATAAAACTATAAAATATAAAAAATATTAATAAATAAAATTAAATAACGAAAAGCCACATTTTGTTGGTTGGTAATTGACATTACATTAGTGGCATTTAGCTGACGCTCTTATCCAGAGCGACTTACAAAGGTATTCATATTACAGGTAGGCCAATGTAGTGTTAGGAGTCTTGCCCAAGAACTCTTATTGGTGTAGCACAGCATAGTTACCCAGACCGGGATTCGAACCCCAGTCTCCCACATGTGGTGGTGGCTCCCTGGTGGGTAGTGGTGTTCCACTGAGCTACACCAACCACTGTATTGACAACTACAGAATACCAGAGAATAATGTGGGGTTCAGGACCTGTCCAGGAAGCCGACCCATAGTAGGCTATATCTGTGTACTGGGGTTAAGTTGATCTTTGAAACCCTAAGGGCCCATATGTGGGGCCACACTTCAATTCCTCACTCTTTTAACTACATAACTCACGTAGTAGTTTCACCAAACGAAATTGTTACTGAGTAATCACAATCAATGACTACATAACGTTCACTGGGCTGATTGTCTGGATGCTACGTACATGCTTTTCAATACATCTAGCCTGAAGTTTAAAGCAAGCAGGCTATTGATTGGTTCATGGTGACCTGAAATCAGGTGATACTAAACAGTGCACAGCCATTCTGGTCATGACTCACTGGTCTTTGGTCAAAGATTGGCGCAGGGGAATTTGTCCGAAGGGGAATTTGTTAGCAGAGATGACATCATCGTTACAGGAATTTGTCCGGCTTTAGGTCACTCAGAAAGGACGGAGAGCTATTGGTAAAATAAACACTTCGGTGAATCATCTGCTATGTTGTAAACCCCGCTGTGCGTCCTCATGAGTTTCTGACAGAGCAGATCAATGGGGTAAGGTCAGGACAAGCCACCTACCGTGTCCTGCTGTAGTAGAGCAATGTGTCACTCGGGCCTCAAAAATAAAGGTCTCTAAGTGCCTCTTCCCTTGGATGCATGCTTCTAGGAAGATATACAGTGTATGCAGTATATACAGTATGTATGTATGCATGTGTGTGTGTGTATATGTATACACATGTGGGTGTGTGTATATGCACAATACATTTTTTGTATTATATATAATACAATAATACAAAATACATGAAACCCAGCAGTACCACATTTAAATGACTATTTATTAGTGATGTAATATAAACGAACATATTAATATATATACTGCCTATTATTACTGTATTGAATCAAGCCACTACTGTATTGTATCTAAGGCTTCAACAGTTCATCTTTCTATCAAATATTATCTTAAATATTAATATTTATATATAATTTATATATCATATCATATATATATATACATATATATATATATACACATATATATATATATACATATATATATATATATATATATGTATACATAATATAACGTGCAGGAAAGTGTTTTAACCTTTGTCCTAATCATGAAAGCCTATTGGTGAACTCTACAGGAAAGGAGTGATGAGTGTCAAATCACAGGTCCTCATCACAAGTGCTGCTGATGTTGGACTTGATACATGCGTGTCTGCATCAGTACATCATGATATGTCAGTCTGAGAGTGATTGCATTGGTTTGTGATTTTTTATAATCGATTAAAACAGCATTAGACAAAATATGCTGTCATTTTCAGCCGTCCTCGAGTTAGAACACATCCCTGTGTCCAAAAAAGCTTTAAGGCTGGTCTCTGTTCGTCCTCATGCTGGTTTGTTTTTGTCAGAAACAAATTTAAATCGGACCAAAATAATCCAATCAGTTGAAGATTATGTGATGCACGAAACTGTTTGTTAAAGAACCGTAATCAAATTGAATTGTGAGGTCAGAGATTTATACCCCTAGTGAGCGGTCATGCTCGGACACCTCGTCCCCTGCTGCTGTAACCAACCACCCAGAGCAGACTCTGGCGCCTGGCCAGGTTTCTTTTTTTCTTCTGGCGAGCGTTTCCTCCCTCGCTTTTTCAGTCTCTCCGTCCCCTTTCTTCATCTTCCCAGCCTTTGACCTTCCTTACTCACCACTCCCACCTTCTCTCTGCTGTCCATGTGCATGAGGTTTAAAGTGCCCTCTTTAGACATGCGAGGTTCCTGACAGTAGGAAATTAGAGAACACAGTTGTGTCAGGTCCAATATAATATAATATAATATAATATAATATAATATAATATAATATAATATAATATAATATAATATAATATAATATAATATCTGTTATTAATTAAGTTGTCAGTGATTATATACAATGACAAAGTATCAGTATCGGTATCGGGATAGCAGGCTGAAATCAGTGGTATCGCCCATCCCTACTCTAGAGTACTCTGTAAGAATAAGAATAAAATGCAACATTATGACATCACCTCTAGAGATGGCTTGTTACTTCTCTTTCTCCGCCACTACCGATACTGAAACCGTAAATATCAGGTTATTCTGATCAATATTTTACCCCTTTGACAGCTATTTTTAATCAAAGCACCTTCAGAAGCCTTTTAAGTGAGGCTTAAGTGAGGCTTTCTGCTTTACAGACTAGGAAACCCTTATGACAAGGCCGTAGCTATGGACTGCACACTCTGGGGGAACCAAATCCACCAGCATTACGGGAGGAGGTTGGGGGTAAAAATGGCAAAATTTGAAATCTCATTTCCTGCCATCTTAAGAAATGTATCTGCATGAATGTTTAGCTAATTAACTTTCCCATTCAGTTAGCTACGGTAGTTTATTACAATTACTGACTGAATATTTTAGTGAAATATTCTTCATTTTCATAAGTTTCCAGCACAGAACAGCATTTTGACATTAGTTTAGCTTTGCATGCATTTCTACTGGGGGGCATTTTGAGCATATTTGAATGTATATTGTGATTACGGCCTACAGAAGGTGGGAGGTACTACAAGCACTTTGCGCTGGATAACTGACAGCAGGCTGGATGTTTTTACATAATGCATGTCGGCCATTGCAATGACAGCTGTCAAAAATCAGTGAGGCTGAAGGATGCAGTTCTCCTCTGCTGACTATTACAATATTACAAAACATAAATAACAAATTAAGTTACAATTTTAAAAACCAGTTTATGGAATAAACTTCTAAAAGTAGGCCTTACTCAAACAGTGTAGCATTATCTGCTTCAGTACTCATACCTGGTATTGGATTCCATCTCCTGTTATTAAATATAGGGATTATGACCCATTACTTGTTAAAGGGCATTTGAATATCACGGCCCTATGCGCTAGGAAAGCCAATTCCACCGGACAGAGTGTCCAGATATGTAGCTCTACCCCACTGCCTGTTTTACCACTGTTGTCCGAGAGCAAGTCACAATGATTAAGAATAGCCTCGGCGTTGATTAAGAAGAAGGTCACGACCCCTGCCATACCTCAAAGTCTTTGAGTGGCACAGCTGTTCTATTGTGAGAGCAGGAGACGCTGGGGTTTAAAACATTTTCCATCTCAGACACCTCCCTCTCTCTCTCTCCCTGTCCTGTCCTGCTCATGGCCGCTGCGTGTAACAGTAGATGGAGTTATTAGTCGGACAGCGGGATGGCTGAACAGGTGTTTTCCAAATGGCCTTTGAGTGGCATGGCGGCAGAAATGGCCTCTGTTTGGCCTTCGGCCTCTGGCTGAGCCATTTGTCGAGGGGAGGTGTGAAAAACCATTCCGCTTTAGCAGGCTTCGCTCGCTCATTACTCATTGATGGAGAGCAAAAGGGTGGGGGCTCATCTCTCGGATGGGTTCCACAGATATTGCACACACTCAGCGAGGGGTCAGTGTCATCATTCGGCCACTAACTGACAATATTCTGACATGATACGGCCAAGACAGCAGAGTTCGCACCGACTTTTGGTCGGCTGTGTTCCAGTTGTTTGTCATTCAGTGCGACTGTGTGGGAGTATATAGTCATGTGACAGTGTGCGTTTCTGAGAGTATCGTTATCGCTTAGCAACATCGAAAGAGCATCATTAGGGCTAACTCAGTTAGTGTAATTTTCATCAATGAAATATTTCTGAAATTTAGAAACTGTGACAACTGTTACCTCTGAATTAGCATTACATAAAAATCTCACTTATTTCTATTATGTTTATTTTAAACTAGTAATTAAGTGTGGAGCTTTTAGCATTTTAGCCTAACATTCACTTTGCAATATCACTCAAAATAAAATATCAATATCTATTTTTTTTTCATTATAGCAAATTTCTGCCAAAGCCAGTATGATTCCCATGATACTGCGCATCCCAACTATTGGCACATTGGCTCTTTTTTGTCTGTTCCAAATGACCCAGGTCAAAAAAAATAAATATTGTGTTGCATATGGTGTATAAATATAATGTTTTCAAGAATCATGATGTTATATTTTTGCTAAAGACAACGCCATATAGCGTGACTGTATGACCACAAATGAACTCTTCTAGCCTGTACACAGAATGACTTTATTAGCTTCCGAAATTGAAGAAATAGTAAGGCCTTTGAAAAACCCTAAGCCTGAAATTAGATTTACATGATACAAATAAAAAATTACAACAATAAAAATAATAATAAAAAAATTAATAAAGCTGAAAAATGACTTTTCAACCCTCCTGTGAGTGTGCACCATCTTTTCTGAAACTTTAATGCTCAATTATCAGTTTCAGTGCGCCAAACACATAGGAGGAGAGCACTGTGACTGCTCTACTGTGTGTACCCGAGAAGCCTTTACCAGAGCGAGGGAGCCGTGCAGGTCTTGCTTAGCAACGCTCGTCCTGCACACTACAGTGACGATGCTGAAACGATATATTGTGTAGCCCTACCTGAAATACACCAAAGTATCATGGGGATTAAATATGGAGAGGTCAACGAGAGTAAAAGCCTGTTTCTGTTTGGTTTGGCTATCAGATGCCTTTCACATCTGACCTGTTACTCATACTCAAACACGGTACTTATCTTAATCTCACATTAACTTTTTTATCTGTGACGACGCTGGGAGCAACACTGATAGCTTTGTATTTGTGCAAGGTGTCCTTGGCTAGAAATGTAGTTTCCTCTGTTTCTGCTTTTATTGCCTGTAAAGCATTATTTACTGTTTCTGTCATTATAAGCAGTTGTAGGCACCAAATGAACCGAACATTAACATTATTTATTATTATTAATATTATTAATAATTTAAACTTTTATTTATTGAATTTTCACAGATTACAATATACAATAAATGAACATCCGCCCCCCCACCCTTCTCATACCCGTTGCACCAGCTGGAAGTAACATTTTGTTTTTAAAGAATGATAAAATATAAAGTCATAAATGGCATTTACACACATATATATATACACAAAATCCAACATATCGTCGCTGTCCAAAGAAAAACAGGTATCTCCAAAATGGCAACTTTACAGGAGAGGCCAAAAACCTCATTTGATTTGAATGGGAGTCAATGGAACCAGACATCTCTCCAAACAGTGTTGGGCCATTTTTGTTGGTCCATTGTTCATGAAATTTCCACACAGTGTAGACATCATATCATGTGATCAAATGAGGCATAAAAGTAAAAATCAACAAAAATGGAGATACATGTTTTTCTTTGGACAGCAACGATATACAACATTTTGGTAAATAAAATGGCATTTACATTTAAATGTGTTAAATCCAAACACTACTTTATACTTATAAACCTATGTATTATTATTATTATTAATGATATATTATTTTCTCCATTAATATACTGAAAAAAAAAAACCCGAAAAACATAAAATATGGGCTGTGCTAAAGTTATGGTACGTTTTTTACTCTATGTGAAATAAACAAACGTATAATTTGACCAACGCTTGCAACTGTAAATGCATAATTTGCGTAGCCAGATTAAATGCAAGTTAGCAGGGCCCAAACAACATGCAGCAAAAGGTTCTACCCAGTTATTCCCATATACTGCCATGTCTGTTTAGAGCGTAATCCCAATTCTGAGGAAGCATTATTCTTACTCCGGCTCTTTCTCTCTGTTATTTGCCTTACAGCTGTCCAGCGAGGCCGTATGTCCAGCTCTCAGTCCAGTCCCGGTCAATACCTAACCAACGGCAACGACCCATACAATGGCCAGCCATACCTGTCGGGCTTCATCTCCCTGCTGCTGCGCGCCGAGCCGTACCCAACGTCCCGTTACGGGGCCCAGTGCATGCAGTCCAACAACCTCATGGGCATCGAGAACATCTGCGAGCTGGCAGCCCGTCTGCTCTTCAGTGCTGTGGAGTGGGCCAAGAATATCCCTTTCTTTCCAGACCTGCAACTCATGGACCAGGTAAAGTCATCAGACACAGAACAGGGGGGGCGTTGATTGAACCATGTCAGTTGTTGTGACAGAAAAACAGAAATCAATCTAATGGTGTGAAAAACATCCCCAAATCATAAACTGTAAAAGGCTTTAGGCTAGAAGCTACATTTACCTGACGCTCTTATCCAGAGCGACTTACAAGGTTAATCACATTACAGGTAGGCCAATGTAGTGTTAGGAGTCTTGCCCAAGGACTCTTATTGGTGTAGCACAGCATCACCCAGACCGGGATTCGAACCCCAGTCTCCCATGTGTGGTGGTGGCTACTTGGCGTTATCCGCTGAGCTACACCAACCTACACCAAGCTACTCTCTAGAATCCAGTTCCCAGTCTGGTAATTTGTCATTAGTGGTAGTTAACTGTTAACTGGTTACCTATCAATTTATACAAAGCCAGGACCCAATTCCAGAGTCCAGATATGAAGACCTCTGCTCTAGGGGCTGGTGTAGCGCAGCAGATAACACCACTACCCATTCAGAAAGCTACCGTCGCATGTGGGAGACTGGGGTTCGATTCCTGGTCTAGGTGACTACGCTGTGCTACACCAATAAGAGTCCTTGGGGAAGACTACATTGGTCTACCTGTGATATGAAGCTGCTCTGGATAAGAGCGTCAGCTAAATGTAGGGGCATTGTATTAAGAAATGTACCAGTCGCACCCAGAAAAGCTAGAGTAGATTTGTTCAGACAACTGTGTGTTTTGTGGAGTAGTCTTTCTATGCTATTATAAAAGTCAGATTTTATTATGCAGTCCGTCTAGCGAGTGCCGAAGACCCACTAGAATAATGCACAAGTGGCCCATAACATGCCATATCACTGATATGATTCCTTTAGCTAGGCCGCTCGTCTGCAGATCACTATAAATGAAGTCCATGTCGTTTGTTCCTAGGTGGCGCTGTTGCGCATGTCGTGGAGTGAGCTGTTTGTGCTGAACGCAGCGCAGTGCTCCATGCCGTTGCACGTAGCGCCACTGCTGGCCGCTGCTGGCTTGCACGCCTCGCCCATGTCTGCCGAGCGCGTGGTGGCCTTCATGGACCATATCCGCGTCTTTCAGGAACAAGTAGAGAAGCTGAAGGCCCTGCAGGTGGACACGGCAGAGTACTCCTGCCTCAAGTCCATCGTGCTCTTCACATCAGGTAAGAAGACTCTGGACTTTAATTTGAATGCAAGTCAATGGAACCAGACGGTTTTTCCAGTTTTGGGCCATTTCTGTTGGTCCATTCGTCATGTAAACAGCAGCTACTGTGTTCAGATGATTCACGGATGTAAATATAGACAAAAATGAAGATACGTGTTTTTCATGGGCTGCAACATATATGGTATGTTTTGGATGCTGGTATGCTGATTCGGCGCAAATTAAACAGGACTAATGATGCTCTGGAAAATGCAGTCGGTGTACCACGGTATGTTCACAATACCATTTCGCCATATTGCCCACCCCTACTGTCTGAAGCCTGAACCCCACATTTCTGTGCAGACTATTCTATTAGGTTTCATGGTTCCAAAAATTCCGGTCCTGGTAAAGGAAAGTGCTGTATACCGGCTCTAAATAGCTGCCGAGTTGAATCAGGTTTGTTAAAGCTTGTAAGCCTCGGCCAATCTGGGGAACTCCAGGACAGGATTTAGTGAAACCTGCTTTGGGAACACGGAGACCATGAACCTCATCGCACGGTTTATTTTTCAGTGGTTGGAGAACACATGGAGTTGCTTGGAGGACCATCCATGCGTCAAGTCCAGCAGTGCTCTGTACTCTCGTGTTCACGAGAACCCAGTTAATGCTGCCTGTGCGTGCAGAGTGATACGCTGCCAGCGTTGGCTGGAGGCACGCCACTAGTGGCACTTCACATATGTGCATCAGCCAAACACGCAACCTCCAAAGTGTTCCGCACACCTCTTTTCATTTTCTCTTTAGCAGTCCCTCTCGCTCCCCCACAACTCGTGGCTTCTGGCGTTCCTAGCGCAGGGCTCGGACCTGCACTCTTCCGTACGGCTGCCTGAACCCGCTCATTTTTTCCATCCCTCTTTTCTTCGCGCTTCCATCTATTATTGAAACCAGCCAGGCAGACCCTCCACCCCTCCCTCCCCTTTACTCCCACCAACGGGCCTGAATTATGCATGCTGAGTTACAGAAAGAGGGATTCGCCCCATCCCTTGCCCTGACCTACATAACCCCTGTAGCCCAGGGCGTGATCCGTCCTGCAAATCCCGGCCAGACTCTCCAACCCCCCACCGCCCGCCGAGACCAGCCCAGAGGCCTACGCAGTCAGACCCCATCGCTCCCCTCAATTGTCCGGCGGGAGTCCAATGTCGGCGACTCACCCCGATCCCTGGACGCTTAGCCTTGGGGGCTCCCCCACGCGTGCTCGTACTGTGAGACACAAAGGAAAAGAGAATGGCCATAATGGGAAAAGCTTTATAGATGCACACAGCTTGCCAGTATTGGCTGTATTCCATCATCTGGATCACGGGCTCTCAACTCTAGTGCCTAGGTGGCTCTACCTGTAACGGTTTTCAGAGTTTACACAGGTCACCAGCTAATTATCAAGAGTTTGGTCAACTGGAATAGTCTGTAGGACCTCTAGACCAAACTGGCTACACCGAGGATGTCCTCATCCATGGTAGCTAATGTGATTGGGACAGACATGGCAGTTGTTGTCCGTCTCTGTAGCGAGGTGGGGGACTTCTTGTCCCCTCAGAAACATGAAGCAATTAATCTTTTGTTCCTACAAACCAAAGCTCAGCATGACTGCTCTTGTGCCTGGGCTATTAATGCGTAAACTGACAGAGAGAATGAGGAAGAAGGTCACGGATTGAAATCTTAGGACTCATCTTAGGACTTAATACAAATACGTCTCCAGAAACCACGCTCAAAAGCCATGGCTGTTGTCTAGAGGTGGGCAGTATGGCACTGTTACTCGTCATGCTTTACTAAAGAGAGTGTTATATGCAGTATCTTCCTATTAAGCCTGGGTGCTCCTGATCAAATTCCAGTTTTTGTTCATTTTCTATGTGTAACTAATCTGCACATGTCTGCACATGGTATTGTACAATTAGTTTATGTGCTGTATGTAGCACATTGGTGATAAAACATAAAAGCAAAAAGTAAAATGTCAAATTTTAGATGCTGTTTTTTATTTTTAGACTTACTTTGGCAAATAAGCTGAAACTGTGCACTGAAATTAACTAGGGAGAAAAGGCCTTGTAGGGGACCTTCACTCATTTTCAGACAAACAAACCTTGACGGCATTGTGGATATCATCAGTTCTGACCAATAACTCTTTAACCATCTGCATGTTTCATTCTAAGTAATGTATAAATGGAGTTTGAGCTGGAATGAGTGCAGTGTATGTGAACAAATATATAAAGCAATTTTGTAATATTTGTTGCTGTTTTTGAAACTTGACTGCAACACCAAATACTGGGACATTATTGAATATTTCTGGGAATATAATATAATATATATATATCGTCGCTGTCCAAAGAAAAACAGGTATCTCCAAAATGGCAACTTTCCAGGAGAGGCCAAAAACCTCCTTTAATTTGAATGGAAGTCAATGGAACCAGAGGTCTTTCCAAAAAGTTTGGGGCCATTTCGGTTGGTCCATCCATCATGATTTTCATATACAGTGTAGAGAGGAACTCGTGTGATCAAATGAGGCATAAAAGTAAAAATCAACAAAAATGGAGATACATGTTTTTCATTGGACAGCGACGATATATATTATGCCGTTGTGAGAATTACTACTACTTAAAAATACCACTTAAAATATCATTATCCATTTTGTGACTGGTGACTAATCTTATGGGACAATAAAAGGGGTTCCCAAGGGTCATGGCATTTCTGAAACATTATAGAATTTTAAAACATATATTCCAAAATTTAGTTTGTAGGAAAAAAACTAGTTACCAGTTTGTAAAATATTATATATTCACATGTTTCCTGTTTCATGTGAGTGATTTTTATGTTTAGGTGAGTGTTCCACACTCTTTAATGCCCCTCCCACTATTAAACAAATGGCTGTCATTTCAGGCAAGGTATGCAGA
Organism: Prochilodus magdalenae; assembly: GCA_024036415.1. Taxonomy (NCBI): domain Eukaryota; kingdom Metazoa; phylum Chordata; class Actinopteri; order Characiformes; family Prochilodontidae; genus Prochilodus; species Prochilodus magdalenae. The sequence continues at coordinate 146,332 of JAMWET010003338.1, read as the reverse complement.
CTAACGTAAATGCTAATGAAGTCAAACGAGTCAGGAACATGTACTTTTCAACAGTGATTGCTCACTATGTTTAGGCAGTGCTTCCCTGACAGATGTCAAATGGATTGATTATATACAGTATCAGATTCTAGTTTATTTATTTATTATTGAAAATACTATTATTTATTAATTAATTAATATATATATTAATTAACAGCAACATTGTGCAATATTATCAGCCCACAACAGAATCGGTCGAGCCCTAATCAAGACATCCATAGCCTGTTCTTCATGAAGCTAACATCCTCCCCTTGTCTGTCTGTCTCTTCTAGATGCCATGGGTCTGTCAGATGTGGCCCACGTGGAAAGCATCCAAGAGAAGTCCCAGTGTGCCCTGGAGGAATATGTACGGAACCAGTACCCCAACCAGCCCAACCGGTTCGGCCGGCTCTTGCTGCGGCTACCCTCGCTGCGCATCGTCTCCTCGCCTGTCATCGAGCAGCTCTTCTTCGTGCGTCTGGTGGGCAAGACCCCCATCGAGACCCTTCTGAGGGACATGCTCCTGTCCGGCTCCAGCTACAACTGGCCCTACATGCCCGTCCAGAGGGACCGCCCGATCTCCCTCCACTACAACGAGAACGGACCTTGATCCCCGCCACCTCGGTGGGGTCATGGCCAATAGCTAGACTCTGTTTGTTGGCCACGCCCCCTCCAGCACCCAGTCAGCACCACTTGCTTTTCTGACGCTCCAGCCGTCCGTTCCGCGGTCAGGAATGGAACTCTAGGCTGTACCGAGGCCGGCCTTTCAGAGCCTTTCTGAATTGCGATGTTTACGATCTCCGTGACTTGATGACTCTGCTGCAGCACTGACTCAAAAGGGCTGAGTCCATTCCTGCTTTACAAACAAGCCAGAAGCCATTAAAGCCAATGCCAAAACGTGTTGCTTATTTTTTGTTGTTTTTGACGTTTCGAGAAAGAAACCTATGTCTGAGCTGGGGTGGGTGCTTGAAAACTGAAGCCATGAAGCCAGGTTGTAAAAAAACTCAAGACTGTGTCCGCATGGGAGTGGAGAAAAAACGGAGCAGCAGCTGAATTCGAGAGAAGGTTTAATAGAGGTTAACAGCAAAAACCCCAGCAAAACAAAAAAGGGTCAGCGAGACCCTGAATGCGCTGAAGCCAAGGCCGAAGCAGAAGCGGCTTAAGGACTGTGCGGAGCCCTTTGCCTGTATCGGCCACAAAAGTCTGTTTGGCTTTGTCTCGACGTTGACACTTACGTTTGTAAATCTCCGAAGGAGTTGGAAGATGTGAAAGAGGCACTTGATATTTGAAACCAGCCAGGCACCCCCTCCTCCTCTCGCTCTATGCTCTTTTCAGCTACCACCAAAAATTCAGCACGGCTAGATAGCCACACTGTAGTTGCCACGTAAGGTCTGTCTGTAGTGCTTACTGTAAGTTTCCGATTTCTCGTTCCGTTTATCAAGGAAAGACACTGAACCGTATATCAGAACCTCAGCGAAATGTATAGTCGGCTCTCGAGGCCAAGGCGCCTTTGCTGTATGTAGCAATAGATATATCTCCAGTATTTTGTTATCCTTCTAGCAGTTCGTTTGACTATGTCGAGATCCAGTCGTTCACGGTTTTTAACATGGCACTACAGCTTTTCGAAGGCAACGTTTGGATTTGTAAGCCATAGGGGCCTTGGAAAGCAGGACCTGTTGTATTAGTTCACAGAATATTTCTATAAGAGTTTTTTTTCTGTATTTTAGGTTTGAAAAAAAAAAGAATTCATGGAATAAAAGCTGTTGTTCACAAAACACATTTTGTCGTTTTCTCCTGGTCAGCATGAGGGATTGTAGATAAAGGCTGTGTCCGTAACTTAAAGACGTTTTCCGGGCGGCGTGCTGGTGGCTAAGGATTTCTTACCTTTGTTGTTGTTTGTAAATTAGCCTAGTAAATACTTTTTGGGTCAGCAACAACATTTTCAACCAAATTATTTCAGTATCAATTACATACTGAAGTAGATCTTGTATGCCGGAGAACCTAATCAAGCCAGCCGACTGAAATATGCTTGCTATCAGGGTAGTGGCTAACGATGTTAGCCGTCAGTGTTTTTTTCCCTCAGAAAAACTGTATTTTATGAACAAATTTTGGTAACTTACCTATATATGAATCAAACATTTTACACACAAATTGTGGTATTTCAAGTAAACCAATCATTCACCTCACAGACAGAAGCTCAGATCACCATTTCACAAGTATTATAGTCCATGTAAACATTAGCTTGTTAAGAATGCTAGCTCTGTAAGTATTACAACACCATACTTGTTCCATTTCTAAGTTCTAGATAAACCATTAGGGTAAAATTGGTTAACCAGAAGTTTAGTTTCTGTAGTGTGTAGGTAGATAGGCTAAGCAAGCTCTTCTTAGGACTTTAAAAGCTAAAAGAAGGCCTTAGATTGACTAGCATTATAACTGTGACAGGAAAATCATCTAATCATGTTAATAGTTGGGAACAGTTTTGTGGGGGAAAAAAAAATCACTCTGGAACTTTTGGAAATTCTAAATACGTCATCAAGCTGTACTGCTGGAGTACCTCAGTGTCACAGCTGGAGAATCATCCACCAATACTACGTATCCAACCACCAGCATCCTGTGAGCAGCCTCTTTTTGTTTCAGCAAAAACATTTTTAACTAAATCATTTTATATAGGGCCCAATCATTACTTTTTTTCTCTTAATATTCTTCTATTTCTCCTAATATTTGTGACCTTTAAAATCTGTTTGAGGAGATTAACTAGTTCAATCTTATACTCAACAAAATAATATAGGCGCCATCCTTAAGTCAACAGAGCGCCATATGCTGATTAGCTGGGTAATGGCTAACCGTGCTAGCCGTCAGTGGGTTTTCCCCTCACACAAAACTCTGTTTTACCTACAAATTGTTTTTTTTTAATGTTACTGAATTTCTGTGAACAAATCTTTCTCCTCATAGACAGAGCCTCCAATGGTCAAAAATCACTTTAACAAGGTTTATAGTCCACCTAAAAATTAGCTTATTAGGAATGTTAGCTCACATTAGCTAGTAGACACTAGCAACAGAGCAAAAAAGGAGCAGACATAACAAAGGGCTGCCATGTTTGTTGCTCTAAATTGACAAAAGGAAATTCTAACAGCATTATCAATTTAGCTAAAATTAGTAGAGGCTGATTGAAACTAGAGTAGGCTAGTTTAGCCAACCAGCTAGCAAGTTGTGAGTTTTTCACAACATGCTAGCTAGTTGGCTAAACTAGTCTACTCTAGGTTTTGTGGGCCTGTAACAGTCAGAGGTGAACCCTAAGGGCCTTTTAGGTCTTTGGGGAACCCATGGAACTAAAACAGAACATGTTTGTAGTTTTTAGTAAAATGTAATGCTTGTATTTAAGCTGGCAGTGTTCCAGTATCTAGATATAGCTTAGCAAGCTGTTATTAGGACTTTTAAAGCTGAAGTAACAGGGAAATCAACTATTTACGTTTCATAGGTGGGAACAGTTCGGTGAGAAATGTACCTGGAAGTTCGAGATACATCACTGACTGAAAGTGTGAGCCTAACCGGTGGGTTGTTAAAAACAGTAAACAGTGGTGGCAGCTCCAGGCCATACCAGGCCCCAGTAACGCAGCATCACATCCACTCACACCAGCACAACACACACTAACACACCACCACCACGTCAGTGTCACTGCAAGTGCTAAGAATCATCCACCACCCACATCATACCTAAACTGTGGTGGTCCTGTGGGGGGTCCTGACCATTGAAGACCAGAGTAATAAAGTATACAGAGAAACAGATGTACTACAGTCTGTAATTGTAGAACTACAAAGTGCTCCTCTATGGTCAGTGGAGCTGATAAAACGGGCCATAAATGTAGAGACAGGGTAGGTGTGCTTAACAGGTGCTCAGTGAGTGTACAAACAAAGTTAACACTGCCGTTATTAAAGGCCTGCAATATGGAATTGATTTTTGGAATTATATATATTATATTACGTTTTAATATTATCCCAGTAAACATCTGAACAGTTAAAACAACGTTTAAATCATGTATCTCACTATATTTAACCACATTTAGACCATTATTTAGTGGGATAAAGGTTTTTATTTCAGTTTTCCATTTAACTGGAATATAAAAGGAGCATTGGGTTTCTTGCAACCGTAGCTATTGTTAGTACAGGACGCTTGTACTGGAGAGATCTTGGTTGTTCTGCTCCTCTCCTTCCCCCACTGTCTTCTCATGGTGGCCTCGTCTGGCCCCTCCCAGGCCGTGGCACTAGAGCAGCTAATAGGAGGATGACTTATGCTTTCATTTCAAAGCTGTCAGTCGCAGCCTGACACAGTGACCCAGCCAGTTCTGCCTCAGAATATGTTTCATCCTCGTGAATATAAAACACATGTGTTACAGAGCTTATATAGCAGGGTGCCGGACATTGTGCCTGGAGGTTTGTGCTGCATACTTGAAGGGTTACCTGATAGCCAAAGCATTTCATTGGAATGAAAAAAAAATTTTTATATATATATATATATATATATATATATATATATATATATATATATATATATATATATATATATATATATATATATATATATATATATATATATATATATATATATATATACACACACACACACACACACACACACACATAGGCTGTCCGCATGGTGTTTGTGAATGTAATTACATAATTGATATTTAATTTTTCCTCACACATTAAGTAAGGTGTTCATTTAAAAAAAACATTCCAAAAAATATTTCTAGCGATCCACTTAAAGTAAAAAGCTACAGAGAAAATTCCTTACACCCACCTGGTAGACCCACCAAAACCGCCCACATCAGATAAGCAGCCCTTAAAGCTTTCATCGTTTAGAGAGACGAGAACATCAAGCTCCACTATTGCTCCAGATCTGAATACATCCACAGGTGTTTCGGTCCAGCCTTCCACTGTGAGAAGATAGATGAGCGCTCTGCAGTAGCTGCCAACACGCCCTTCCTGAGAAAAGGAAACAGACTAAATATAAAAAGGAAAAAAAAAACAAACAACCTCTAAGTAAAATATCCCTGCAGGTTTCCTTAAGAAACTGAAAGTAAATCTCTGGCTTATGCTGAAATCTCATAAATGGACACATATCATAAAGGGCCTATATACTATATATATATATATGGAAAGTATTGGGACACCTGTTTATCACATCCCATTCTAAATCCATAGACATTAATAGGGATTTGGTCCCCCCCATTGCAGCTATAACAGCTTCCACGTCTAGGAAGATTTTGTAATGTCTGTGGGAACCATTCATCATCCAGAAGCACATTTGTTAAAAGAGACACTGATGTTGGATGAGAGGGCCTGGGTTGCAGTCTCTGTTCTCGTTCATCACAAAGGTGTTCCTTAGGTTTGAGGTCAGGGCTCTGTGTGGGTCAGTCAAGTACACCAAATTCACCCAACAATGCCTTCATGGACCTTGCTTAGTACACTGGGGCCCACAAAATTGGTAGTATGCAGTTGTCCGAATTGTCTTGGTCTGCTGAAGCATTAAGATTTTGCTGTTGGATTTTTCTGGAACTAAGGGGTTCTAGTCCAGCCTTTAAAAACCCCCAACCCTACAGCATTATCCTTTCTACACCAAACGTTATGTTGAGCACAACAGTCAGTCAACGTGCTCCTGGCATTCTCCAAACCCGGACCCGGTCCATTGGACCTCCAGACAGATCCGTGATTTATCACTCAGAACACAATTCCTCTGCTCCAGAGTCCACTTTATACCACTCCCTCCAACGCTTGGCATTGTGGTTGGTTAAGCAAGGCTCACGAGCAGCTGCTCGGCCATGGAAACCCATGTCACGAAGCTCCCAGAGCAAAGTACTGTGTTGATGTTAATGCTAGAGGAGGTTTAGACCTCTGCAGTTATTGAGTCAGCACAGCGTTGGAGACATTGGCGCACTATGCTTCTTAGCACTCAATGACCTCGCTGTGTAACTAACTATATGTGGTTGGCCACTTCCTGGCTGAGTGGCTTCCACTTTTCAATAATACCACTCAGGGATAATCATGGAATATCTGGAACATCTAGTAGGGATGTCTGGGATATCTAGGAGGGGAGAAATGAACTGACTTGTTCCTATAGTGGTATTACAGTACCATACTCTAAGAGGGCTGCATGATGGGATGCTTTTCTTTACCCCCGGATGACTGAATGAAATGTTTAAGAGGTGTGTTCCAATACTGTTGTCCAGATAGTGTACATTCATTTATATATGTGATACATGATACGTTGTTGAATACGTCTCGGCACAGTAATATCTGGTCCAATATTATAATTTGGTGTTTAACTATTAAATTATTTATATATCAGGAAACAATATTTTCACTAATTATGTTTTATTGCTCAGCTTATAATGTGCTTGTATTTAGAGTTCAGTAATAATGGTGTTCACCTCAGGTGAAAGAAATAAGGAAGTCTCCAATTTTATAACAAAGTTAACATACCGAGTTATATACACTCACCATCAAGTAGTTGCGTTCAGAAGTTCAAATTTCACACTCTGCCACGCATCTGACGTAAGCAAGGATGGGCCTTATTGCTGTACCTGACTGACCCAACCGTAGCAGTGAAGTCCTCCATGTGTCATCCTGTTAGTACAACACCATTGGCAAACGGCTGCACGACACAGGACTACACGCACACAGATCGCTACGACGACTCCCCTTAACACCACGCCAACATCACCAAAGACTCCAGTGGTGATGGTCGAAATGATGGTGGTCGAAGCAGCTAAACAATAACCTATACACTTTCCCTGGATCTGTATTTGAGCCTTTTTTTTAAATTTTTTTACTTAATGGACAATAGAACTTACAATAACCACAATAACTTTATAGAACAATAACAACAACAACTAGAACAACAACAACAACAACAACAGCTACTAGAACAACAACAACAACAACAACAACAACAACAACAACAGCTACTAGAACAACAACAATAACAACGACAACAACAACTAGAACAACAGCTACTAGAACAACAACAACAGCTACTAGAACAACAACAACGACAACAACAACAACAACAGCTACTAGAACAACAGCTACTAGAACAACAACAACAGCTACTAGAACAACAACAATAACAACAGCTACTAGAACAACAACAACAATGACAACAACAACTAGAACAACAACAACAACAACAGCTACTAGAACAACAACAACGACAACAACAACAACAACAACAACAACAACAACAACAGCTACTAGAACAACAACGACAACAACAACAACAACTAGAACAACAACAGCTACTAGAACAACAACAATAACAACAACAACAACAACAACTTGAAAAACAATAACAACAACAACAACGACAACAACTAGATCAACATTATTTTGAGACACTGACACGCTGAGACATTAACCATTGGGGGTCCAAGGGGTATATTAAGTATTCTGCACCTTGCCCCACATTCATACAGGAAATGGAAAACATATTTACATACAGGGATTGGACAATGAAACTGAAACACCTGTCATTTGAGTGTGGGAGGTCTCATGGCTAAATTGGACCAGCCTGGTGGCCAATCTTCATTAATGGCAAATTGCACCAGAAGGTTCAGTTAGCAGGTAAGAGCACAGTTCTGCTCAAAATACTGCAATGCACACAGCATTATGGGTGACATACCAGAGTTCAAAAGAGGACAAACTGTTGGTGCACGTCTTGCTGGCGCATCTGTGACCAAGACAGCAAGTCTTTGTGATGCATCAAGAGCCACGGTATCCAGGGTAATGTCAGCATACCACCAAGAAGGACGAACCTCCACCAGCATCACGTAGTGACCTGGCCACTATCCTGCAAGAAGAATGGCTTATACTGCGTCCTGCACAGTGGTCAGAGGGAGTTTATGTCATTCCCAAGACGAACTGACGCTGTACTGGCCACAAAAGGAGGCCCTACACCATACTAATAAATGATTGTGGTCTAAAACCAGGTGTTTCAGTTTCATTGTCCAACCCCTGTATATTTATTTATATATATATATATATATATATATATATATATATATATATATATATATATATATATATATATATATATATTCAATCTAGAGCACTTTAGCCTGACCCAACTACACACAGTCAGGTTCCAAAATGTCAAAAATGTAATCTCCTCGTCTACCCATGTAAAGTTTTTGCTGAAACATAGGCCAAAATACCCCCTCCAGCTTCACCGTGATGCGACTGAGACAAAATGAAATGCGGGAAGATGCTGGAGTCATTAATGGAGGTACGCTCAGATGGTTTCAGTAGAGGAGTAATGCCAAATCCAGAGACCCTGGGTATAAATCACTCACAGTTGACATTAATTGTCCTAGACCCCACCATCCCAAACAAACAGCGCCTGTGTCTGCCAGCAACGGGAGCCCAGTCGCTCACGTTTAACCCCCGACACCTCGATCTGCTATGACACGATTTCAATTTAGCCAGAGATGTGGGTGGACCTAAACGATTCTGAGACTAGGAGGGCACGGCTCCAATAGGAATCCGTCCCGCATGCTAAGTGGATGAATGAAGATGCCCTGCAGCTATCGCTTTTAAACATGAACGCTAGCCACAAGGGCAAGCCGCCCCCGTCTCGGGGGGATTGACCAACATGCGGTGTCCAGATCAATAGGCAAATTGAATTGAGGTCACTGTTTGTCCATAAGGGGTCCTGCTTTTCTGGCTGACTGTCAAAAAGGCAGCTGGGACGAGCAGAGGGCGGGGGGGTGTTCAGAGTTCTCCTTTGATGAGTGCTTTCTTCTTTAATCTTGAGATAGATAGATGGAGATGGAGGAAGACACAAGGAGGACAAGGCTCTGGCAAGCGCCTGGGAGAACCTATGAGGAATCACTTTCGGAACAATATGATTATTCTGTTTTTACTGGACCAATAGAAATGGACCATTAACTCCTGCAGTGTTTGGATAAGCTAAAGGAATGGTTTTACATGAAACTGAGTTTGCACATAATTCAATTTCACCCCAAATGTGTTGCCCACAATTTGCTTCTTTACATTTATGGCATTTAGCTGACGCTTTTATCCAGAGCGACTTACAAGGTTAATCATATTACAGGTAGACTAATGTAGGGTTAGGAGTCTTGCCCAAGGACTCTTATTGGTGTAGCACGGTGTAGTCATCAACACCGGGATTTGAACCCCAGTCTCCTACATGTGGTGGTGACTCCCTGGTGGGTAGTGGTGTTATCCACTGGGCTACACCAACCACTGTTTCTTTACTTTAGTGCCTGAGCTACAACCGTCATTAAACTAACAAACACAGGAAGTCAATAGTCACCCACATCTTTTCTCTAAGTACAGCCTCTAAACTGGCTTAGACTGCATCTGGATCTTCATTAAGGCCACTCAGACGAGCCTGTGGTTTAAAGCACAGTATGACTGGACTGTTAGCTGTGAATATGACCAAAATTTTACTGTGCCCACTCCCCATATGCAGACACACACAGTACAGATGATTTATAGGCAAATATTATTAACCTCAGATTTTCAATCTGAAACTAAAAGCTTATAAATAAGATCAACAGAAATCGTGAAAAGAGTACCCCAGGGGGAAAAATGGCTGTGTTCAGATACATGGCGTAATATTGATCATTTTCATAGTTCACAGTTGGTCATGCTGTGTCTTACATCATCCAGACAAATCTGCCCAGCCTAAATGAAGACGGGGATGTGGTTTAATAGACTGACAGACGTTTTTTGGATGAAGTTTTGGGTGACTCTTGCTGTTTGTTAGCACTACTAGCTCCAGTGCTAAACTAAAGAAGCTAATGGCAAACATGTCTTGGCTGATCAACTAGCTCCATATGTGGTAAGCAGAACATTGTATTATTCATTTTTGCCTAAGAGTGTTTCAGAGGTGCAGGGTTTTGTCATGACAGCAATAATACACACTGGCCGTCAGAGGAATAGCTGAACCCAGAAGGAGGTGTGGGGTTACACTTCTGCTGGGAAGGAAGATAAAAGTTACCAGGATCATTAAATGGTGATACATTTAGACTGATATGATCAATTATTGAGCTACACATACAGAAGTCTGTCTCTCAGTATGGTGTTGTGCCGCCATGTTTGCTAACTCAGCATGGACTTATAGATTTACACTTATGGCATTTAGCTGACACTCTTATCCAGAGCGACTTAACGATTACAGGTAGGCCAGTGTGGTGTTAGGAGTCTGGCCCAAGGACTCTTATTGGTGTAGCTCAGCATAGTCACCTAGACTTGGATTCAATCCCCAGTCTTCCAAACGTAGAGGTGGCACCCTGTAGTAGCAGTGGTGTTACCCACTGAGCTACACCAACCACAATAGAGCTATAGAGATTCCTAATGGTGTCCTGTGATAATCCATCCCATGCAGTTTGAACATCCTCACGCAGTTCCTGCAGATTGTGCGGTAGGGGTGGAGGTAGAGTGACACCAGGCCTTCTGGACATGAACACAGTCCCTACACACGTAAATACGTTAATCGTCTTCACCAAGGCAAAAGCGGGACTCGTCACTGAAGACCTGCTGCCATTCTGAGTCACTCCATGACAGTCTGGCATGACACCACTGCAGTCTTTGGTGGCATTGACGTGGTGTTAAGGCCAGTTGTCGTAACGGTCTATAGTCCTGCATTGTGCAGTCATCTGCCAATGGTGCGGTACTAACAGGATGACTCATGGAGGGTTTCACTGCTCACAGAATGTCCACAGTCGTGGCTGCTGGGTCTGTCACATGCCACCAAGTATCATTCCTGTCGGTTGATTCATTCTGTTTTGGGCAAGCATTCTTTTGATGGCGGTACATGTTATGAATGTACATGGCAACGGAAAAAACAGAAAGAGCAAAAATCTATTTGCTTCAGAATTCTTGGAAGTGAAACCATTTGGACTGTGGGAAGTGCATCGTTATTAAACAGTACCTTGGCTCACGCTACCTCCATCATCTCAGTGGCATACGTAGAAGCTTCTGGAGCTGTTGCAGATCAACTGTGCTGTTTGTGAAAAAGCCTCCCGGCTCTTTTCCTCTCGACAGGACCCTGACCACATTCCAGGACACTTGAGACCTAACCATGACAGCCCGAGCTCAATGTTCAAGATGAGGATGTGCTTGAGTCTTTCATCTCTGTAGCTCTACTCATGGGAATCCCAAGTTGTGGAGAAGTCATGCAGCGAGAGGGGGAGTCAGAGAAATTCCCCTTCCGCGAACGTAAAGTCCAAAATGCATTCCATTACGTTTTAATAGAAACACGCGGCCCGGCTCTTCCTGTTATAAATCCTTAAACACAGGGCCTCCAATATGTGGCAACAGCATCAATATTAACGTGGGAGAAAAGTTCCTCCAAAGCCTTGTTAAGCCCCACAGCATCAATATTGATGGGCTTGTGCTACATCCCTGCCACCTACTGGAACTCCACAATGCTAATTATTAGAGAGGGCCTGGTTCAGGACCAGCGGAAACAAACTCAATCTGCACTTTTGCCAGCATTTCTTATTGTATTGTGATTCCTAAAAAAATGCCACCATGAATTTCATAAAAGGCTTCAAATGTACATATTTATCCCCTTACTGCATCTGTCATGACCAGCTTTCACAGTGACGGTTATCTGTTGTTAGTTGGGCAACCATTAGAGACTTTAATAACCTTTGTATTGCACTTAAATGACCTTTGTCAATGTGTATTGTGTTGCACTTATAACGACCTTTTCTCCTCTATAGGAATGAGCACTGGCCTGGGGTTGCCAGGTAATGCTTTACTTGCTCTATGTCTGTATATTAATCTCTAGGTACCAGCACTGGCCCCCTGTTCCGGCAGTTTCTGAGCTCATGGTGAGTTTTAGGCTCTTCCTCTACTAGCTGGAATATTATCCAACGGACCACTAAGCACGGTTGTAAGTCGCTCTGGATAAGAGCGTCTGCTAAACGCCTTAAATGTAAATGAGAACAGTTTGGTTCTGCGTCTGCTTCAGAGTTAGGGATCATCTCAAACTCACTGCAAAAAAAAAAATAGGGATAGAGTAAGACACAGCATCAGTTCCATGCTAACTAGAGGCAGCTACACCACTCCATTAGCTGCTTCCTGCTTCCTCTGCTGTCCACTGTATGTTGGATCCCTAACTCTCAGCCTCAGGACTCAGGCCTACCTAGAGGCAAGTGTGTCATGATTTAGGCATACGGGTTGCACAATGCTAACTGCTCCTCCCATAGGCTTCCATAGCTTGTTGGCTACATTAGCCTCGTAGTTTCTATTTCAAAACTAAACATTTACGGCATTTAGCTGATGCCCTTATCCAGAGCGACTTACAAGGTTGATGATTACAGGTGGGCCAATGTAGTGTTAGGAGTCTTGCCCAAGGACTCTTATCGGTGTAGCTCAGCATAGTCACCCAGACTGGGATTGGAACCCCAGTCTCCCATACATAAGTGTCACGCTGAGTAGTGGTATTACCCACTAAGCTACCCCAAACATTTACATTTACATTTAAGGCATTTAGCAGACGCTCTTATCCAGGGCGACTTACAACCGTGCTTAGTGTTCCGTTGGATAAAATTCCAGCTAGTACAGGAAGTTAAGAGCCTAGAACTCACCACGAGCTCAGACACTGCGCGGTACCTAGAGAAAGGTCATTATAAGTGCAACACTAAAGGTTATTAAATTGCCACATGATACACACAATTTACACGTCTACTAGAGCTCACTCACTTCAGTGCATTACGAATAGATGGGTCCTCAGTCTGCGTTTGAAGACCGCAAGAGACTCCGCTGTTCTGACGCCCAGTGGGAGTTCATTCCACCATCTGGGAGCCAGGACAGAGAAGAGTCTGGACGCTTGTCTTCTATGAGTCCTCAGGGATGGCGGTTCGAGACAAGCTGTACTTGAAGCGCGAAGGGCTCGAGGTACAGCTCGACTCTTCACCATTGCCATAAGGCAGGGAGGCGCTGGTCCAGTCTTGGCTTTGTAGGCCAGCATCAGGGTTTTAAATCTGATGCAGGCAACGACAGCACGCCAATGAAGGGAGCGCAGCAGTGGAGTGACGTGGGTGAACTTTGGAAGGTTGAAGATGATAACATTTAGACTGCATGAACATCATCATACCAAATGTTTAAGCCTCTACATGTACCAAGCGTTTCCAAGGCCACTTGGGGGAATGTGATAAGCTCATTCATGTTTCATTAGTTCTCGCTCTATAGAGAGCACTGAATGGGGCTATATGCCTGGTTTGTATGATATTGCTGCAGCTGTGCTCGTACATCCGCCCCGGGTGGGTGTTTTTGCTTGCCGTTTCATTACAACCTCTATTATCCAACACTAATCATATCATGGTCTTCCAGTGTTGTCTCTTCTCCTGGAGCGCCGATGCCATTTACACTGCAGAAGTTTCTGGGCCAGTAAGTTAAATATTTCAGAGGGTGTATTTTTAGACACGTCTGTTTCCACTTTGTGTATGTTCTACTGTGTGTAGCGCAACTCTCTCTCTCGCTCTCTCTCTCTCAGGCTGTCATGTCCTACGGCACCATTTGACCCACTAAGTCATGGCTGCATGGCCTGAAGGGATGTCAATGCTACATGGAGCGGGAGAAATGAACCATCAGCATTGTGACTTCAGCAACTCTGGGGACATGATCATTTAAGCAGGGTACTATACTGCAGAGATATGTATATATATAAATGGTCATGAGTGTATCAGTACACAGTTTGTGACCGTGTAGTTGTTACTGCAGGGTTACATGAGCGGTAGACGACATTGATTCTTTCATGGCAGTGCCCTAAACCCAGCGCTGATGGATTGGGCGCATTAGATCACCATCTATGCTCTATTGAGTTCCGGGGTGTGCTGAGGACAGGGTAATTGCTTTCACAAACACAAATTTCCAGATGCTCCGAATCATTCCTGATAGCCCACAGGCCAAAGGGTTAGCTAAGCCAACACATTTTGATGGATTCTGCTTCTGCTTTCTATGAAACTTCAGTCCACATATCGGAAAATGTATCAATCCATATGGAATGTGTCTGTTTGTGGAGATTCAGTCTGTAACTCATTTGAGGTACCTCTAGAGAGTAACTGTATACCAGGGACTGAAACAACAGGCAATTATCATAAAAAGCTTTATGTGCCTTTTATTTCATATTTCATTTGAATACCTGTAACTGTAGCATCTGCATAGGCAATTAGCATGGACAATCAATTTAAGGCAAAACTGAGAGCCCACTTAAAACCACCTTAAAGAAAAACCAATGGTCAGTTCCTGGTTTGAGTCAGTAAACATTTATGCAGTTCTAAATGAACCCAAAGTCACCTTTTGTGGTTAAGGTGGTAGTACCTTCAGCTCCTGTGCGAGGATGATGGGGCTATAAATACCTGTGGGTTGTGAGTGACGGGATCCATAGATTGGGAAGAGGTGCTACAGTGCAGGGAATGTCTCGTTCCATGTGTGGAAGATAGCTCCAGAGCAGATGTTAACGATTGGCTAAAAGGAGAGATTGAGTATTTGGGCGTGTCAAAGACCATCATGTGAAGGAAGTGGCTGAATCTGCAGGTGTATGGAAGCGTTACCGGGGTCTACCAGCAGTGGCTAAAATTCCAGTCTACAGACAATTCTCCTCAGAATTGTGCCAGGGAAGGCATCCACCAAATCTGGCCCAACTGCACAATGCTATAATGCAACAGTGTAGCACTAAGGGGTACACAGGACATTTACTCTAAGTGGGGGCAAGAGTCTTTTGGTCCTCAGGGTTTCTTGGGTTAGGTACTTACTAGAACAAGTTCTTGAATTTTAGTAGGTGGACAGGAAGGGTAGGTATCTTTATTCTTTAGAGCCACATATTGGCCTAGCACTACAGCAAAGCCTATAAGCATGTTAGCATATTGTCATGTTAGCATATTAGCATGCCGGCAGAAATAGCTCATTCGGCTCATGAACTTGTAACCACATGAAATTAAAACAAATAAACCATCTAACACCATGCACTTGCAGAATACTCACATCTGAGCATGAAACACTCGAGCTTCTCAGAAAACAAGTTGGAATACCTGTGGGGTGTGGGTGACGGGATCCATAGATTGGGAAGAGGTGCTACAGTGCAGGGAATGTCTCGTTCCGTGTGTGGAAGATGGCTACAGAGCAGATGTTAATGATTAGCTAAAAGGAGTGACTGCATGTGGGCGTGTCAAAGACCATCACGTGAAGGAAGTAACTGAATCTGCAGGTGTATGGAAGCGTACACGGGTGTACCAGCACTGGCTAAAATTCCAGTCTACAGAAAATTCTCCTCGGAATTGCGCCAGGGAAGGCATCGACCAAATCTGGCCCAACTGCACAATCCTATAATGCAACAGGGTAACCACCCTCCACTACGGGGTACACAGGACATTTACTCTAAGGGGGTGGGGGCAAGAGTCTTTTGGTCCTCAGGGTTTCTTGGGTTAGGTACTTACTAGAACAAGTTCTTGAATTTTAGTAGGTGGACAGGAAGGGTAGGTATCTTTATTCTTTAGAGCAACATATTGGCCTAGCAAAGCATATAAGCATGTTAGCATATTGTCATTTTAGCATATTAGCATGCTGGCATAAATTGCTCATTCGGCTCATGAACTTGTAACCACATGAAATTAAAACACATAAACTGTTTAACACCATGCACTTGCAAAATACTCACATCTGAGTATGAAACACTCGAGTTTCTCAGAAAAGGAGTTGGAAAAACAGCTTGAGTCTCAGCCAGGAGCACATGAGTTTCTCACCCGGAAGTACTACCCTACTTCCCTTTATGAAAACCCATTTACTGCTAGTGCCCCTAGAGGCCACCAACGGTATTACACAACTGCTATTTGAAACCAGATCTTTTACAAGTGTCTGAACACTGATGTGGCCTACATCCAGAAACTTGTCCAATACATGCCAAATCCTATCCCAGCTGTGATTGATACTCTGGGAGGTATTATAAGGTATTAGGTACGATTCAGTCACAGGGGACTCACTTTTTTGTTTGGTGAGTTTACGGTTCTTATTATGGTACACAGTTTGGAAAGCTAGTCAGTTGTGCTGTCCATCTAGTGGCCCCTCCCTGTTCAGCCTTCATTGCTCAGTGGCATCTCAACCGCAGTCACAAAATTTTTTACAGAATCTGTCCAAGCCGTAAGGACTCTAAGAGGAGAGCAGTGCAGTGGATGAGTGTCGAGGACTGCGGAGGAGCAGCAGGGCAGCCTAACGACATTGGCCGTAGCTCTCCAGAGATGCTTTGACCAGGCGTTGATGGCATGCTAGGCTGAGGCGGAGAGTCAAGGCTACAGTGTACACATGTAGGTGTCAAAGGTGCAGTGGGTAGCAGAGGAAGCGGAGAACGAATAAGGGAAACCTGCCTCTATCCAGATATTTCAGCTAGTGCTAGGTAGCTATTCTCCTCTGCTGCAGTGTTCAGTAAAAGAGCATTTCCTTAAAGCGCTATTACTATGCTCTATGCCGACACCAAATATCAATTGGGAAAGTGAAATCTCAATTTTCATTTTTGATGGGTTTTCCAGATAGTTTTCCAGAGTAAAGAATGTGTTATATAAGTGAAACTAACCAGGAAGTAACCAGACCGTCTGGGTTATTAGTGTTATTAATGATGTAGCATCACACTTCACATGATATACTCATGTACTTCAACTGTTCGTCCGTGGAATTCAGCATCTACCCATTAACTCGTATTATAAGTGACCTTCGAATCAGAAGAATCAGGCTTTCTGTTTTTTTCCAAGTACCAGGAAATACATCGGAATGATCGTCTGTGGTACTTAATGCTATACAGACGTAGCAAACAGACATCAGGCTGAGAAATCCTGGAGTATTTCTTTAGTGATCGTCAAGCTAATGCCTTGTCAGATAAGCTACTGGAACTTAAACATCCAGAGAAAGAGAGACGTCCCCCTGTAGTCTGTGGGCTGTAACAATAACAATTCCTACATGGTTGAATTGATGATTATTTTTCATCCAGGACGTGAAGCCTTTCCAGGCAAAGCCATAGAGGTCCATTGTGTGTGTGCCAGGCCGTAACCGAAGGCCCCTGTCCAACTTCTCACCTGCAGCATTGTGGCCCGCGCAGCTCACTGAAGAGTAATTGGGGACTCACATTCTGGGACCAGCTTTGTCTTTGTTGCATCGACTGAATTCACTGACCCGGATGTGTGAGGTCACAGCCGCGTTAATTGGCGCGGGGTGTTGCAGCTGCATGATTCTCAGTGTTTTCTTTTTTCTGTGCTCTTTGTCCATGTGTTTGTGTGACGCACTCATGCTCACTCAGAGGTTTGGAATCATTTCTTATATTATAATAAAGAAATTAATTATGATATATATGTATGTCTATTAATAAACATACATTAATAAAATGTCTTATTCTTAATTAATAATTTGTTTGTCTCCATGTGATCATGAAATCTTATCACTATATTACTTCTATAGGAGTAAGTGGAGCTTTTAAATTATGCAGTAAAATCAAAATTTGTATTTTATTGTAATTTAGAATTTATTTATCGTATAACAAATGTAGTGTCCAAAGAAAAACAAGTTTGTCCCAAATGCTAGCCTTACTGGAGAAGGCACAACATTCTTTACTGTCAGTGTAAGTTAATGTAAAAAAATGAAAACATCGTTTTTGGCCCTGTCACTGTGTAATTTTTCTGGCTCTGGACATCAGGAAACATATGAGACAGAGAACCATGCAGCGCATTAAATAGAATGGTTGCACAAATAGTTGCACCCAGAAGGAATCAACCGACAGGAGTGATTTACAGACATTCAGCGAGCAGTGATGCCCCTCCATGAGTTATCCTGTTAGTGCCAGCACTATTAACAGACGGCTGCATGACACAGGACTACATGCATGCCGACTGTCACGACGACTGTCCTCAACACCACGCCAACATCACCCAAGACTGCAATGGTGTCTTGTCACACTGTCATTAATGACTCCATGACAGTCTGAGAATGGCAGCGGGCCGTCTTCACTGCTAAGTCCCACTTTTGTGATGTAAGGCACTGTACTAGAAACCTCTGTAGAAGGGACGGGGAGAACAGAGCAGGTGGGACAGAGCAGACTAAGGTTATGAACTCCAGTATCACCTCAAGCCACCAATGGTTTAGCCCAGGGGAGGGGCAACCTGCTTATATGTGGCGTTATTGGGGGTACAGGGGAGAGGGCTTCTTATCAGGACAGACAGTTAACAGATAGAGATCCATATGACTTTGCAGTCATCAGACCTAAACACCTCTAGCTGGTAGAGAATATTGTTTTTATTTTATTAGTCCAGGCCTCACGACTACTTCCCGGTTGAGGGATGCACTTTATCACACCATTAGGAAGCTTTTCAACTACATTATATACATAACTGCAATATATACATATCATGCCGCAGTGGATGCCACTCTGGGTAGCACAGCAGGCCTGGGTTCAATGTCCAGGGTGTTTAATGCCTTGGCTCTGTGAGCAGTGGGATTGGCTCCAGCATCCCATCCCCTCATCCCCACCCCACCCACATACATATATATATATATACATACAGTGGAGAAAAATATACAGTGGGGAAAATAAGTATTTGAACACCTGTGAAAATCAGTGTTAATATTTGGTACAGTAGCCTTTGTTTGCAATTACAGAGGTCCTGTAGTTTTTCACCAGGGTTGCACACACTGCAGCAGGGATTTTGGCCCATTCCACCACACAGATCTCCTCCAGATCAGCCAGGTTTCTGGGCTGTCGCTGAGAAACACAGAGTTTGAGCTCCCTCCAAAGATTTTCTATAGGGTTTAGGTCTGGAGACTGGCTAGGCCACTCCAGAACCTTGATATGCTTCTTACGGAGCCACTCTTTGGTTATCCTGGCTGTGTGCTTTGGGTCATTGTCATGTTGGAATACCCAGCCACGACCCATCTTCAATGCTCTAAAGGGACTGGAGGTTGTTCCCCAAAATCTCGCAATACATGGCCCCGGTCATCCTCTCCTTAATACAGTGCAGTCGTCCTGTCCCATGTACAGAAAAACACCCCCACAGCATGATGCCTCCACCCCCATGCTTCACAGTAGGGAGGGTGTTTTTGGAATGGTACTCATCATTCTTCGTCCTCCAAACACGGCGAGTGAAATTTCTCCCATGACTCTCTGGATCATCCAAACGGTCATGGGCAAACTTAAGACGGGCCTGGACGTGTGCTGATTTAAGCAGGGGAACCTTCCGTGCCATGCATGACGTTAAACTATGACGTCTTAGTGTATTACCCACTGTAACCTTGGAAACAGTGGTGCCAGCTCTCTTCAGTCACTGACCAGCTCCTCTCATGTAGCTCTGGGCTGATTCCCCACCTTTCTTAGGATCACTGATACGCCACGAGGTGAGATCTTGCATGGAGCCCCAGTCCGAGGGAGATTGAGTCATGTTTAGCCATTTTCTAATAATTGCTCCAGCAGTTGATCTTTTTTCACCAAGCTGCTTGGCAATTGCCCCGTAGCCCTTTCCAGCCTTGTGGAGGTCAACAATTTTGTCTCTGGTGTCTTTGGACAGCTCTTTGGTCTTAGCCATGTTAGTAGCTGGAGTCTTACTGATTGTGTGGGGTGGACAGGTGTCTTTATGCAGCTAAGGACCTCAAACAGGTGCTTCTAATTTAGAGTAATAAGTGGAGTGGAGGTGGAGTTTTTAGAGGCGGACTGACAGGACTTTGAGGGCCAGAATTTTTGCTGATTGGCAGGTGTTCAAATACTGATTTGCAGCAGTAACACACAAATAAATTATTAAAAAATCATACATAGTGATTTCCTGATTATTTTTTTAGATTATGTCTCTCACAGTGGACATGCACCTAAGATGAAAATTTCAGACCCCTCCATGATTTCTAAGTGGGAGAACTTGCAAAGTCGCAGGGTGTTCAAATACTTATTTTCCCCCACTGTATATATATATATATTTAGAGAGAGAGAGAGAGAGAGAGAGAGATTTATATGTGCATCTCTTTTCTCAGTGAGGAGCTTCTTGACCAGCTACAAATTCTTTCAGACCCATAGCACTGATCGTTGTCCGTTCACAGTGGAAGGATGGACAGAGATATCTGTGGATGCTTTTTAACTGCCACTCGATTTTCTCCTGCTGTACATTGGGGGCAGTGTTGCTGATCTACCAGGTGCTTGTTAGGAGTCAGTTTTCTCTGTAGCGTTTAATCATTTCTAAGCTCCAGTTTGGGAAACCGCTCTCCTGCTTCCCTCTTTCTTACACGTGGATTATTTTTAAGCTCCTAAAAACGAATAACTCATACTTTATTGCCAGTTTGACGGGAAAGCTGCATAGTACTAGCATCAGAGCAGGATCGTATTATGTATGTCTTTGTGAAAATGGAAAAAAGCGTCTCTGGCCACTCAGGTCCTGAAACCTGATGCTGGACCATGCAGTGTTTGATGGTTCCTCCACCTGTCCCACTTGCCATTACCCACACAGCTGTGTCCCACCACACCTGTTGCAGTCTCGGAGCCACTCAGGCTCCAGTTGGTCCTCCACTCGTTTTGGCCGTGTGCGGGCCGCTCGCAGCTGTTTTGGTATGCAGCGAGAACATAATGATTTAAAGTGCTTTGTCCGGGACTGGATAGGTTATTTTCAGAGTCTGTCCATCCAGGTTCCTGACCTCCTGATTGAAGCTGTAAGTGACCATGACTAGCAACCATGTTGGATTGTCCAGATAGTATTGGGGTTAAGCAATTTTCAATTTTAAGGTGAAATAAAAAAATCCATTACACAATTGTTAGACAAAAGACTTCGAGACCGACGTGTGCAGAACTAAAAACCAGGAATGGTTTATTCATAAACAGGCAATCACAGCAAGCACCAGCACACAGCGAAAACAATGGGAGAAGCTAAATCAGAGTCAGGGACAGGCGGAGGTCAGAACCAGGTAGTACAAGCAGCGAGGGCGAACAAGTTTAAAGGGAAAAAGTAGTAAAGGAACGAAGGGAGTCGGAAACCAGAGTAATACCATACGAGGAAAGACCGCTTAGGATTGCTAACCTAGGTTTGGCAAACTGTGAGTGTTTGCGAGTGGCTTAAATACAGGAAGTAATTGGCTGAGGTTAAAACTCGGGCGATCTAGAGCGAATCACAGCGTCCGACCGGGGGCGCATAGACATGACGTCATCGAGCGTGGCTCTCTGGGAAGTGGAGTCCTGAAGAGCGGAGAAGCCGGGGAGACGCGGAGGCGTGACAACAATACAAAATTACACATGTGGTGTCACTCAAAGCCAGCATTTGGAACACCCCATAACTTAATTATTAAAACAATACTAAATTATTCTTATTGTAAATCCAATTTGGTCCAGTTTGAGAGAGATGATGGACTGGCTAAAACATGAGGGGCTCAAACTGGCTTCCACAGAGTCTTGTGACAAATTATAACACTGCTATTGGATCACAGTAACGATTGTGTTATGTGAGCATAAGAGGTCAAAAATAGTTACCTAAAGTTGGAGCCGCTGTACCATAGTGTGGTACTCTAACGGCCATATTAATATGTCGGCCTATCAAGGTTCCTGGGTTCGAATTAGGTCTGCAATACTTAACTAGTTACTGGTCAACTAAAGAACTGTACTTTCCATATGACATAATCATATATTAACAAAGTTACGCAATGATTACTGCTATTTACTCAAATAAATATTGGAAATATTGACATTTTCAATGTTTTAAAGTTGTTTATAATCTTAATTCATCAAGACAGCGTCTTCAGTTTTTGTTCCTTGCCTCGCGAAACCAAATACACTCTCCCGGACATTCTCCGTAATTTGTCACCATCCTGCTCGATGTCTGGTATCCTACGTTAGAGTAATCTGTTGATACTTTATGTGACACACATAGCAGTGTAGCCAGTCAAATGTAGGTGTGCTGGAGACGCTCCATAAAAGTTTCATCCTGTAGGCCTTTTGTGCTTTCGAGTGAACAGATGCTCTGAGGCACAGAAGGCAGAGGAGCACTATTCTTGTCAAGTCAAGTCAACGTTTATTTATATGCACCTTTTACAACAGATGTGTCACAAAGCAGCTTTACAAAGAATCTGGTGTCTGAGCTCCCAGTGAGGAAGCCAGGAGCGACAGAGGAAGAAACCTCGAGCGGAACCAAGGCTCAGAAGGGGAACCCATCCTCCTCGGGTCAACACCAGATAACAAGACAAGCAAAGGAAAGGAGCGTTCAGTGTTTAGAGTAAATGTCTGATTAGTCTGTAGTTAAGTAGTCGGGTCATCAGATGGGTCAGCAGGGCGCAGGCCAAGCTTCCACAGTGCAGGACAGCCAGGAGCCAGGAGGTGGTTAAAGTGGCTCAGAGTCAGAGCAGATGTAGCAACAGCATCAGGCCACACAGGATGGGCAGCAGTTCAGCTCAGACAGAGGGAACAGACAGACTGTTAACTCTGACAGAAGATCTGAACACACTGTATGGTGTTAACAGTGCAGCAGTGACTCCGGCAGGCCTGGCTCCCACAGCAGGACTAAAAGGGAGAGCCAGAAGGTCGCAGAGACATGAGGGCTTCCTGAGGAGTCAGCGAGACGAAGCGTCAGCGTCATGAAGAGCAGTGGGACGACAGCACCAACATTCCCAGCTTACCAAACACTCGGTTAGTGGACCCCTAGATCTTAACCTTTTAGCTAGTAGGAAAACTAATTGTAACAGCCGTCATTAATGATGGTAATATGAAAACTACTTCCTGTAAATGGTTGTTTAAAATCTGTTGTGTTTTGTTGATGACGTAGAACGGTAGTGAGTGAGTGAGTGCGTGAGAAAAAAAACGCGTGAGTGGAGAAGCAGGACAAAGAAATATGGCGGTGCATGTCGAGAAGCAGATGTTTGAGTAGCTGGAGAACAGCGTTGGCAGTGAAGTTCATGATCGAGTCTCTTTCCCTTCATTCCTCATTTCAGCCACACTACCCATCGCCAACTCAACCAACCCACAGCCCAAGTCTGAGTCGGACCAACGACTTACTATCCACTTTTACATAATTACCAAAAGCTTGACTGAACAGGTAGGTTTTAGGCCTGGACTTAAAGATTGAGGCTGTGTCTAAGCTGTGTCTGGAATTGAACTGGTAACCAATGTAAGTTACATATGTCTGGGCAGCTTTTTGGAC
This sequence comes from Prochilodus magdalenae, assembly GCA_024036415.1. NCBI lineage: Eukaryota > Metazoa > Chordata > Actinopteri > Characiformes > Prochilodontidae > Prochilodus > Prochilodus magdalenae. Next base: position 123,149 of record JAMWET010003338.1, on the reverse strand, counting down.
TAACTGAAGATTGTTAAGGCATTTGCTGGAACAACCAGAAAGCAGGGCGTTACAGTAATCCAGCCTTGAGGTAATACAGTGATAAAGGCGTGAACTAGCTTTTCTGCATCCTGTAGGGACAGAGCATTTCTTAGTTTTGCAATATTGTGTTTACTATTCTAGTTACTAGTCTATTCTAGTCCCTCATCAGTGGTCTAAAGACACATCACAGGTCTTTACATTTTAATGTCTCCCACACACAGGCATAAAAAAGGTCCATCTTGATGTTTAGGCTTGATTTCCTTTAAATAGGTCCATCTAAAACCAATAACAGCTCCACAAATAACAGAGTTTTTTTTTCTTTTTTGCTGTAGATAGGTGTGTAGATTTGCTGAAGTGTGGGACTGCAATGCTGTTGAGAAGGAAGATAAAGGTGACCAGGAACAATAAATGATGATATATTTAGACTGATGTGGGTAATATTGATTGAGCTACACATACAGAAGTAGAATCTCAGTATGGCGTCGGACTAACCCAACATGCCAGACATCTCGGCATGAAGCTGTAGAGGTTCCTAATGGCGTCCTGTGATAATCCATCCCATGCAGCTTAAACATCCTCACACAGTTCCTGCAGATGGTGCGGTAGGGGTGAAGGTGGAGGGACACCAGGCCTTCTGGACGCGTGACGAGTGACAACAAACCGTTCATCGTGCTGACCACGGTGCCTCCACACATGGGTTTGTGGGTTATCTCCACCACGACAAAAGTTGACCCACTGCCATAAGTCACCAGTGCAGTAATTGGTGACATTGACGTGGTGTTAAGGGCAGCCTTTGCAACGGTCTGTGTGCGTGTAATCCTGTGTGGTGCAGCCGCATGACAGTGGTGCTGGCACTAACAGGGTGACTCATGGAGGCATCACTGCTCACTGAATGTCCCCACTCATGGCTATTGGGTTAGTCCTTGCTTATGTCACAACTTAAGTCATTCTCAAGTCTCACAATGTCAAACCTACCCACCAAGTTTCATTCCTGATGGTTGATTCCTTCCTGGTGCAGCTATTTAGGCAAACATTCTTTTGAAGATGAGTGCAATAGCAAGTCTTCCATGCAACCATTTCAAAAATCCCAAAAACAGGGGCATCTACAACCCCCTAGGTGTGATATAAGAGTAGAACTCAGCCTGAAAGGACAGTGCAAGGCTTTGATCATCCTAATGGAAGCACCATACGGGCTTCAGTGATCCAAAAAAGCTCGCATTGCTCTATGGGAACAACACCAGCACCCTGGGCCTCCAGCGTGAACCCTTGACTTGTGCGCCGAGAGCTTCTTTGGAAGGAGGGATGGGATGACCCGGCCAGGACAACAGAGAGCAGCGCAGCGGCCGATATTGTCCCCTCTGTCCCAAATAACTTACAGGCTATTTGTTTTGGCAGATACGGCCCGCAATGTGGGAACACTCTGTCCGAGAGCTTTGGACAGGAAAGCTCTAGCTTTTCACGTCTCTCTGGCGGTAACCGAAGTGCGAAAGAGGCATCGGGGGTGTGGGGGAATCAGTCTGATGCGTTTTCATGTTGTCCTTTAAAACAGCAAAAAGTAGCTCACATGAACCTTGTTTGACTTTACACCGAGATAACAAGGAGAATCCAGGGCAATCGGGACGCGCCGCTCCTTCCTGTGGTTTTTAAAGCCCCTTTCCAGCTGTGTTTTATCACTGATCACGACATTCTGCCAAAATCAATCCATCATGATAAAAACAACAACAGAATTCCCCATAAGTGTCGCTCCTTGGAATTCACTTCAAGGAAAAATCACAGTTGCTTAACACTGCTTGTGTTCATTTACAATCTTGATTCATAAACTTTACTGATGACTTTGCTGATGCAGTGACAGGAGCTTTTTTCAGGATCTGGAAGCAGGTAGATTTGTGCTGGTTCAGGACATCAAAATCTTCCTCCAGGAACTCCCCTCGTCCCATTTTCCCCAACGGCGTTTAATAAAATATCACATAAAATGCTGAGAGGTTCACTCAGAGAAGTGGCTGTTAAACGAAAACACTCAGATATTCATCCAAACCGTAAAATAAGCATAACTATAAAAATAATCCAGTGCTTCGGTCTCTGCTTGACCTAAATGGGAATAATATACAAATCATTACGGCTTTAGTAGTATTCCCTCTTTTCTCAGTCTAAGACCTTTATGGTATATGACTGTCATAAAGGCAAAGACAATTAGGACACTATTATACAGCTGAATCACTAAATATGACCAATTTGGATGTAGATAACGTTGAGCTTTTTGGCTCATCGTCAGAGAATAGCTGCACCCAGAAGGAAGTTCATAAGCTGGAAATAGCTGTTTTACCTCTGTGTTTATTCAAAGAATTCACCAGGCTAATAACCTTTCTGTAAATGATCAAAAACATAGAAATCATTCAACAAAGAAGATAAAAAAAGATGAAAATATTAACATGACTGATAGTGATGCCTTAAAAATCAATAGTACATAAAAAAAGCAAAATGTAATTGGATTAATGTGAAATCAGAACAACAGAGACACTTGTAATTTATTAAAGTAATGATTGACGATTCTGTCCAGGCCTAGACTACAGGCCTTCTCCAAAAAAGTCCCTCTCTGCCCTAAAAACCCCAGCCTCTCTATGTTCCAGGGCCTCCAGTTAAACCCAGGGTTCCCGGTCCTTAACCGATCAGAGTTGGTTTCTAATCACCCTTGTTATATGTCAAGTCCTTGTGAGGGTCCCAAATACCTTACATTATCTACACACAGTTGTCTACAGGGACCAGTTGTACTGTACTGTACTGTACTCCATCGCTTACATAGTTCTCTATTACTGCTATGTGCAGTAACTCTCCAGATGTTCAGATACAGGAAGGAATGCTCTTGATTACATTATTGATTATTGATATTGATCTCTCGGTAAGATTTTAGTCTAACTAAAACTATCAACAGAAAGCAAAGAAGTAACAGTTTTGATGGTACTGCAAAAATATCCATGCATCATGGTGCAGAGATATCTACTGAAGTTAGCATGCTAACCATGCTAACCCCAGCCCGTCCTGTAATACCACTTTGTACCTAAAGAGGTGATAGTGAGTCACTGTAGTGCTGTAGGAGTGGAATCAGTCCAACATGAGAAGATGAAGATGTAGTGCCGCTGCCCCAACGGGGGATTCTAACCTCTTGTCTATCACGTTGAAGGTCCAGCTTCTGGTTAGATTGTTTAAGGACAGGTAGCCAGTGAAAGGAAGACTAAACACGATGATGGTTGATGACGCCGTGTGACCGCCGGAGTTGCTGACCACTCTTGGCAAGAAACCACATTTGGCAGCAAACAAGCGTCAACACTGGAGCTTCTTTGCACAGCTGGAGACGGTCTCGTCATGTACAGGGATGGAGTTTTACGCTGGCCTTGAAACATCTCTTGTAGACTGGTAAGGAGTGAAGAGGAAGGAGGAGGGACTTTCCTGGTAAGATGGTGGCCCCCTATTGTTTGGAGTATGAACTGAACAGATTACAGCACACATCATATTCACAGCTATAGCACTGAACTCTTCAGATGTCTGGTTCCAATTAGATTAGATTAGATTAGATTAGATTAGATTAGATTAGATTAGATTAGATTAGATTCAACTTTATTGTAATTGTGAAGAGTACAGGTACAGAGCCAATGAAATGCAGTTAGTACAAAATACAGTAATACAGTATAATTTACAGGAAGTAACCTTATAAAGCAATGCAAGGTTACAATATCTATAATTATGCACAGTATGATATAATAAATATTATATTCACATATACAGAGTGAGTGGAGAGAATACAACGTAGGCCGTATGTACTCTAAGATCAACAAATGTGCAGAGTAAAGGATACATGACAGTGAGTTTATAACTGTGAAGATAGTAATGAGTCAGATAAGCGATAAACTGTGTGATTATGAATAGTCTATAAAGGCATAGAGTACAGTTCAGTGCAGTGAGCGCAGTAATGCAGTTACAGTGTTGGGTGGAGAGAAGCTTTACCTGAGCCTTCCTGAACTTTGTTTACATCCTAACCATCTAATTATCCAGAAATGTTGAAAATGTGGTTAGGATGTAAACAAAGTCCTACCAGGTGATTTAATGTGAAATGCTTCGTCACTGATCATACAGACTTCCAGTTACCTCCATCGAGATCATGTACCAAAAGCACTGTCTGGGCAAGGCGAGAAACATCATTCAGGACGTTTCTTATACTGAGCACAGACTCTCACCCTCCTCCTATCTGGCAGGCGGTATAGGAGCCTCTGCTTAGATTGGTACAATATGATTGGTACAATATGATCCATGGACAGGGAAATGGGGGAATGGTTTGTTTGGAAGGTCTTTGTCCCGTGATGGCTGGTTGAAATGATACATGGCCCTCTGTGTGTCTATAGGTCTTTACAGCTTCTGTTAAAACACTTCATATCTCTGTCCGGTTGCAACACCAAATGCTGGGGCGTCATTTAATAACTACAACCTCTTTACAACACTGAGATACAATTTTATGGAGAGGTTACCACCACTTTAAGAGGAGATTTCCAGGAAAGGGTCTGTTTGAATACCTTGAAAACCTTTTTCAAAGTTCGTCTTGGCTGTTTATTTATAGATTTATTTTTTAACTGTTGTCTTTGTTGTCATTTTTAATGTTTCTACTATTGTATCGGTACTGTCCTCGTTTTATTACTGTCTTATATTCTGAATGTTACAACCTTTGAGATCTATTCCACCAAATCAGTGAGTCTGAGGTATCCAGACCCACCTGACCATATACTATGCTAGAACACTGCTTTAAATATACTGGCTTATTACTGTGGCCTGGAATAAATATTCTTTATTGCTTGTTCTTGGGCTACTAAATTAAAAATATGAACAGACTCAAACATTAATTTAAATAAGTCCTTGGGCAAGACTCCTAACACTACACTGGCCTACCGGTAATATGATTAACCTTGAAAGTCGCTCTGGATAAGAGCTTTAGCTAAATGCCATGAATGTAAATATCACACTTGTGCATCCTCTCTGGGTAACGATAACAGATCTACAGGGGTTGGACAATGAAACTGAAACACCTGTCATTTTAGTGTGGGAGGTCTCATGGCTAAATTGGACCAGCCTGGTGGCCAATCTTCATTAACTGCACATTGCACCAGTAAGAGCAGAGTGTGAAGGTTCAGTTAGCAGGTAAGAGCACAGTTCTGCTCAAAATACTGCAATGCACACAGCATTATGGGTGACATACCAGAGTTCAAAAGAGGACAAACTGTTGGTGCACGTCTTGCTGGCGCATCTGTGACCAAGACAGCAAGTCTTTGTGATGTATCAAGAGCCACGGTATCCAGGGTAATGTCAGCATACCACCAAGAAGGACGAACCACATCCAACAGGATTAACTGTGGACGCAAGAGGAAGCTGTCTGAAAGGGATGTTCGGGTGCTAACCCGGATTGTATCCAAAAAACATAAAACCACGGCTGCCCAAATGACGCTGTATTTGCCGCGAAAGGAGGCCCTACACCATACTAATAAATGATTGTGGTCTAAAACCAGGTGTTTCAGTTTCATTGTCCAACCCCTGTATTTTCCTACAGCACCTAAAGAGACCAGAGTACACATGGCCAGAGCATTGTCTCCAGATCCTTCTGAGATCCATGGTTGTGGATGCTCCTCCTCAGCTCACATGTCTTCTATGGGTTTTGGGTCTGGGGACTGGAATGGCCCTGGCAAGACCCTAAATCATTTTTCAACCATCCATCCATTTTTGTGATCCCGTTGGAGGATCCAAACATGGCCCAGTTTGACGTCCTGGCTGAGGCCGTCAGGTTTTGATTTCATTTCTGCTGGAACTTGATTATACTATTATACTATGTATATCTGAACAAGTGTTCAAGAGATTTGGAAGGAAACTGCCACAGAGCTTCACAGATCCACTGCCAAACGCTGTCCTGTTTTTTTTTTTGGCCAAAAAGTCCCATTTTGATCTCCTCTGACCACAGAACATGGTCCCACTGTTTCAGTAATGTCTGGCAAACTGTAGGCGCTTGAGTTTGTTGGTTCTTGACTGCAGAAGCATTCTTCTGGTAACCATCTCAAAGTGTTTATGTAGGTGGCATCTGATTTTAGTTTGGGAGACGTTCTGACCCAAAGGTCTAAGTCATGTCTGTGAGCCCCTCAAACCATCCTCATTGTGAGGGGGCTCAGGACAGACATACGTCCCCTTCCTGGCAGATTCTTAACATCTCCAGTTACTTTAAAAACTAGAATTATTTCCCTAATTATTATTTTTGCTGGTTTTCCTGAAGCCATTTTGGCAGCTCATCAACCTTTAATGGCACATGGGTATGTATACAGTGATGGACAACCAAGGGAGGTTGGCCTGTGTGTCACCTCATATTTATACCCCAGGTAAACAGGAAGTCATGGCTGACCATGTAAGTGTTCCTGATAGACCATTCTTACTCTTTCACGTTGGTTAATGTGGAAGCATATTTAGTAGCATCATTTCCTCTACAGTGAGGAAAATCAGTATTTGAACACCCTGCGACTTTGCAAGTTCTCCCACTTAGAAATCATAGAGGGTTCTGAAATTTTCATCTTAGGTGCATGTCCACTGTGAGAGACAGTTAGAGCATTGAAGATGGGTCGTGGCTGGGTCTTCCAACATGACAATGACCCAAAGCACACAGCCAGGATAACCAAGGAGTGGCTCCGTAAGAAGCATATCAAGGTTCTGGAGTGGCCTAGCCAGTCTCCAGACCTAAACCCTATAGAAAATCTTTGGAGGGAGCTCAAACTCCGTGTTTCTCAGTGACAGCCCAAAAACCTGGCTGATCTGGAGGAGATCTGTGTGGAGGAATGGGCCGAAATCCCTGCTGCAGTGTGTGCAGACCTGGTGAAAAACTACGGGAAATGTATGACATTGATTTAATATATTAACACTGATTTTCACAGGTGTTCAAGTACTTATTTACAGCAGTAACACACAAATAAATTATTAAAAATCATACATCGTGATTTCCGGATTTTTTTTTTTAGATTATGTCTCTCACAGTGGACATGCACCTAAGATGAACATTTCAGAACCCTCCATGATTTCTAAGTGGGAGAACTTGCAAAGTCACAGGGTGTTATTTCCCCACTGTATATATTAAATTATTTGTGGTGATGTGGTAAAGATGGCTGATACTGCCTGGAATTAATACTGCTTCTCTAAATACACAAATGAATCTGTCAAACAGCTTCACACGAGCTTCCACTCAGTCAAACTGAAAAATGTCCCACTGGTCTCGTGTCACTTTCAATGAGGAAAACCAATGAGAAAAGAGAGGCTGAACTAGCGAGTGAACGTAGGTCTCAAGAGACATTTTTATTTTTGCTCGGAAAGTGCTCAGATGAAAGATAAATATCAATTCACTGGCATATCGACCGACCCAAGACATTTTATGTCTTGCCTGATCAACTTATTTGCATGGTTCATTGTTAATGTACATTCATTCCTACATTTCAGGCCTGTAACACATTCCAAAAGAAGCTGGGACTAATTTTGGGCTCGTAGGCAGGCTAAAAAATCAAAATATTAATGTAAATTTTAAAGAGGTGATGTCACCACAGTAAAGGACCATCCTAACTGTTACCCTAACAACAAGTCCAAAGGTCAGGGTCTGTCATGGTATGGGATCAGTGTCCCTGGTAAATATCAGCAAAATTAAAATAAAAAAATTCATACAAATAAAAATAAGTTTATAAGGGCCGTTAAGAAAGAAATAAACCTGGTAGACTTTCTGTCCATTAAAATGAAGCCCAATATTAATATAATATTTATTTTGGGATGTGTAATATAGTGTTGGAATAGGTGGCATAGACTTTTGCTGCAGTGTACTCGCGCAACATGCTTGAGGGCACTTCTATATTGATTATATTTTTTTTTCACTCACTGTCCTGCAAATAAAAGCTAATTTTTTATTCATATTTTGAATGACAGGTCAAAAGCATACACAGTAACGGATATTTTTTACAGGCTGTTTTGCTCAGGTTTACTGTAAACAGTAGATCTCATGAATTATTCATGAACTAATATGTTTGTTACAAAGCTGTGAGAGAGAAGAATCGAAGGTTTAAAGGTGTTGACAGATGAATAATTCATAAATGTGGGAGGCGAGGCATGTTATTGGTGTGTGTTTTGCATGTAGCCCATTGTCAGAGGTCTGTGCTGAGGTCTTGTGCTTCGCTCCGTAGAGCAAGAATCCCATTCCTGCCCTGTTTTCTCACCCTGGGGCTCAAATTTGCCCCACTTGCCCCACTTCACATGGCCAGCGCTAGTGCCTGATGGAACCTTCAGCTTTTCATCTGAGAACAGCCCATTCTCCTCCCCGCTGACATTTTGCAGCTGAATGCCAAACAGAGCCGAGGATGGTATGTTCGACACTGACCTGTCCATGACCCCACGGCTGCACTTTACACTCCCCCATTGGGCGTGTCAGAATGGGCTGGTTTAAAGGCTGCTGTGTATGTGTGATTGGTGTGTGAAGTGTTACTCATGTGAGAGTTTGTGTGTGTGCGTGTTTGTGTGTGCGTGTGTGTTGTGTGTGTGTGCGTGTGTGTGTATGTGTGTGTGTGCGTGCGTGTGTGCACGCGCGTGTGCGTGTTTGTGTGTGTGTGTGTGTGTGTGTGTGTAGGAGAATGCATGCTTTTGTGTATGTATGTCTGTAGCTTGCCTCTGTATATGGGTGGTGAGGATGTGTATGTGGGTGGGTGTGTATGTTTGTGTGTGTGTGTGTGTGTGTGCGTGCGTGTGTGTGTGTGTGTGTGTGTCTGTGTGTGTGGGGGTGTGTGTGTGTGTGTGTGTGTGTGTGTGTGTGTCTGTGTGTGTCTGTGTGTGTGGGGGGGATGTCTGTGTGTGTGCGTGTTTGTGTGTGTGTGTATGTGTGTGTATATGTGTGTGTGTATGTATGTCTGTAGCATGCTTCTGTATATGGGTGGTGAGGGTGTGTATGTGGGTGGGTGTGTATGTGTTTTCAGGATTATGTTCAGATTTAAATTTTCCTTTTAATGCAACTAAAAAAGCAAAACCTTTTTGTTTGTTTTTATTTTTATTTTTGGTTTACGATTAGAACACTATAACCTATACTAGACATTTTGTATAACACATACAATCATAGTCAAAGAACATCTGCACCCAGAAGGATGTGTGGGGTTGCAGTACTGTTGGGAAGGAAGATAAAGATTACCAGGAACAATACAAGATGATAATTTAGACTGATATTATTAATATTTATCGAGCTACGCATACAGAAGTCTGTCTCTCAGTATGGCCTCGGCCAGCTATGTTTGCTAACACGACATGCCAGACGTCTCGGCATGGAGTTGTAAAGGTTTCTAATGGTGTCCTGTGATAATCCATCCCATGCAGCTTGAATATCCTCACACAGTTCCTGCAGATTGTGTGGTAAGGGTGGCGGTACAGAGAGTGACACCAGGCCTTCTGGATGCTTGTCTCCACCAAGACAAAAGCGGGACTCATCACTGAAGATGACCGGCTGCCGTTCTGAGTCACTCCATGACAGTATGGCAGGACACCATTGCAGTCCTTGTCAACGCTGACGTAGTCCTAAGGGCAGTCACCATAATGGTCTGTATGCATGTAGTCCTGCGTTGCTCAGACATCTGCCCATGGTGCTGCACTAACAGGATGACACATGGAGAACGTCACTGCGTGCTGAACGTCTGTACAACATGTACTTACAGCTGAGCAACAGGGGAAGACGGACTATGTAAAGATATCTACCATTCCAGCTGAAATGTTCATCGTTAAACCCTGAAATAGGCTTCCAATATTCCAGCTTGTTAATCAAATGTTTAGTTCCACCTTAAATGCTACAGCTTGTGCAAGCACCAGAATGTGTATGACTGCAGCACCATTTAAGGCGGAACTGAAAAAACTAACCCAGAATGTTCAGATTTTTATTAAGATCCTTATTAGTTTGCTTTATGCATTTAACTACAGTCAATTTCCCAGACGCTGACAGAATATCAAACTCAGCATTTAACCCTGAGGAGACGGAAGAGAGGAGCAGCTCCACCTTTATTAGCATCACAACCCCAACAGCAGCCTGTAAGTAGCAGCTGTGCTGTGTGCTGTATCAGTATATCAGTGTTAGGTGATTGAAGCAGATCATCTTAAACTGAGAGTTTCCTAGTGAGGAATGAACAGATGATGGAAAGCGAGTAGCTAGCATAAGTAACTTTAGCTACTAGCAAACTCCAGCTAACTAGCATAGCTAGCTAAATAGTATGAGGGCGGAGATTATTTAAACAGAGATTACTTTTATTTTAGTGTCTTTTTCAAACATGTTGCATCAAAGTGGTCATTGCGATGGCTCACTGTAAACCAGCCAATCAGAGCAGAGCTCATCTAACTATTCATGAGCTCACCAAAAAAGAGTAAACAGCTAGTTTCACTCCGGGACCAAATCATAGGGGGTTAATGGGTGGGTAATCCATTTGCAGTCGCACCAAAGTCATATCCGTTTTATGCTGAGCATCCAAGAACAACTTAAAGTGCTGAAGAAATTAGTCCCATATTCTCATTTCTATTAATATTTCTTTTGGAAACGTTCCACTTATTTTCCTATGACTTTCTCCTTCCTTATGCGAGTGGAACAGCTCATGTTTAATCCCCTTAGTAATAACTCTGGAAGAAAAAAACGTAATAGCTGTAAAGGAAATAAATAACGGGTGACCTCTGACTTTATATGCATATACATAAAGCGAACACTTGTGCATTATGAATGTATTTATGGGTGAAGGGAACGTGGATAATAGATTATGCACGCCTTTGTACAGTACTGAGACCATCCTTTCTCAGGCAGGGTCGACCTTCATGCCTTCAGATGACCGCTTTTGTATGAGTACGTGTGTTTGTGTCTTTGTTTGTGCGGATGTGTGAGAGCGAGAGTGAGTGAGAGAGAGAGAGTGTGTGTGTGTGTGTGTGTGTGAGTGTGTATTACATGACTGTGTGTTGGTCCCAGCGTCAGGCTCTCAGGGAGATGTGTGACCGGCCATCCTCAAGTTGAGGGTTCATCCTCAGTTCAGAGGGAGTTCAAACACCGGTCAGCAGGATACTCTCACTCTCTCCCTGTCTCTCCTCTTTTTTCCCCTCCACTGTTAAGCAATCAGGCTGCACTAATACAGTGATGTATTAAAATCTACAGCTAGCTTATTTTTACAGGCCCGGCCAGTATGATCCTTACACAGGAGCGTAGCGATGCACGCCCTGCATTTAAAGCGGTAGTTTAACCAAAAGTATAATTGTCATGGTTAATGTTTCCTACTAAACCAAATGTGGTCGATTAGCCATGATGTGCACTGGAGCTATGAGGGTAATGTAGCTAACAAGCAATCAGAACATTTACCCTCTAAAAATGGACAGACGAGTTTTTAGCTATGCTAACACTTTTAGCTAGGTATAGGCGACAGTGCCAGAAACCACGTAGCATATTGTTGCTGTCCAAAGTAAAGCGTGTAGCACCATTTTTGTTGATTTTTACTTTTATGGATCATTTGTTCACATGATATGTCGTTTACACTGTGTGGAAACGTCACGTTAAATGGACCAACAGAAATGGTCCATAACAGCTTGGGAAAAAGCCTGGTTCTATTGTTTTTCATTAAAGTTAAATCAGGTTTTTTGGAGATACTATGGAGGAATGTATTTTTGGCATAGATTGCAATGTGTGCATGCAGTTTGCCCAATGCTAATTCATAGCTACGAACTAAGTTTTGTTTGTTAGCTACATTAGCCTTGTGTCTCCATTCCCAAATATGAAGGTTCACATTTTGAATACCAAATGTTTTGTCTGACTGGCTCGATTTGAAGTGAGGATGAAACTGTTATGCTATTATTACCAATCATAAAATCCTAATAAGACTAGCAGTGGAAACTGCCATGAAAACTTGTTAACTGTAAATTTAAAAAATGTTCAGTTATGAAAACTACAATGCCCAGGATTAAAACACAAAATAAGTTTCAGAGAGTAAAAAAAAAATGTTTTTGTATTTTCACTGAAGGATAGTTTAGAAGCAGCCATCGTGGTTTTTATGGAAAGCTAGAATCCTAGCTAGCAAATACGCTGTTTTGCTAATTTAGCACATCTTAAACATTAAACAAGACTAAAGTCCAGTTTGGGGTTACAAGTACAGGCTTATCTCGGTCCGGAACTGATGCGTATTTGTTGTCAGCGATAGGAAAAGGGAACGGACTACTTCTAAAAGTGGTATTCCACGTAATGCTATGAGTGTGAAGCGTTGGTGCAGGATGAAACCAGACTGCAGGAGTCTATGATGCACTAGGTGTTTTGGGGTCCTAATAAATCTCACTAAGAGTAAGACTAAAACAAGAGCCAAAAATGAGTCTACTTATTTCACAATTTTGTATAAGGAGCTATTTGCGACGGGGTCTAGCCGTCAGGTGGAAGGCTGTTTACATGTACACACTACTGATGTGGTTCTCAGCAAAGGCATGCAGAAGGCTTAATACTGCCACTCCAGTTTTTCCACCGATTTTGACAGGGCACAACAGAAAGGTTGAAGTGCAGGTATGTCCTTCAGTTATTCAGCGTTCTATGGCCAAATGAAGTCTTGACCTAAAGAAAAGAGCAGATCTTTGTTCAAAGATGAAAAGAACAAAACTCCCTACAGCAAAGAAGAATATCATGACGTTTATTTGGCATGTAATAAGGAATTTTACGTTCCTCTTTCTGGCAGCTGATTGGTTGGTTTTAGTTTTTGGATGCTACGTCCCTCGTGCATCCAGATGCTTACAGTGTGCTACATCCGTGTGAAGCTGGCTCAGTTTAGGTTGATTACAGTTAAGTAAAACCAAAACTAAAACTGACCCTTGTTAACGGTGATAAATAATCAACAACACAAAAACTAAAATTAAAGCTACTGCAAAACTAACTAAAACAGAAAGGAGGCACTCTTCTAAATTTTTCCATTTTGTTGTTATGGAGAGTTGCTGCCAAGTCCAGCTCAGTCTACTGTAGGGTTGAATTAATTGTACACATATCATATACCTTCTATCTTCTAAACTGCATGTATTTCCAAAAAAGCTAAAAGCATTACTTTTCTGAAAAAAAACCTAAACTAAAACTACAGACCGAAACTAAACTACAATAAAGAAAGTTAAATTCACATACTGAATGGCTTAGTTTGGCACTGATGGCAATGAATCACTTGATCAGTTAAGTTCAACTGACCTCTCCAACCTCTGACAAGCTGATCTCACTCAGTCTAAAAACTTTCCAACTATTTATATTTGTCGATTTAGCCTATAAAAGAGAATCTCGCAGATTTTTCTGATTTTTCTAACTTTCTGCAAATTGAATAGTGATGCAAACAATATAAGCATTGTAAAATTCCATTTTATTACCCTGTGTAATATTATAAATATCATTAGATTAGATTAGATATTAGACCATATTAGATTAGGTTTCACATGTACGAGTACAAGGCAATGAACTGCAGTTTAGCATCTAACCAGAAGTGCAATAAGCAGCAAGTGCAGGACGTACAGTTTCTACAGTGTGCAGTATGCACAGGACACAGGCAGAGGTATAAACACAGGTTACAGGTAATTATATTATTGGATGTCCTGTAAATATGATATAGAGCTGGGTGTACTATAGATATAAATACAGATTAAAGAACTGAGAACATGCTAGACAAAAGGATTTGTGCATCTTGAATGTATATACAGAGTGCGGATATATTTATATGTATCATGTACAATAATGGCGTTTTAACTTAGATAATATTTTAATATCACGGTTTCTTATCTTCATTCTATTAGGCACTAGTTATATTCATATTTATTTTATTTAATTTATGTTGTTAAAATTTTCCTTCTGCAACTTAGACAGGAACTGCTGTGTTTAGTTTAAAGTGGTAGTCATAGGAACTAGGGGTCATAATGTGTACAACACAAATATAGCCATTTGATTTACTAACGAAACCATCTTCTGAGATGTAGTATGTAATGTTGATGAGGCTGAAATACAGGCACATCTGAGTAAACATGTTTTCTTAGGGTGCTGTTTCGGCTGTAAACACCCTCGCTGCGTATAAAATCTATCATGCTGTAAAACTACCCCAAACAAAACGGCATCAAGCAGCACTTTCACAGTCATGTCATTAAACATTAGACATTTGAGCCCCATCAGCACCACCATGAACAATCCTCTGCATGTTTTTACATCCTCCTACTATAAATTGTATTTTATTTACAACTAGATCCTTTAATTATGCAATGTTTTACAGGTCAGTTTTAACATTTAACATTTGTCTAATTATATATTCTTATATTCTTATTAGTATTTCTTTATGTTAAATGGTCTTCAAATGTGTAAATGGTATTTCTGTAAATGCATATTTCATTTTTAACCTTTGGAAATTTTAGCGTTTACCCTGATAGAATTACTAAAGACCTTTTACCATACTGTTTAAATGTCATTGCATAATTACATAATTAATTATGGATGTAGATGGTTAAATACATAGCCACTTTAAATCACATCTTAAACATTGAGATTACATTAGTTTCAAGGCATACATGCTGTGAATGACCCAGCAGGGTTAAGACCACTGTTCTGACGAGACTGCTCTCAGTTAAGCAAAACTTTTGGTACCACTTTAGAATAAGGCTACCTTTATAAAGGATTTAGAAATGGTTTACTAATAAGCAGTTATAACAAATTATTAAAAAGACCTCCCCAGCATGATGCACGTGAATATGTATTGAAGCTGACAGGGTTATGTGGACTGATGGAAAAGACTAGAGAAAAGAAAAGATTAGTAAACCTCAAAATCTAAGTTTTAACAGTATTAAAGTATGGCTGTTCACTGTTGGGCTAATAGCAAGTCACTGTTATCTTATTTATGTGTTGTAACTGCTAATTAATGATTTTAATGTGTTTATGGACTCATTAATAACCATTAGTAAACTCATTTTAAACCATCCATAAACTCTTTATAAAGGTAGCCTAATTTAAAAGTGGTACCACACTTTTCATCTTATATGAACAGTAGCCAGACCGGCACACGAGTACATGCACAGAAGCAGTATAGAAATGTTAGCACTGCGAAATTAGCCGGTGGTTGATGGCCATGTACCCAACGCATCGTATTTGAATAAGAGCTTGCGAACCTGGCTCTTTGCCTGGCTGCCTTTCGGCGTGTATTGCTGAGTTTCTTTTTGCATGACAGATCGAAGCTGTTCTTTATGGTCTGAGTGCGACCTTTGTCAACCCGGCGAATTAGCTAGAAGCATATCAGCTGCGCTGGCCCTTTTCTGCACTGTCCTATTAGCTGAGTAAAGCAAAGTGAGGGTCCCCCTTAAGTAACCTTATCTTGTAATTGGGTTCAAGGTTAAGTGACCCGGGAGCAGCGAGGTGCAGGGTTAAGGTCGGGGTGACACGGGACGGGGCAGCATTTAATCACAGAAATCAAGGCCCAAAGCCTCGTCCGTCTGGGGTAGGCCAGGGTCCGGTCTGAGGCGGCTGTTGCTGGGCAACCTGTGCTCCAGACGGGGTCTGCTAAGCTTTTAACCTCGGCCCAAATCGATACAGACAGCACCGCGGCTAATATTCATCTTACAAATGGGAAAATTAAGCGAGGGCAGGTCTCGGGCTTTCCCCTTACTTGCTCGAGACTTTCGGCCAAGCCGTCTAATTGAAACGTATGCGGGGTAAAAGAAAGGGGGACGATGGATGGAACGTGGCCCTGACAGCTTTTCACTTGAGCGACTCCACCACATTAGCTGCCCACTGAGAGATGAATAGCTAGCGGTGACTTGGGTTCAGCCGGAGTGACCCGAGGGCCGCGCCATGGCCAAGGGCGAGGAAATAGAACAAGAATAAAGTGCAGGGGAATAATGGATCATAAACATCTGCCTTGTAGGCTGATTCATCCCTCTATGGCTCCATCTGTTGCTCTGCATCTATGTACTACGAAATAGTAGAAACTGAAAGAACAGCACCAAAAATGAGTTTCACTGCAAGCCCCCTATAGTAAATACTCTATGGCTTATATGGGAAATGCAAGCTTCAGACTGGGTCGAGAGCGTCTAGATCCTGAATACTGCTACAGTGCCAATTAAGTAGAAGTAGCTTTTCTCTTACCTACCGTCTTTGGCAGCGCCATATATCATTTATTTAACCCACCACGTAATGGAATAACATAATAAACTGTTTCTTTCTGAAAACCCTTTGAAACTCTATGAAAATGAGTAGCTAAATGCGTTGCAAGTATGTGCCTGTGGACAATTTGGTGCCCACAATGTATGCTCAGCATTAGCCCTATCATTGGGAGATCACAGGGTCGAGCCTTTCACGATGCCACAGCCATCCATGACCTAACAAAACAGGCAGTTACTGCTTCTCTCCGAGCATGCTGAGCTGTCCGCTTGCTGTCCACGTATTTTCACATGCAAGAAAACGTGTGGTGACTTAAAAACATGCCTTACATGTGAAATATATGCCACTTTTCTGCTTCCATTGTCTTTCAATTATCACTCATGAAATTCTAATAGGTTATGTGCAAATGACCACACGATAGACAGACAGACAGACAGATAGACATACAGACAGACAGATAGACATACAGACAGACAGACAGATAGATAGATAGATAGATAGATAGATAGATAGATAGATAGATAGATAGATAGATAGATAGATAGATAGATAGATAGATAGATAGATAGATAGACAGATAGATAGACAGATAGATAGACAGATAGATAGGCGGACGGACAGATAGACAGACAGACAGACAGACAGACAGACAGATAGATAGATAGATAGATAGATAGATAGATAGATAGATAGATAGATAGATAGATAGATAGATAGATAGATAGATAGATAGGCGGACGGACAGACGGACAGACGGACAGACGGACAGACAGCCAGACAGACAGATAGATAGATAGATAGACAGACAGACCGATAGATAGATAGATAGATAGATAGATAGATAGATAGATAGATAGATAGATAGATAGATAGATAGATAGATAGATAGATAGATAGATACTTTATTGATCCGTGTTGCTGTGGTGAAAGCTGCAGATCACAGGCTCTCACAATGTCCCTGGTTTACATCGTTCACTGAAAACGATCTAACTGAAAAACAGCAAACTTTTATTGTCTTGTTTACGAAGTGCAAGAAATTGCCAGAAAATTGGCTGAAAAACAGTGACCTGTTTTCACGTTCCACCTTAAATACTGCAGTAGGCATCAGAATGTAACTGATGCACCATTTAAGGTGGAACGGGAAGATGATTAATCAGCTGAAATCAGCCTTGTGTGGTCGTCAGGAGGAGTGTTGTATTTTGCCCAGTTGATCTGTCGGTGTGCACTTAGGGTGGCCACACAGTTTAAGACTGGACCGTCCGTTTTTTTAAAGTACCGGTCCGCCGTCTGGTGCAGCACTGGACACCTATTAGTCCTTTTTTCGGGATGAACTATTTAAAATGTTCACTCATGAACAATATTATGTAAGCCAGTGGCTCATGCCTGTAGTTCGTAGTTTACATGTGTACTGTCTCAATAGCAGGTCTTTCAGTTCAGTAGAAAAGTGGCTTTCCCTAAAATAAGGATCCCATATTTTCCCACATTGTTCTCTAAACTAGTGCTGAATTAATTTGCTTCTTTTCCATCCACTCTGCTCTTCACTTCCTGCCCTCCATCTGGATTTTGCACTTCATTGGAATCACGTGACAGCACACCAACTCTTACACCAGCTAGTTATAGTAGTCTTAGCCAATGGTTGGCCCAGAAACAGTGGAGATATATTGTATCGGTTGGCACTGTTACATTTTCCAATAATCCAGATTAAAACATGTCATACAGTGTTATATACATATAATATAAACAACACATCATTAGCTTTAACAAGTAGACTTCTAATTTAAAAATGTAATAATCAAAAAATTAGAACAAAAAATGTTGTCACCTGTGACTGAAACATACCTACATAGTGTAGCACCTCCACAAGCACAAATATCAGCTGTGATTTGATTTTGCATGGACTGGACAAGTTTCCGGATGTAGCCACATCAGTGTTCAGACACTCTTACCTAAAAGAATCGCACAGTTGGGCCAGATTTGGTGGATGCCTTCCCTGTCACAATTCCGAGGAGAATTCCCTGTAGACTGGGATTTTAGCCACTGCTGGTAGACCCGTATGACCGTACGCTTCCACACACCTGCAGATTCAGCTACTTCCTTCACACTATGGTCTTTGGTCACGCCCACATGCTCAGTCACTCCTTTTAGCCAATCATTAACATCTGCTCTAGAGTGTTTTCCACACATGGAACGAGACATTCCCTGCACTGTAGCACCTCTTCCCAATCTATGAATCCTGTCACCCGCACCACGCAGGTATTTATAGCCCATAATCCTCATACAGCGCCTTCTACAGGAGCGTGAAGTTACTACCACCTTAAACACGCCAGGTGAGCAACCTCTTTGTCTGGTGAGATTATGTACACTAATTATAGTGTACAATAATAAATAAATGATTACAAGGTTGTATTTGTGCCCTCTGCTTTAAAACAGTCATACCAGACATCCTGGCAGGCGCTGTAGGAGGGGAAATGCAGAAAACAACAGAGGATGATCCCTCTCTATCCCTGGTTTAGGGGATTTCACAAGCAAATTCTGGTGACTGCCAATTGCCAGCAGGCCCTGGTCAGGGCATTAATTAGTGATTAAGCCTTATTAATGGTGAGCTGCTGACATCTGGTCCGCGTTCCAGCCACTTCACTTACATTCTCTGTTATCCTGCCATGTGGACCAATCCGGTCCACAGTCTGGATTGGTGTGTATCAATACAATCAGTAGATCAGTGCCTCTATGGGCTTATGGTTTATGTAGAGATCTACTCAATGTAGAAATCAGGTGGACTTTTATAGGGTGGGAGCTGTAATTGGACCCGACATGTTGTAGTTTGAGAACTTTTTGTCCAACTCACAGCTTTAATGTTCCACTTACAGCTTTAAAGTCCCAACCATAGTTTTAAAGTCCCACCCACAGCTTTAATGTCCCACCTACAGCTTTAATGTCCCACCTACAGCTTTAAAGTCCCACCCACAGTTTTAAAATTCCACCTACAGCTTTAAAGTCCCACCCACAGCTTTAAAGTCCCACCCACAGTTTTAAAATTCCACCTACAGCTTTAAAGTCCCACCTAAAGCTTTAAAGTCCCACCAACAGCTTTAATGCCCCCCCAAGGTTTAAGGTCCCACCCACAGTTTTAAAATTCCACCTACAGCTTTCAAAGTTCCACCCACAGCTTTAAAGTCCCACCCACAGTTTTAAAGTTCCACCCACAGCTTTAAAGTCCCAACCACAGCTTTAAAGTCCCACCCACAGTTTTAAAGTCCAACCCACAGTTTTAAAGTCCCACCCACAGTTTTAAAGTCCCACCTACAGCTTTAAACTGCCACCTACAGCTTTAAAGTCCCACCTACAGCTTTAAAGTCCCACCCACAGCTTTAAAGTCCAACCCACAGTTTTAAAATCCAACCCACAGTTTTAAAATTCCACCTTTAGCTTTAAAGTCCCACCCACAGTTTTAAAGTCCAACCCACAGTTTTAAAGTCCAACCCACAGTTTTAAAGTCCAACCCACAGTTTTAAAGTCCAACCCACAGTTTTAAAGTCCAACCCACAGTTTTAAAATTCCACCTACAGCTTTAAAGTCCCACCCACTGCTTTAAAATTCCACCTACAGCTTTAAAGTCCCACCCACAGTTTTAAAGTCCCACCTACAGCTTTAAAGTCCCACCCACAGTTTTAAAGTCCCACCTACAGTTTTAAAGTCCCACCCACAGCTTTAAAGTCCCACCCAAAGTTTTAAAGTCCCACCCACAGCTTTAAAGTCCCACCGACAGTTTTAAAGTCCCACCTAAAGCTTTAAAGTCCCACCAACAGCTTTAATGCCCCCCCGAGGTTTAAAGTCCCACCCACAGTTTTAAAATTCCACCTACAGCTTTCAAAGTTCCACCCACAGCTTTAAAGTCCCACCCACAGTTTTAAAGTTCCACCCACAGCTTTAAAGTCCCAACCACAGCTTTAAAGTCCCACCCACAGTTTTAAAGTCCAACCCACAGTTTTAAAGTCCCACCCACAGTTTTAAAGTCCCACCTACAGCTTTAAACTGCCACCTACAGCTTTAAAGTCCCACCTACAGTTTTAAAGTCCCACCCACAGCTTTAAAGTCCCACCCACAGTTTTAAAATTCTACCTTTAGCTTTAAAGTCCCACCCACAGTTTTAAAGTCCAACCCACAGTTTTAAAATCCAACCCACAGTTTTAAAGTCCCACCTACAGTTTTAAAGTCCCACCCACAGTTTTAAAGTCCCACCCACAGCTTTAAAGTCCCACCCAAAGTTTTAAAGTCCCACCTACAGCTTTAAAGTCCCACCCACAGTTTTAAAGTCCCACCTACAGCTTTAAAGTCCCACCCACAGTTTTAAAGTCCCACCTACAGTTTTAAAGTCCCACCCACAGCTTTAAAGTCCCACCCAAAGTTTTAAAGTCCCACCCACAGCTTTAAAGTCCCACCGACAGTTTTAAAGTCCCACCTACAGCTTTAAAGTGCCACCCACAGTTTTAAAGTCCCACCCACAGTTTTTGGATTTTTTTTCAAAAGCTGAAACTTGGTAACAATGTGTGGTGATGCCTGAAGCATTTCAAGCCTCTAAAAGCGGCTTCTCATATAAAGTTATTTGTCAGTAACAAAGAACCAGGACCAACGCATGCAGAGCTAAAAGCCAGATGGACTTTATTAAGCACACGAATAAATAAGCACAGCAACAATACACAGAGAGACACAGAGGGAGAGACAAGGTCAAAGTCTGAGAACATGTGGAGGTCAAAACCAGAGTAGGCAGGCAGCAAGGCAAACAAGGTGGAAGGGCTAGGCAAGAGAACGGTCAAGGTAACGAGAGTAAGGTCGAGAGCCAGAGAGTAGATCAAGAGAAAGCCGACAACAGATAAGCAAAGGAGGAGGCCAAAGCCAAAGTGAGTGAAAAAGCCAGAGTCAGAATAAACGGAGGAGAAACACTCAGAGATGCAAACGAGGTTTGGCAAAACTTCGCAATGAGGAAGTGTCTGAGAGGGGTATATGTACTGAGGCTAAGCGGCTGCAGCTGGGCTAAAACTCAGAGGATCTAGAGCAGTGCTGATTGTATGGTTTGGGACATGTGGGTGTGAGGTCATCGGATGATCGGATGAAGTGAGGGAGCGGAGGAGCTGGGGAAACCCGGAAGCGTGACATATTCTGGTTATGAATACACTGTCTGAGGCATGAAACATTGTTGTATGATAGTTTTGAGATAATATATATTGGGCTAAAATATGTTTATTAAAAAATCCATTCATGGAGGAGAGGTACATGGAGGCTGTTGTAAGTCTGAACGAAGTCAGAAACTTATTTACTTTTAGCAACAGTACATATAAAACTCAGAAGAATATGGTATGAGAATGTATAGCACATATCATGACCCCTAGTTCCCATCATGTTTCTCTACCTTGATCCATTTTCATCCTGATTAACTTTGCTTCCATCTCAATGACTAAGTCATCTTGAGATATTATTATTATAGATAGTATTGAATGTCGTATGTACAGAGAATAGTACTGCATGGAGCACAGACCGAACATACGCCTGGCTTCTCTTTTTATTCATCAAAAAACTGGAGACTCATAAAAAAATGTCTGCCCTTTCTGTGTTTGCGAGTGCCTTCCAAGAAATGCTCCCTGAAGATTCATGTGTTCATTAGTTAATGTGAAGCTGAAGACCAGTAATATGCTTACCTTGTGAAAATGTAGAGAGCTGTATCAGTTGCAACTCAAGCAAACCCTGCAAACTGCAGTCATGTCATCTGAGACTTTCAAATTAGGTATTGATTTAACTGAAGTTCATATCATCCTAATGAATATCAGCAGGTACAACAATCAGCATGTACAACAATCAGCAGGTACAACAATCAGCATGTACAACAATCAGCATGTACAACAATCAGCATGTACAACAATCAGCAGGTACAACAATCAGCATGTACAACAATCAGCATGTACAACAATCAGCAGGTACAACAATCAGCATGTACAACAATCAGCATGTACAGCAATCAGCAGGTACAACAATCAGCATGTACAACAATCAGCAGGTACAACAATCAGCATGTACAACAATCAGCAGGTACAACAATCAGCATGTACAACAATCAGCAGGTACAACAATCAGCAGGTACAACAATCAGCATGTACAACAATCAGCAGGTACAACAATCAGCAGGTACAACAATCAGCAGGTACAACAATCAGCATGTACAACAATCAGCAGGTACAACAATCAGCATGTACAACAATCAGCAGGTACAACAATCAGCACGTACAACAATCAGCATGTACAACAATCAGCAGGTACAACAATCAGCATGTACAACAATCAGCATGTACAACAATCACCATGTACAACAATCAGCAGGTACAACAATCAGCATGTACAACAATCACCATGTACAACAATCAGCAGGTACAACAATCAGCAGGTACAACAATCAGCATGTACAACAATCAGCAGGTACAACAATCAGCATGTACAACAATCAGCATGTACAGCAATCAGCAGGTACAACAATCAGCATGTACAACAATCAGCATGTACAATGGCTATACAGTGCAGTACAAGGACAATTTATTGAATTTTCAATTTAATTTAAAATGCTATGGATATTCTACATTAATTAGAAAGTTATAATAACCATATAGTTGTATGTAAAACCTAAAGAGAACACATACATGTACATATAAAAAAAATAAAAATTAAAATTAAATGAACTGCCCCATCATGTTTTATATTTTATGTTATAGATTTGCTTAATTTTGTATTTTTCACTCAGAAAATCAATAAGCAAATTGTCCATGAACACACTTTCGTGCTCAACTATATCTTCAAAAATGCAGCATCAGAATGTATATCATCAACAAATCTCCAGGACATACAGTCCCTGAAGAGACATGAGATTCTATCAGGTGAGCACCAGATACTATGTGGTGAGCACCAGACGCAGACGTGATGTATTTTTATGGTATCTGGTGTGCACCTGATACTAGTGGGTGCTTACCACTCAGTATCTTGTGCTTACCAGATTCTTACCTAAAACACAAACATGTCCCTTCAGGGGCTCCATACCAGGATCTCCAGTATCAGGGAAGGTGGTACAGCATTATTCCAACACTAGCCATGACCCTGTTTGGAATGTACAATAACTCCTGACCCCTGCATTTTCCCTCCCAGTTTATTGGCTCCCTCTTTGGGCCCAAGACTGACCCCTACCCTACAAACACTTCACTGGAGGCTGAGTGAAAACTTGAATTGTGATTTCCATATTCTCTATGTTTCCTTTTTCTGAAGGATTTTATCCCTTAGCTCCATCAGTTGTCCCCTTCCCAGCCTTAAATGGGAGATTTCTCCACATAGCCCGCCATTCTCCTTGACATTTTTGAGTCAGGACTGTGATTTACATTGTTGGTCTTCAGTCTGTTTGCTTGCGTCTTCGCGGTATGTCAGTTGTATGTACGGGACTACATGCTTGTTCAACTATGACCATGTAAATCCTGTTTTCCATTCTATCGGACCTGTAAAATCTGGCGGGACACCAAGTGGTCTCATTCCATTTACACAAGCAGTTATCCAGAGGGACAGTGTTTCTATGACCTCTGAACTCCAAGGTTTCCAGTTGGCTGGTTAAGGATGCCACCTTCACTTGACCCCTTAACTCTATGGTAATTCCACAGTCATGTGACAGATCAGGGGGCCACACAGAGCGCTTTCAAGGCCAATGGTTAATCAGAGCTCCCTGTACCTTCCTGACCTTCTTTTATAGTTCTTCAGTATACCACATCTCTGTTTTACACCTCGTCTTACGTCTGGTTCTGAGCCAGACGCCTTATAAAACAAACCGCTCTGAGCCTAAAAGCTTATTGGCTGAGCTGCATTTGAAGCCGTTGTAAAATATGATATATCACATAATATAGAAATACAAAACACACACACACATATATATATATATATATATATATATATCATGTGACAGATCATATATATATATATATATATACATGTTTTTCATTGGACAGCGACGATATATATATATATATATATATATATATATATATATATATATATATATGTATCGTCGCTGTCCAATGAAAAACATGTATCTCCATTTTTGTCCATTTTGACTTTTATGCATCATTTGAAAACTGCAGCTCCTGTTTACACTTTGTGAGATTTGCATGATGAATGGACCAATTGAAATGGCCCAAAAGTGCTTGGTAAGACGTCTGGTTCCATTGACTTACATTAAAATTGAATGAGGTTTTTGGCCTCTCCTGTAAAGTTGCCATTTTGGAGATACTTGTTTTTCTTTGGACAGTGACGATATATATATATATATATATATATATATATATATATATATATATATATATATATATATATATATATATATATATATATATATATATATATATATATATATATATATATATATATATCGTCACTGTCCAACGACTGAGCTCTGTATTACTGCACCACATCACTAAACAACCTCTCGAATGCTGATAACCGGACTTAGACCCCAGTTTTGTGGAAACTGGGGGGCAGATAACTTTATTTTCTATACCAGGGTGATTAGCCAGTTAGCAGATGAACATGGTAACTCCATCATCAAGGCTGAACGTCAAAAGGCTTCATACTCCCTAAATAGTGAGCTATGGAAGTTGATATTGTACCCTTTACATACAAACACTGCACTGTTTGTTGATGTGTGGATGTGGCTATATACCACATGACTATGTTTAGGCTACACTGTGCACTGTTGGGGTGTAGGAGCCAGTATTCAAATTCGTACATAGTGCGCTATGTAGGGAGCAGTGAGCTCTGTGAGGTTCAGCCTCCAGTTTCAGGGAAGGTTGTTCAGCAGAGTCACTCCAACAGCCATGTCCTTCTTTATAATGTACAATAACGTCTTTCAACTCCTGACTGCTACATTTTCCCTCCCAGTTTGTTGGCTGCCTTTGTGTTCCCAAAGACCGACCCCTTCCTTAAATACGCTTCAATCAAGCAATCAGACTTTCATAATAGCTGCTTATGTTGATTATTATTAGTGATAACTTCAATTATTTCATGAAACATTGTGTATTTTATCAGGTTTTATGTCAATTGCTATTTTATGAAAGCAATAAGCCATGAGAGGTTGCCTTATTTCATGGTGATGGAGGTTTCAGGCACCCTGCTGTAAGCCTCTCATGGCTGATTGCTTTATTTCAGTGAGAACTGAATGAGACATAATCTGAGTGAGAATTAATCATCAAACACCTCATACTGCATTAGGTTGCATTAATAGAAACAATCCCAAACAGACTTGCTTTCCAATAATATTAAACTTAAACCAACATCTGTTGGCTAGAACAGTAATAGTAGCCATCTTTATGAAGTAAGTGCTTAATTTGACGTGATTGTGCCATCTCTACCAATTGGAAGAGGTAGTCTTAAAGACCCACTAGAAGTCACTAAAACCTTCAGTATATACACATTTATTGCTCTCACTAATAGGGCAAGCAAACAGCAAATACATCAGTCCACATGTTAGTGTAAACTTTGAACCGTTACCCATCACCAAATGGTCTAATTGTTTCTTTGTGCTAAAGATGTCTATGCTATGCTAATGTAATTATATGTAAACATAAAATAGCCAATTTATATACTTATAAATAGACTTTTTGTTAGACAATATTGTGTTAATAGTTAATAGGTTACTTCACAACTTGATTATGTATGACATGATATGTAATAATTTACCTTCCTGCTGTAAAACCATCTTAACCAGACTTGCTCATGCTCTTTCCAACAATGCAGGGCACCATTAAACTTGAAACCAGTAATAATAGCATTCATTAGGTCCAAATATTAACACTGTGTTATATAATTTCAGAAAACATTTGGTTTACGACAAATGTGAGTCAGTTAAGTTCAGTCTAGTAAACAGTCATCTCAACCTCAGGCACTTTGTCCATCATAGACTTCTGTGTTTCCTGAGTGACTGTTTATATAGTGACTCCGCTTCTATACACCATGCCAAGAAGTAGCCTTCCCTTTCCTGCATTAGTAGCAGTTATTGGCCACACCGTGTGGCAAAAGCTACCAGACTCAATTCAATACTGGGGGACTGACTACATAAGCTGGGAATGTATGTACATATGTCCTTTTAATAAGTTAATACTTGCCCCAAGCACCCCCCAAACAGACTTCAGACATCAAACATAAAAAAACTGATGATGTGATCAGATGCAGTAGTCAGCAACCGTTTAGCGGAAACAGATCGGACTGAGGCTAAATCCGCCTTTGCTCACAGCTGGATGGATTAAAGGGGGCTTCCTGTCCCATGGCTGACCTTCAAAGCCAGGCCAGATGTCCTGCTCCCCTTGGAACAAAGGCTTCAGGTGACATTTTTTTAACTGGAGGGCCTCTTGCTATCTCACCCGAAAAAGAACCCTGTCTGAGCATCACCTTTCAAGACATATGTGAGTATTTTATGTCATTTACTAAAATAATTTAGTGAAAAAAGAAGAAATCTTAGTTATAAAGTGACAGTCGAACAGGGTTAGTGTTAGCCTGGATGTTTTCAGAGCATTCCAGATGAAATAGTTTTGTGTAATTTTACACAATTTCCTTGTTAGCCCACATGACGCATTAGAATCAGATAAAGGCATGCTCGGTGTCTGAAGCTACAAGGCTAGTGTGGCTAACAGGCAATGGAACTCTACACTCAACCAATTAGCCTGCTTTGAGTTGTTAACTTTACCATTCTGCTCAACTTTTGGTAGAGCACATTTTGCATATCTTAATGAAAAAGGGGTATGACTTCACTAAATGTGATTGTGATATCTCTACCAATTGGCAGAGGTACTTTGGTCTAAAAAAAACATTAGAAGGCACTGGGTCTTTCAGTTAATAGGCCGTTAATTACTTATAGAGGATGCAAGCAACAAGTACATCACTCTACACATGTGGATTGTTCTTGGTAAATGTTTTAAACTGTTACCGAATGGAAACCAAACTTTTCATTATGCTAATGGTATCTGTGCTAAGCTAGTGTAATTAAAATTGACTACTTGCTTTGCTATTATATTCTCAAACTAATAAAAATGCAAAAAAACAAAACAAACAAACAAACAAACACAAAACCCACAAAAAATACTTTGCTTCTTTTGGTGGGGATGTTAAAGGTTTAAATAAGTAAAATAGCCTATAAATAATTTATAAATTGACCTATGAATCTAGACTTATGTATAGATAGTAGTGTGTTAATAGTGGACCAAAAGTTACTTAAGAACTTGACACATTTATGTAACACTATTATGGAACTCCAGGCCCAGAATACATGCTATAGGGCTATGTAACTTTGGAGGGGTGGACACGAGACCTTCTGCAAGAACCGCAAAACACTTTATGGCACCACGGCACACACCAACAACTATGGGCCTTAGCTAGCTTCATTTTATTAAACTGGCTTGATGTTGGATATCCCAGTACAGACGTCATGGCAGAGGCTACGAAGAAACTAAAGAAGGCATCCTCAGAGGAAGTGAGGGGGAGAAAAAGAGAGAGATGGCACACCCAGAAGGAAGTGTGGGAGTGCAGAAACAATTGCCAGGAACAATAAATAATTGAAATTGACTGATATGGGTAATATTTATTGAGCTACACATACAGAAGTAGTATCTCTCAGTATGGTGTCTGGTCGTCATGTTTGCTAACCCAACATGCCAGACGTCTCGGTATGGAGTGGTAGAGGTTCCTAATGGAGTCCTGTGATAATCCATCCCATGCAGCTCAAATATCCTCACACAGTTCCTGCAGATTTCACGGTAGGGATGGAGGTCTTGTTCAAGACAAGACAAACCGGGACTCATCACTGAAGATGACCCACTGCCATTATAAGTCACTCCATGACAGTCTGGCACGACACCATTGCAGTCATTGGTGATGTCGACATGGTGTTAAGGGCAGTCGGTGCTGGCACTAACAGGATGACTCATGGAGTCACACGTCACTGCTCGCTTGTCCACAATCATGGCTGTTGGGTCTGTCAGGTACATCAATAAGCCCAGTCTCTGCTTATGTCACATGCACAGCCAAGCGTGAAACTTGAATCATTTGCACGTCTCATGATATCAAAGCTGCCCACCAAGTTTCATGGTACAGCAGACGAGTGTATATCCGACAGTGGAGTAGAACTGATTTACTCTACTCAACTGTAGGGGGAGCCCAAGAGCAAAAAATAGAGAAATGCTGCTTTAAGGCAAGTTTGTGATGATTTTGAAATTCAACTTTCACTGTTACATGACATAGCTACATTAGACTTGATTGAATGCGAAACCAAAGATGCAAACTTCACACTATGCTACACTTGGAGGGATGGGGGAAGAAGTGTCCATTGGATTATCTCTTTCCTGCTTTTACCATTGCTTTCCAACTTTGGAGAAGTTCTCACATCTCTAATTACTCAAGAGTGGACAGGCCACCCAAATAGACCCCCATTGATCAGTGGAACCACATGAGGAGATGCAGGGATTAGGTGGCATTCAGGGTCAGATTTAGTACTTAGCTGGTTTTGTACTCTCAAGCACATGCAAAGTTCCATACAACAAACAAAGGGGCAACAGCATTGTATGGAGCTCAGTTCCCCACAGGAGGCTGGAAACCTCCACGTGTTCAATCCTAAATTTGCTTTAACTGCTGTAAATGTTTAAGATCACCCAGTTTGTACGAGATCACATCTGGGCTCCTCAGCATTCCTGTAGGTGGTCAGTCTGAAAGAGGCCAGCTTTAATTTGGATGTATTTCTTAAACGGCTTTGACACCTTTAATCCGCTCATCTCCGAGCATTCTCCAGACCTTCAGCTGTTTGCGGTTTGGCCACTCGCAACCATCTCTTTATCCATCCCCTCATTCTCCCTCCTTCTCCCTCTCTCTCTGTCTCTCAGTAGAAGGCTGTCAGAGTTTTTTAGAAGGCAGCGAGCTGTGAAATCGCACAAATTGCTATTGCTTTACGTCTGGCCCCGTCGAACAGAGGGAGAGAAAGAAAAACGGAGGGAGAGAAAGAGGAGAGAGAGAGAGAGAGAGACAGAGAGAGGGGAGATTTTCTGCTCCAACACTTCGGAACCTTTCCTGCCTCCCCCCTTTCTAATCACACACACGCACAGCTGCAACATGGCAAACCCCCCCTAAAAACACCCTCCCTGTTTCATCCACTCCCAACATACGAGCCTCCCCCCTCCCCCCGCCACAGCCACCCAACAATCCCCGACTCACACAGCAAGCCTCGACTCACACACACGCATACACACACATCGACACACACCCTTGTTCCCACTCCACAACACCTCCACCACTTTGCTTTACAATTCGGGTCACTTCACAGAACAACTCGGCAAAGCAGCCTCGAGAGTGATAAAGGCCTCAGAGCCGAGAGGGCATCTGATAAAAACCAACACTTCCACCAACTACTGCACAAATGCCACACAATCCATGGCCTCAACCAAATTCCCCCATTTCATTATAATCGTTAGGCATTTTATTTCTTGCCATTGAAAGACTGGAAGCGGAATTAACCTCATTTTCCCAGAACAGTGTCCAATTTAGATCAAATGACATTAACTGCTCTGAGGTCTAAAGTAACTCAGTAAGTGTAATGTGTTAGTGTACTGTAAGTAGCGTGTTGGTGTACAGTAACTCAGTAAGTGTAATGCGTTAGTGTACTGTAAGTAGTGTGTTAGTGTACAGTAACTCAGTAAGTGTAATGTGTTAGTGTACTGTAAGTAGTGTGTTGGTGTACAGTAACTCAGTAAGTGTAATGCGTTAGTGTGCTGTAAGTAGTGTGTTGGTGTACCGTAACTCGGTAAGTGTAAGGTGTTAGTGTACTGTAAGTAGTGTGTTGGTGTACAGTAACTCGGTAAGTGTAATGCGTTAGTGTGCTGTAAGTAGTGTGTTGGTGTACAGTAACTCAGTAAGTGTAATGTGTTAGTGTACTGTAAGTAGTGTGTCGGTGTACAGTAACTCAGTAAGTGTAATGCGTTAGTGTGCTGTAAGTAGCGTGTTGGTGTACAGTAACTCGGTAAGTGTAAGGTGTTAGTGTACTGTAAGCAGCGTGTTGGTGTACAGTAACTCGGTAAGTGTAATGTGTTAGTGTACTGTAAGTAGTGTGTTGGTGTACAGTAACTCGGTAAGTGTAATGTGTTAGTGTACTGTAAGTAGTGTGTTGGTGTACAGTAACTCAGTAAGTGTAATGTGTTAGTGTGCTGTAAGTAGTGTGTTGGTGTACAGTAACTCAGTACGTGTAATGTGTTAGTGTACTGTAAGTAGTGTGTTGGTGTACAGTAACTCAGTAAGTGTAATGTGTTAGTGTACTGTAAGTAGTGTGTTGGTGTACAGTAACTCGGTAAGTGTAATGTGTTAGTGTACTGTAAGTAGTGTGTTGGTGTACAGTAACTCAGTAAGTGTAATGTGTTAGTGTGCTG
Source organism: Prochilodus magdalenae (assembly GCA_024036415.1). Classification (NCBI taxonomy): domain Eukaryota; kingdom Metazoa; phylum Chordata; class Actinopteri; order Characiformes; family Prochilodontidae; genus Prochilodus; species Prochilodus magdalenae. Next base: position 92,471 of record JAMWET010003338.1, on the reverse strand, counting down.
TAAGTAGTGTGTTGGTGTACAGTAACTCAGTACGTGTAATGTGTTAGTGTACTGTAAGTAGTGTGTTGGTGTACAGTAACTCAGTAAGTGTAATGTGTTAGTGTGCTGTAAGTAGTGTGTTGGTGTACAGTAACTCAGTAAGTGTAATGTGTTAGTGTGCTGTAAGTAGTGTGTTGGTGTACGGTAACTCAGTAAGTGTAATGCGTTAGTGTACTGTAAGTAGCGTGTTGGTGTACGGTAACTCAGTAAGTGTAATGTGTTAGTGTGCTGTAAGTAGTGTGTTGGTGTACGGTAACTCAGTAAGTGTAATGTGTTAGTGTGCTGTAAGTAGCGTGTTGGTGTACAGTAACTCAGTAAGTGTAATGTGTTAGTGTGCTGTAAGTAGCGTGTTGGTGTACAGTAACTCAGTAAGTGTAATGTGTTAGTGTGCTGTAAGTAGCGTGTTGGTGTACAGTAACTCAGTAAGTGTAATGCGTTAGTGTACTGTAAGTAGTGTGTTGGTGTACAGTAACTCAGTAAGTGTAATGCGTTAGTGTACTGTAAGTAGTGTGTTGGTGTACGGTAACTCAGTAAGTGTAATGTGTTAGTGTGCTGTAAGTAGTGTGTTGGTGTACGGTAGCTCAGTAAGTGTAATGTGTTAGTGTGCTGTAAGTAGCGTGTTGGTGTACAGTAACTCAGTAAGTGTAATGTGTTAGTGTGCTGTAAGTAGTGTGTTGGTGTGTTGGAACCAGCCTTGTGTCATGGGGTTCGATGCACTGAACCTTCAGAAACATCCGAAGTGCTCTTAGAGCAAGGCCCCTACCCCCAACTGCTTCATACCGTTGTGGGCAAGTGCCCCCTAGTGTGTGTGTATGCGAGTGTCCACTCGGATGGGTTAAATGTGATAGATAAATTCCTCTGTGAGCAGCGCAAATGGTAAACGGTTCGAAATTGTAACTCTGAGGAAAAAAGTTTCAGACTGACCAAATCAGTTCTTCCTTTCATGTGCGCATCAAAAGGTCACATGTCCAAATGAAAGAAGCGTGAAGCGAGTCCTCTAATCAGGATACAGCGGTCACTTTGTTTTGAGATTGTTCTGACCTGTTGGACAGAGCTTGGTTCTAGCTAATGGAAACTGTTCTCCTTCAGGGTTCTGTGCTTATGGTCATTTGAATGGCCATCAGTGTCAGACTAATGAATGAACTTCTATTAAAGACTGGTGGACTGAGAGACACTAGAGTGTCTTCACCTACACTGAGCTGATGAAGAGTCCTGTTCCAGAAATGATAATAGGACATTAGAGCCGTAATAAATCATGCTCCTGTTACTCTCCATACTTCAGTACATCTGAAGGTACATACTTTAGTACTGTTACTCTCCATACTTCAGTACATCTGAAGGTAAATACTTTAGTACTGTTACTCTCCATACTTCAGTACATCTGAAGGTACATACTTCAGTACTGTTACTCTCCATACTTCAGTACATCTGAAGGTACATACTTTAGTACTGGTACTCTCCATACTTCAGTACATCTGAAGGTAAATACTTTAGTACTGGTACTCTCCATACTTCAGTACATCTGAAAGTATATACTTTAGTACTGTTACTCTCCATACTTCAGTACATCTGAAAGTATATACTTTAGTACTGTTACTCTCCATACTTCAGTACATCTGAAGGTACATACTTTAGTACTGGTACTCTCCATACTTCAGTACATCTGAAGGTACATACTTTAGTACTGGTACTCTCCATACTTCAGTACATCTGAAGGTACATACTTTAGTACTGGTACTCCAGTGGAGGACTAAAGGGAGGAGCTTTTGTCACTGGAGTAATCTGGGTTTTTCCCATTTAATAAACAGCCTGGCAAGAAATTACCATCAAATGTGATTTTACAAAACTGCTGGTCCATCCATTACGACACCTCCTTGATGATTACTTTTCACCATCTGTTTGTTTTTTCTTCTGCTGTTAATGTAGCTAATCTTTAGCTAAACTTGGAAAAAGGCTTTTTTTATGTTAAACTTGAAATTGAAAATTAAAAATTGGCCGCTGATATAGAGATACGATTTTGTCTGTTCCAGCTTGTTTGCAACCTGAAGAAAAGAGCAGTAAATTATTATATTATTATATAGGTGTTATTATAGAAGCAGTGTAGTGTTGTTATGTAATTTAAACTGTTATATTAATGTAACACTTTCTTTTCCATCCATCCTCAACGTTATGGCATAGCCAGGTAAACGTCTTGGAAGTTCTTTAGTGCAGATCATAAGACTGAACATTTCAACCCTCTAGTGTCCTTATATGGTTAAGGTACCATCACATTTGGGAGACCAACAGACTTCTAGTTAACCTGGAAGACAGTGCCTTCTAATGGACACACACAGGCAGTGCAGGTGACTCTTATTAATGGTGAATATTATGCAGGGAGTTTTCTGTGGGTCTTCACTGAAACTACGTCACCATGTGTGGGCTAGGGCTTTTGAATCATTCCAGGTAGACGATTAAAAAGAGGTTCTGGGATCCTTAGTGGTGCAGTCTCTACACTGCAGCTCAAATCACCTGAAATGTTTTTGAAACACTGTAAAATGAAATTACCGGTTTATACTAGACATTTTTTTAATTAATTAATTTTTTTAAATTAATCTCTCTAAGAAGCATGTTTTATATAAAAATAAAATGTCTAATAATAATAATAATAATAATAATAATAATAATATCACATACCGTGGTCTTTAAACAAGGATGAACTCTTGTCATATAATTAATTAAGTAATCTTTTATGAAATCTGCCTGTTGAATCTATGGAAGACCATTCCTGACACATATTACAATTAATTAAGTGAATGGCTATGCCATTAATTTCAAATACCATAAGTCATTATTTTTAGATACTAGGCCACTACTTTTCTCAATGTTATGTAATGCCCCCTTATTAATTTGGGATAACATATTGACTTGTGATATTAATTTAAGATGACATCACAGAATATTGACTCAGTGTCTCAAAGTAATAAATTAGCATCTCAAAATTATAAGCTAATATCTCAAATTACTAACTTAATTACTTAAAATAATGAGATCATATTTCAAAATGACTCACCATCTCTCGATATGCTCTATATCTCTGAGATATCTCTGTTTCTCAAAAGAATGATATCTCAACATGTCATAACAATGAGATAACTATTCAACATAATTATTTAGTTTCTCAAAATAATGGCTTCTCAAACTGCAACACAATGAGGTCATATCTCAAATTAATGACTTAGCTTCTCAAAATGAGTCAGTGTGTCATAATAAAGAGTAATATTATGTTTTATTATATTATTACATAATAAAAAATGGTGAGATAGTGTCTCAGAATATTGACTTAGTATCTCAAAGTAATAAATTAGCACCTCAATATTATAAGCAAATATCACAAACCACTAACTTCTCAAAATAATGAGATACTATCTCAAAATAGTGATTTTGTTTCTTGAAATAGTGAATCGGTATCTTAAAATAACTCGCCATCTCTCAATATAGTCTATATCTCTGAGATAATATATGACAACTTAGCATCTCAGAATAGTGACTGTTTTGAGATACCTAAAATAACTTGGCGTCTAAAAAGGATGAGAGTTTTTCAAAAATGGTGAGATAGTATCTCAAAATAACGATATACTAGATCAGATCATATCACGAGACAATAATGTAGTAATGCAAAATGATAAAGAGTATTATCAGCCGTTCCCTTTATAATGAAGAATAATAATTACGTACCGGATGGTTTTACACAGGCCCCGTATCTAAAACCCCATCAGCACTCAGTGTTGATCCGTTGTTCTCCACCAGATGGCGCTGCGGCCGAAGAGCGCCAGTAGACTCCGGCCGGCGGAAGTAAACACAGCACCGTTCAAAAGCAGCAGGTGCGCTTCTAGGAACCACTACATGAATCTGATGTACTACCTGATTTAACACTCTGGGGAAAATAGCCCCTTTAATGAACAGGCCTCTGTACAGCAGCTTAACTCAAAGCGACCCGTTTCAACCGCTCGGTACCGGAGCTGTGCCGGACTGTTTGGGGAGACGCGCGCTGGACTGACTAACCCCCTGCACCGTTAGCTCAGCCTCGCGGCACCTGTGTACAACATGAGCTTAGAGGAAAGCACAGACGCGCTGTCGCTGCTTCATAACGAAGAGGAAGCCGTTGCGGTCGAGACAGCGGTGAGGGCAGCGGTCATGTCCATCATGAAGGTCCTCCTGGACGTGAGCGATAGGAGAGCTAAGAGCTACCAGCTGAAGCTGGCGGAGGTGGAGAGGGAGAACCTGCAGCTCAGGCTGAAGCTGAAGGCGGCTGAACGGCTGCTTCAGAGCGGGCAGCGCTCAGCATCTTCTGGCGGAAGCTATGAACTCTCAGCTGACCTTACCTTCTCACCTGAGTCCAGTCAGAGTCTTAGCACAGCGGTGGTGGAGGGAGAGGAGGAGGAGGAGGAGGAGGAAGCAGCAGCAGGGTTTCCTCAAACTGTGTCCGAGCAGGAGGCTTGTCTGCAAGCTTCAGGCTGTAGGCTGTACAAGGAAGAGCCCACTTATGGAGCTTATGAAGACACGTTCTGGATTAAGAATGAAATGGCCGAGGAGGAGAAGTCCGCAGTGGACTTTGAGTACCATGTTCTAGCACACGTGGGCAGGACAGGTGGTGGGCAACCTCAGCAGCAGACCGTGCCTGTGGAGAGATGTGGGGCATGCAACAGCTTCAACCACTCTGTTCAGGAGGATGCTGCGGTCCTCACAAGTCTGGAGAGAAGTATGGAGCGGTCATTATCCATATCAGCCCATCCTACCATGTAGGAGCACTATGTAGTTCTAAAGTTACAGGCTGTAGTCCATCACCAGTTCTTCAGTGGTCAGGACCCCCACAGGACCACAGAGCAGGTTGATAATTCTCAGCATGGTGTGTTAGTGTGTATTGTGCTGGTGGGAGTGTGTCGGACATAGCAGTGCTGCTGGACTGTGGGGCAGCGTCCTGTGGGGCAGCGTCCTGTGGGGCAGCGTCCTTTGGGGCAGCGTCCTTTGGGGCAGCGTCCTTTGGGGCAGCGTCCTGTGGGGCAGCGTCCTGTGGGGCAGCGTCCTTTGGGGCAGCGTCCTGTGGGCCCTGATGAAGGACTAGAGGATGACCAACACTGCACTGTGCAGCACCAGATGAGCTATCGTCTCTGACTGTACATCTACAAGGTGGACCAGCGAGGTAGGAGTGTCTAATAGAGTGGACAGTGAGTGGACACAGTGTCCAAACACTCCAGCAGCACTGCTGTGTCTGATCCACTCACACCAGCACAATGTCAGTGTCACTACAGTGCTGAGAATGATCCACTCGCTCTGTGGTGGTCCTCTGGGGGTCCTGACCATTGAAGAACAGGGTAATACAGTATACAGAGAAACAGGTGGACTACAGTCTGTACCTGTAGAACTACAGAGTGCTCATATGCGGTCAGTGGAGCTGATAATATAGACAGTGAGTGTAGATGGTAGGTTTAATTGTGATGGTGTTTGTATATATAGTTGTTACATGAATAAAATGGTTCCAGTAGGACGTCTTGGCACTGAAAGTCATTTTGGTCTCTTGTGAATGAAAATGTAAAGAAAACATTTTTTTTTTTTTTAATATTAGCTGTTATTTCATTACCAGCTAGTGATGCATCGGCATACATCTTATGGATGGCTTTTTATTACAGCCAAAATGGCCAACTTTTCTTGTTTGTTTGTTTGTCTTGGGACCAAATTTTATTCGGCTGTTTTTGAACCCGAATCTGCTCTCAAACTTTTTATTTGCCACAGTCACTAGATAAATACACTTATTTGCTATTTACTGAGTATTTAAAAAAAATAATTAAAAAATTAAACCTATTTAAATACCATAAAACCGTCTACATGGAAGCGTTTGGCTCTTTGGCACAGTGAGCCTGGCATAATTATGCCACAACATGTAGGTGTAGGTGTAGAAGCAGCATCCAAATACAGCTGTGTATGAATACACTACTTTGATGCATCAAGTTCAACATGCAGCATGCATCCAGACATGCATGTTCTCATGTCGTGCTGTCTGATGTTTTTTTTTGAAAGTTGGTTCTGATTTTATGCTTTGTATTTGAATTTACCAGCTTGTTATGTCACAAGCCTCATGTGCCAGCAAACAGGAAGTGATTGGAGCATATTAGACTGGCAGTCTCTATATACAGTATAATGATCTGTGGTTGTGTGCCTACAGGGAGGTTGAATAGTAACGAGAGAGTGAGGCAGTATAGGGCACGGATCCGCGCCGACCCCGAGCGGTACCTCATATTGAAGGAGAAGGAGCGCTTAAGGTATGATGTCATTACACAACACCAGTGGTTCTTAGTCTTGGTTCTGGAGTAAGGACGGTTATGATCATGACATTCAACCGTTTCACTGTCTGTTTCATGCCTTTATTCGAGTATACAGCAGTAGAGGTCAGAGGTCAGATCGGCGCTTTCTACATTTAGAGGCATTTAGCTGACGCTCTTATCGGGAGCGACTTACAAGGTTAATCATATTACAGGTGGGCCAGTGTAGTGTTCGGAGTCCTGGCCAAGGACTCTTATTGGTGTAGCACAGCATAGTCACCCAGATCAGGAATTGAACCCCAATCTCCCAGATAGGACGGTTGGATAGTGGTGACACGCTGAACTTTCTAGGCTTCAGTGCTATAGTTATGTTGAAAGTTGTAACTGGGAATTGGTACTCTATCTCTTGTTCGTTAAGAGTCTAGTTATGCTTAGTTAGATGCAAATAAGCGATAACCAATTCAGCATGGATATTGTATGTGCTAATTTATGTATATGTTTCGGCTGCCACATTTGTGGTTGGTGTGGCACAACGGATAACACCACTACTCACCAGGAAGCTACCGTCCCATGTGGGAGACTGGGGTTCGATTCCTGTCCCGGGTGACTATGCTGTGCTACACCAATAATGGGCAAGACTCCTAACACTACACTGGCCTCCCTGTGATATGATTAACCTTGTAAGTCGCTCTGGATAAGAGCATCAGCTAAATGCCGTAGATGTAGATGTTATGCCCTGCGCTACACCATCCACACAGCTTGGTAGCTGTCGAATATAGTGAGCAAATGTTTTTTTTCTCATAAAATAATTGCAGTGATATAATAATTGTACCTGGAGTCCTACAGCCCTACATCTTGAGCCTGAAATGACAACCCTGCCATCCTTCTCCAAGGCTCCACACAAGTGGCATCATCAACGTTCAGCATGTGCATCAAAATGCAAAATGGACAAACCTGTAACACAGGACTTTCTCTCTGTCTGTCTTTAACCTCTCTGTCCTACATTTCTCATGTGCATGCTTTTTTTTTAATGCGCTTCATTCTGGCTTTCGACGACTCCCTGCTCTTTGGCTTTGCTCAGACGACAACTGCTGTGGTCTTTGTGGTGTGTTTCCTGTTTGTCCCGTGCAGGGCTT
>JAMWET010003338.1:55000-80000 GCA_024036415.1 Prochilodus magdalenae | reverse complement strand
ATATATATATATATATATATATATATATATATATATACACATGTATATATGTATATATGTATGTATATATGTTTGTATATATGTATATATGTATATATGTTTGTATATATGTATATATGTATGTATATATGTATATATGTATGTTAAGCATTCTTACATCATCTCCACTGGATAATGACGTAATGATGCTGCCTGTCTGGCTGGTTTCATGCTGTTCATGCAGTTTGTGAAAGCCTTCTCTCTCTTGTTGATGCTACTGACAGGGGATGCTAACTGCCAATGGCGTAACTAACCCGCCCGCTAATGCGCGTCTTGCCCAAGCCTTTACGGTTACTCGTAAACAGGGATTAACGCTAAGCATACGGGCCGCCGCGGGAGTGGGAGGGGGGGCGTGTGGGGGATGTGTTTTCCAGGGGACACATGTTTGCTCAGTAGCGTTTTGGTCCTGTTTCTCAGCGAAACCTGATCCGCCCGGCCAGTACAGCCGGCTGCGCACACAGACACGGAGAGCATCTGCTGCAGCAGGCAGGCTGCCCTGGTGTCTGCTAGAGAGCTGCTCAGAGCACCTGTCCGTCTGCTCCTCGCCCTCACTGGGCTCTGAGGGCTTCTTTGTTGTGCTGGAGCACCGGGCGCCGTTAGGCGCGCACATATGGACTATAGAGGAGTACCTCAGTTACGCACGTGGGTTATAGGCTGATTTTGCGCATATACAGGGTCGGTTTGCGCATGTTTGCCCATCCACACGCCCGAGCCAACAGTGAGAACCTGGAGGAGCTTCATGTCTTCTGGTTTTAAAGTGGACTGAGCGCAGACGTGGAGGTGGAGGACACGTCCGGACACGCGTTCCAGACTCGTGTCCATTGCTCCTGGAATTTTCAAGGTGCTTTTCTTGCTGTTCTTTGTGGTTTGAATAGAGAAACAGTAGAACTGTGAAGCCCCAGAACAAATGGTGCTGGTCTGTGCCATTATGCGTTATGCTAACCATATGCTTATATACATGGACAAAAACCTGTCTCCTATATATATATATATATATATACACATATATTTTAATGCTGGCTCTGATGCCTTTTATTGCCACTGTAAGGGACTAGTAGGTGGTGCTCTACTAGCTTTAGGTGCACTGACATTGGCTGCAGTTATACGACCACAGTAGAGCTGGATGCACTGAGCTTAGTGCTCAAGTAAGAGCTCACCACAGCTCTGCTAATTGGTATTTTATCAGGATATGTCCACATTATATTCTACCATCATAAAATAGTTTTAAAATCTATTTAGAATGGCTTGGAGAGTGTGCTCCATGGTGTGCCATCAAATCTCAGGCACTGCAGAACTGTCATATTTAAAACATCACTATGCATACATAAATGGCGCTTTGCTACAAGTTTAGCCCAGGCCCTGAATTTTCATATATGCTGAATCCAAATATAATCCAGTGTTGTAAATGAGAGTATTTGGTGCCCCACTTTGGTGCAAGGATATGGTCTTTTTTCTATGGATGCCCACCTGCACCCTTATAGAATTCCTGGGTTCGGTTAGATCCAGCACTCTCAGTGGACGCCTCATATTTTTCAGTCACTCATTTCCTGTTATTTGGGTTTATTCCTACTAAAATATCCCAATTTTAGCCCAGAGTTGCCTTCTATTATAAATCCTGACCTTTTGGAGCAAGTGCCAGCTCTCAAAGGCTCTTTGGAGACTCTGTGCGCCTCCAGCTGTCTCCAAAGTGACAGTTGCCTTGTTGTATAGGCTATCTGACTGTTGGGAGGCTGGAATATTCAAATGTCATTGGGGGAGGACGAGGGTAGCTTGAGGAGGGGGCTGATGAATAGAGGGCTGCATGCCTACCATTTGACAGGAGCAAGTGGAGGCTTGCACTTGTGTGGTGCCTAATGGGCCCTTTTTGGGCCACCAGGGCCTTCTATATGGCTCCAAAATGGTATGGTCCAATATGAACACCCCTGCTTTGAGAGCTGACATGGAAGTGGCCCTGTTGCAGGGATTGCTGGGAAGAAGAAGTACAGTCGAGATTGGGAATTTGAAGAGGGAGGTAGCTCTCTGAAGAGGTAAGAAAAGCCATCCTGTCCAATGGCTACACAGCCAATGGATGGATGGGCTGCATTGTGAGGCACTATGGCTTACATCCATGCCAGTGGATGCATGTTTAGAGATGGTATATTGGGTTTATGCTGGGTTGAAAAAGGGATACTGAGCTTAGCATGAGTAAGGAACTATGGTGAGGCTGCTAGGGGGAGCTAGAGCTGAGCTGGCCAGCCAGGCATGGTGGTGATCTGCTGTAAAGGGCTTGTGGAGCCTTTGAGCTACTCACATTGTCAGATTAGCACAGGGAAAGGGCTGCTTTGTTGTCTTATGCTTTTATGAAGTAGTTTTTCAGTTGTTCTGTCTTTTTCCCAAGGCTGCAGTCCAAGTGGGAGTGCCAAAATGAGCAAGCATGCTAAGCTCTGTGAAAGAAAGAGAGAAAACTGTTAGAAAAGTGGCCAATGAGAAAGGAGAGCCATTCAGAGTAAATATATTTATGCAAATGATCCCGTTTGGTATGTTTTTGTCTCATTTTGCTAGTCAAATTGAGCAGATTACCTCCCCCTATGTGTATAGACAGAGAGTTTTAAAGATGGCCGCTCCTCAGTAGAGTGAGTGCGGCTGAAGTTGCTTACTTCCTGACTCCAGTCTCGTCCTGCTGTGTTTACTGCTGTACTCCACCGTCCCAACATGGGAACATATTAAAAACGTGTCACTAATTGACGGAAATGTTGATTTATGTACATTTGTGAAGCTAATTATTCAATAAGATGCTGTTCTGTGGCCTAATAGGGCACTTTTTTTGCACAGCAGAAGCTCCAGCCCTCCTGGCTCACCTGCTGTGGAGGGATTGTTTGGGTAGATAGCCGGAGCAGGCAGAGCTGGAAGCCGCTTAGCCGTTTAACCGTTTGGTTGTGTGTAAACAAAGACGGGTATACAGTGTCTCTTATCTCCAGGACTACTGTTCTAGACTGCTGGTGGCTCAACTGAGCCAACATGACTATAGGCCGGTCTTATGTATCACTAACAATGCCGGGTTAATGAGGGGGGTGATGGTGGGTGATGGGCCGTTAACCCACCCAAAGGGTTAAAGTAGGTTCAGAATGGGTATTGTTACATACAGCAGCCGGCCTAAGTGCTCTTTATGCTTGCTTCGTTGATGGATTCATTATCATCTAGGAATATTAATTTCCTGTTCTACACTTATTTATTGTTTATTTGTCAAATTATATCCATTAACCCTTTCATTGCCTTCTGGTCCTGATGGATTTGAAAAGGAACGGGTCTGTGGATAGTGGACGTTTACTTGTAAAGAGCCCTGCACCTTCAGCTGAGCACATTTTCTGTTGACTGAAGCTCAGTTTGCTCTATAATACTATCATGAATGCAAGATTTCACCTACTGATTGAGTCGCTTCATCAAAATGATGCCAGATATTAAGTCTGAGGTAGATTTGATGTAATGAAACGGCTAACCAGATATTTAAAATCCAGCTCAGAGATGTAAATCAGGTAAACCCTGAAAAAACAGGCTAACTCTCTTTTTTAAAAATAATATTTTACAGCTTATTATTTATTATCTGCACCTAACTGAGGGCTTATGATGGTTTTGAAGGAGTCATGTCCGTAAAAACCCACTGTGTCTGCCTTTGAGCCTCAGAGCCTAAAAGTGTCTGGCATGTAAAGGGTTAAAACTGAACACTCTTGGTGGCCAGTTAGTGAAGTTGTCTCTGTATTTGTGTGACAGGTTTGGGTTATACATGTACATCAATGTAATCACTGCCCCCCTCTGGTGAGTCCAGGGAACAGGCGTGGGGATTCTGAAATCAGCCAACATGTATGTTACAGCAAAGTTCAGCTCATGGCTACAAAAACCCCATAGAGAGGCCGCATGCCGGTCTGCAGCAGCCCTGCGGGTAGCTTTCCCTTAGAAACCTCACTGCAGGCAAAGGCACACTGTGGGTCAAAAGGCCTACGCCACCGGTATGTAAGTAGGTGTAAACTACAAGTGTCTGCGTTAGGAGTCAAGTGCAGATCCTGTGTGCCCAGTCTGGCGTCTGTTGCACCCTGAGCCTATGTTTAGATGACTGATAAGTCCCCTAGAAAAAAAGCCATCTCTCTTAGCTCTATAGGTTTCATTACCACAGATGACGTTGCTTGTGGTTTTAGGGTTTTGGCTTCCATTCCAGAATTGAGTTGCTCCTCCGGTATGTTTTAAATGAAGCCATTTAGAAACGCCAAAGCTGTCACTCTTTTTATGCTTCTTTGGAATAACTCTGGACACGCCCATCCCAAACAACACATTGTGCGATATGTCATTCATTCCATCCTCATATAGCATGCCGTATCCACCTATAGTCTATAAACCCCCATATGTATATATATATTATATATGTGGGGCTTGTTTTTGCTAGTCACGGCGTCTGTCTTCACCGCTGAATATCAGTAATGCGATGCCTTGTTAAATTTTAATGAGAACCGTATCAGTGACCTTTAAGTACAATTCAACAATGGCCTTGATCAGGAGATTCAGGTTTACATAACTCACCCCCTTGAATATGATTGGGACATACTACAATTTAGTCTTATTGAGTTCAATTGGATTTTTCAGCTTTGATGTTTTGGATAATTACGTTTATGTAAAATATTAAATTCATGGTATGAAATTACGGTATGATGTTTCTTAATTCAAAGCAGTGCCTGAATGAGTTTCCATCAGTCATATTTTTTTTGGCCTGATGGTGGCTTTCTCTAAACTTGCATTACTTCATTGTATCCTAAAGCAAGATTTCCCTGATAGACAACTTGAACATGAGATTCCTGTGGCACAAAAGAGGCTCACGTTCTGGTTCAGCATGTTTTTCTTCCCATGCGTCCCACATAAGAAAACTTAAAAGGCAGTGGGTTGGGACGACATAACTTCCTGTTGCTTTGTATTGTGCTTGTTGAGGTTCCTGGCGCATTGGGGAGGCCACTCAGATCTTCTCCTTCCTGCCTCAATGCAGTGTCAGACCACAGTCAGTGCAGTGGCCAGAAGGCTATATCTGCAAGGTCTAAAGTGTGATGACCTTTTAAGTTGCTGGTTCCTCTTGCATCGAGAGTTAACAGGAACTGAACTGCATTCTTGAGAAATGTATTGGTTTTAATGATGCTTTCACTTTGGAGCAGTATCGGTGGAATGTCTACCCACTATGTGCCAGGTTTAGGTTCTGGGCTGTTGTTTTTACCAGCTAGATGAGCTTAGCCCTCGTACACTGGTCTCCATGAAAGATATAATAATTATACTGAAAATAATAAACCAGTATTCCTCCTATATGGTACACTGAGTTGCATAGCACGTCCATTAAAGGCAATAAAGTGATTTCCTGTTATCTCCTCTCGTTTTTCTCAGAAACTGCTGCTACCTGAGAAGTGAGGTTTCCAGGGAAGCTTTGGACGGCAGGTGTCCTGTGTGTACACACCCCAGGGAGGACTGCGACGTAAGACTCAACTTTCCGCTAACCCTGTTTGAACTGATGGAACTGGCGGTGGTGACATCCACCCATGTTTAGCAGCTACCGAAACTGTTCCCATGCAACAGCATCTAAAACATCCATGCTATTAGGATGGTGTCTATTCCTTGGTGCAATCACAGTCTGGCTTTTTATTCATTTACAGTTTTGTTTGTTGGTTTCAGGACTTTGACAGACCATAAAGTGATTCATAAAATGATTAACAAACAACTTATTTATTACTTGCAGGAACAGCTATTTAATGTTAAACATCAATCATTTACTTGTGTAGTGATTCCACATGAAGTGTTATGAGGCGTTATGAAATGAATTTCCAACCCCCTACATTCTTAAGAAAATAGGTTCGCCAGAAATCAAATTTACTCCGTTTTCCAATTAGCCAAGACATAATAAGAGTACAAATTTAGCTTTATAAGTTTAGAACTGGAGCTACAAGGCTAATGCAACAGACACCAGAACTCAATAGTCACCCAAACAGCCCAAAAAGCGTTTCTGTAAATAATACATTCTCAAAACATCCGCAGATGTGAAATACTGGCCGTGGTGTTGTCCGAAATGGCCCCTCAAAGAGAACTAGGATGAGGTCTGAGGGAGCTGGAGTTATATCCTCAATATATTTGAGTTAATTGGGTGGCTATTGAGTTCTAGTGTTTGTTAGCAATGTTAGGCTAGCTGCTCTAATTCTAAACTAGCTAGAGCTAAAGAAAATATGGAAGCCAAACGTGTCCCGGGTGATCATCTACATCTGGGATGAGCTGAAATGCTCACTAATGATTCCTGACTTCAGTGTACGGTTCTACAAAAACCTCACGGTAGTATAGAACCTTTTATATCATGTGTAGGTTCTTCACATTGGTGTTTACACAGATGAGTCTTTGGCTCAAGCAGTCCGAAGGTTCTTTAGGGAACCAAAAGTAGTTCTTTAGAATTGCTGCACCTATTTTGGCACGGTGGTTGTAGTTACTGTTAGCGCTGCCTTTCATTTGACCTCTGCTGTTGCACATTTGTGGAAAGTATTTAACCACAAGTTTCCTCCGTCAGGCCACAACTCTTGTCACCCTACAACACTGAACCAAATATGGCGTGGTAAAAAAACAGGGGATGCTAAAGAGCCTCACTGACGATGAGCTTGGAGAAATTCCTGTAATATTTGTAGAGCCTCTCTGCACATGAATGAGGCCAAACTAGATTATCAAGCAGGCTCATATTTTGTCTGTAGACTATCAAGCAAAACTGGACTGTCAGCAAGAGACCAGACGGTCCAGGAAAACAGGCTTGCTCAGTAACACCCCTCACAGCTGTTTAGGGGGCAGCTGAGAGCAGTTGTATGACAGCTGCTCAACTTTCGCCCAAGCTTTAGAAGCCCTATTTTGGATTGCCTGTGGATCTCTTTCATTACACATCCTCTGGAAATTCAAGCTTCCCTTCACCCAACAATGCTATTCATTTCCTGCTGCTGTTCTCTGGACCGATTGTTTCTTGTTGCTGCCTCAATGTAATATTGTGTTAATGAAGTAAGTACGTACTCTGCCGTTGCTGATTTATGGCCAATAGAGGCAAAGCGCGCCGCAGCCATTTTCTGCGCAGTAGAAGGGATTGCGGAACGGCTGCATTTTTTTTCCTTCCCTAACCCAATCAGCATTGCTCAGTCATGAGTCACTCCCACACCCTGCCCTTATACGGCACAAAGGCAGGATCTTTCTCTCTAGCCGGAGACTGAAATGGTGGCTGCCTGTACAAAAACAGCAGCAGCAGCAGCACCATTAGGAAGGGAACAGCTACAGACGTAAAGCAGGTAAGATTCCTAGCCTGGCCACGTTATTATTTCATTCAGCTTCAATCAGCATGCGAATGTCAAGTCATATTGTGGTGATCTTGCTGTTTTAGTGTAGCTAGTCAGGCTGCATTGGGTATGTTTGTGCTTGCTAACCAGTTTAGCCTGGAAATGGGGAGTGCTTCTTTGCTAACTCTACTGTACAGTGTATCAAGTGGGTTGTGATGTGACTTATATGAAATGCAGTGAATCTCATTTTTGGTCTGTACACATTTGCATTATCTAAATATAAGTGGTACCAGATGTTGAATGATGTAACAACACTAGGTACAAAACAAACAGGGGTAGGCGTGTGGGTAATCTGGCTTGGTCTGGGAATCACAGGCCGTTTCATGTCTTTTGATTCACGTTTGCATGAAAATGGATCTTTGCTGTCAACTGTAACAATAGTCACTTTGTGAAAAGGAGTTCCTGCCTTTTTTCCGTTCCTCAGCACTTCAGGAAATGGTGCGAGCTTCCTTTCAGAATTCAAAGCATTATTTAAATCCAGCTTTGGACGAGAAGCTGTAGTGGTGAAACAGGTTAAGCTATGATTTGTGCCAAAGGGTGTCAATGGGTAACATACATTGCTGCCTAAACTTAAGTCCAGTGCCAGATGTAGTTTGTGCCCGGAAAGTGTGGGCACAATGACGTTTGGAAGAGAGAACCATCTTTCCTAAGTCTATGCCATATTTCTCTCCTCCGATGTTTCAGAACTGGACAGCAACCTACTGCATCCATGAGGGGGATGGGGGGTGTGGCGGAGGTCAGGTTATGCTGGATTGCTTTTATTCTGAGTGATGGCTTCATCATCATAAACATTTCCATTTGCTAATGGAAAAATAGGGGCGGCTAAAATGAGGAGAAACTAAGACCCAGTTTACACCTGGAACCTTCATGAATCTTGAATATCAGGATTATATGCGGATAAGGCCAGGACCCATGAAAATGCGACATACAAAGTTTTTAGAATGGATGCAAATCCGATCATTAAAACCAATGCAGGAGGTGAGGTGCGTTTAAGCCACAGTGTAAACAAATCTGTCTCTCCAAGAGATCTAAACCACTCCCAATACAATCAGAGGCCCTCCCAGTATAACCCAGACCACTCCCAGTACAACCAAAATTCTTTCAGTATAATCAAACCCCTCCCAGTACAAACGAAACTCCTTCCCATGAAGTACGTCTTTGGGAACACGATCCATGTCTGGGAGAAAGATGCTCGGTTGGGGACTGGACAAAGCGTAGATGACAGGAACCAAGAAGTATTCCAATAAACGGATTTCATAATATCCCAGAAGTTAGATTTCTGTCCAACTAATGAGAGAAACTGTTGACAGGAAAGAGTAAATGCATGTGGCTACAGTCTTATCAGGATACAATCCAGATTCTGATTTTCTCAGGATGCAATCCAGATTCTAATCACCATGGTGTAATAGGGGTCTATAATTATTGAAATAAGAACAACAGCTAATTCATATACTGGTTCTGGAGAAGGTGGATAATGATATTTCTTGTGTTTATTGTTTGGCGATATGGCAGAAACATCACAATATATAGTTTTTATAACAGTGATGGATCATGTTCATGTACCTGCACTATTAACCACATACTGTTCTTTCTTCTTTCAGAATCGCAGGGAACCAAAGACTAGCTGGATGAAAGGCTGGTGACCCTCTGCATTCATGGCGGACAAGGAACAAATCAAACAGACTGCGGTCAAGGTCCTGGGCTATGTGGAGAAAATCTCTTCCTTCGCCTCCTCCATAGACCCCCTCTTTGGCATCGTCACCTCCCTGGTCGGGGTTGTGAGGAAGGGTCTTGAAGATGAAGAAGTTAACGAGGTGGACAAGGACTTCCGTCAGATCCACGATAAGCTGGAGAGCATCTCTGAGAAAAACAAGCAGACCCTGCGACAGATCCGCATAGATGAGGTCAACGAGACCTACGGCAAGTACGAGGAATACATCAAGCACCAGTACGGCGCCTTCAACACCATGGTGGAGAGGATCAAGGTGGACCCTGAAAACGCAGGCCGTCACATGGGAGACTTTGAGAAGATCTACGAAAGGGACAAGAGCACCTTAAGCCTGGACACGTACTACCGTGGTGTCATGGGGAGTGGAACGCTTTTCGGGAGGCCCCTGCTGATGGTTTACTTGGAGCACTGCGACAGGAACAGGAAGGTGATGGAGGCCAGGTGCTCTCACCTAGCTCACCTCTTCCAGATCGGCCTTATTGCGCTGATGGCCTACACCTCCGTCACTGAGGATGATGAGGATGAGGTCAGAGAGAAATGGGCACAAAGGGTCCTTGACATTCAGGCCAAGATGCAGGAGGTCCTGGACCAGTGTCAGGAGGACTGATGTCCAAATGCACTGACATTTAAAATATAGCCATCTCATATTCTGAAGGTTTGTAATGGAACAAGCAATCAAAGAATGGAACAAGCAATCAAAGAAGCCAAAGTGACTTATGGGTAATGAGGAACCTCCTTTTTTTCCTTCTGTGGTCTTTCCTATGCAGTGTGTGTTCTTTTTGTATAGCACTTAAATAGTCTTTACTTTTTGTATTTCTTTTAAACAAGAGTATGTATGCAGAACGTCAGATAGGCTGATATGCTGAAGCTTATCGTGTGGCTGAATGTATAGTAAAGCTGGAAGGTTTGTGTTGACCTATTTCTGTATTTTATTCTACATTGCTGTACTCGTTTTTGCTGAATTGCAACCATGTACCACACTGTTTGACTTCTTTGCACACAAATAAATATCTGCCGTTTCCAGAACAAACCTGGATTTTTAGCTTTCCTTGCCATTAGCTTGAGCTTAGACGTGAGGTTTGACTGTAGCAACATGTAGGTAACTGTTCCCACAACTTTGCAATAATTTGTTAATTAGTAATATTAAAATTTATTCGAATTTCAGACCAGATCAGCTGCCATAACAGTATGGATATTGTAGAAATGCATTCAGATACATTCTTGTACACGTGCTACTCATGCTTGGACTGTGCGCCCCAGATGAATATGCAAATGACTTGTTTTGCATACAGTTGGGAACTAACCACTGCAAGCACTGCAGAGGATTAGATGTTACCACATCAGGGACACCCACCCTTATGCCTATGATAAACTGCCATAAAGGTCTTCGAAACATCGAAACATTGCTATGGATGCTGTAATGTGACCAAGTTCTCCTCATAGTGACCTCATACAAGGTGGCTATTCCCTCATTTGTAAACCAAAGAAGCCAGACTGGATTGTGCTAAGGTACACCAAGGACTGTATTTGTTTTCATTATAATAAAATGAATATAATATGTTATTAGTCATATGAGCTTTCAGGTTAGATTAGCATTTCCCCAAGCCCTCCTGGTCCTAGAGACGTCCAGCCCTGAACATTTTGGTGGATTCCCTGCTTGAACACACCCCATACAACTGAAGTGTATGCTAATAAGCTGAGAAGTTGAATCTGGTGTGTTGGGAGCAGGTTGCCTCCAGGGCCAGTGTTGAGGTAGATGGTTGACGTAGTGATATGGTTTAAGTGATCTTTTTTTTTTTTTCCTTTTAGGCTTTGCTACTGTGAAAAAACTATCCGCCTACCATGACTGACATTGAGATCCTGGAGGACCGAGACAAGCTGAAGAGAGGGCTGGTGAAAGTCCTGGAGTGCGTGGCTACCATCTCGTCTGCGGCCGCTGTGGTGAATCCCATCTTTGGTGTGGCGGGCTCGTTGATCCGCGTAGTCCTGCACCACATTGATGATGAAGAGATCCAGACACTGAAGCGCGAGTTCGGCAGCGTGAATCGGGCGCTGGACGAGATCTCCCACCAGAATCGCAGCGCCCTGCTGCAGATCAAGAAGGAGACGGTGGACGGCCAGTACTGCCACGTGGAGGAGAACATCCGCAACCAGTTCCGTAAGTTCATGGAGATCGTGGAGGCGCGGCCCGAGTACCAGCAACGCAAAAAAGACGACTTCGAGGAGAGCTACGCCAACGACATGGGCGACCAGAACCTGCACACGCTCTATGACGGCGTCATGGGGAAGCCCAAGCTCTTCAGCAGGCCCATCCTGGAGGTGTACATGACCCACTCCCAGGGGGACCGGCGGGTGATGGAGCGCCTGTGCACCCGCCTTACCTACCTTTTCTGCATTGGGCTGATCGCCCTCATGGGCTACGCTGCCATCATAGGGGATGATGAGGAAGGCTTGAGCGAGGAATGGGCTGAGAAGATGGAAAATGTGCAGGGGAGGATGCAGGAGGTGCTGAGCAGATGCAAGTGATTCCTCCTTCTTTTCCACACAATGGACTTTTTTTTATGTATTCCTTAGAGCAGTGGCCACCAACTCCGGTGCTGGAGATCTACCTTACTGTGGAGTCTAGTGTCAACCTTAACCAGCTCCAGATAATTGGCTTTTTAGAAGTTGTTGATTCGCTAAATCAGATCACCTAGGGTTAAGTAAGTTGGGCAGCATGTTGGATCTAAACAGTGCAGGAAAATGGATCTCCAGGAGGAGGATGAGTGACCACTGGTCACCAGCCATCTTCCTGGGGATCCAGCTGTTCCTAAAGCTCTTGTTCCTGAGCCAACAGACCTGATTCAGCCGATTAAAGGGATTATAAACTAATGTAACTTTCAAAAATGAAAAAGAAACGAGCACCAATAGCATCATGTGAATTGGTGGCTAAAGGCTTCCGTCCACTGTTAGCCGTATTGGAAAAATACTGATGTATTGGATCGTGTTAAGCAGATCCAGGTTCCAACTAAACTCTTCACAAAGGCAGATCTCTACAAGGGGTGGGGAGTTGGTGGTCATTGTTCACTTCCTTTGGCTCTATCTTTACAGTCTAACTGTGTATCCTCATTTCCATCCTTTGCTGTCCTGTATGCTGTCTTTGTGTTATAATTAGCCCTATGTCTGGTGGTATGGATGTACGCACTGTGACTCCATCTCCTTCCACCCACCTGTAGTCTCGAGTGTTTTAAAACAGTCCCCTGGTAAACATTGGTTAGGACCCCTATTGTTTAAATATTCGGCAGGGCTGGCCCGAACATCATTTACCCAGAAGTCAGTGGGTCATCATGCTTATTACTGCAGTACGAAACGTATATATTCAGTGGGTACCAAAGATGTATAGTACAGAGCGGTGCCTGGCATGAAGCATTGACTTATAATCATATAGGTATTAACAATATCTCTCTCCTAAAGGCCTTTGCTGATGACATTGTAGTTTTTTTTTTGGGATGAAGCAAGCAAACTACATAATGAACAAGTATTTGACCAATCCAGTCATTCGGGCTAGCCCTAATATATAGTATGTTAAACACTACAGGCAGGTTCCAGACTCCCCTTGATGGCTATTGATGATCTTTGAGGGACACTCTTTTGTACACTACACCGTATGTAGCTCTTACCAAACTATATAGCATTTGAAACCACATGTTCGTGCCCCAAACAACAGCTAAGGGCTTAATAGTCAACTGATGTTGAAGTGGCTAGTCTGTTTTGCAGGTGCATGGTATCACTACGTCACATTCACGCCCAACAGCCTGTTTGGGATTGGTCTTATGAAACCCTGATGTTCAGCAGTCTTTCCTACACTGCAGGTGATCCTACTACAGAATCTAAACTGGTTTGGGCTTTGTTCCATAAGGCCAAACCTTGACCCTGTGAGACCACTAGAAGCCTAATATGATGGTGTCTGTCACTTGTATTTGGTGTTTTGGGGCTAACTAAGGACCCCGGATATGCTAGCTGTTTTGGGGGGATGCTACTTTTTCTTTTTGAAAACATACATGACCCTCATGAATCATTGATCTTCAGCAAACGGCTCAATGATGGATCACCCAGAACTGACACTACAAGCCAATTTCCCGTATATGTTTTTTTGGGGCTAGTGCCATTGGTGCCTGTGTTTAGGTAAAATCTTGGCCAAAAGTGGCCATACATGTTTTAGGCAAACGCTACTTTAATACGCTGGAAAGAAAACACTACAGAAAAAAATCTATCAAGCCTTACCTCAGAAATATCATCTAACACTACATAGACATTACTAATACACGATGCGTATAAATCACTTTGCACTTAGTTCTGCCTTATTGTACCAAACTATGGTCTTGTAAGCCCACTATTGAAGAGGTATACTGTTTATAAGGCCACTCTTCGCGCTTATCTGTGCGCTAGGCGAACTCATTCTATTTTGTATGCCTTTAAGGTTCACCAACATATGCACATTGGGTTTTGCACAGAGATTTTAGAATTCTTAGTTTCGTAGGAAGAATGTGAAGAAGTGCAGCTTTCCGTGGAAAAGTCCATTACGTAGGTGAGCATGTTCTGTCAGAATACTTGTTTTAGCCTTTGTTTAATAAACCTTTTAAAATGGAAATCCCTACAAATGTTCCTAATTCAGTCATTACAGTGTAAGCAAAGTCATTCAGAATCACTTGATGCAAAATGCAGAGGAACTTAGGAGTTAGAATTTTCCACAGTGGTGGTGACGGGAAGCAGAGGAGTTTAATGCCTCTGAAAACTACACCACAGAAAGCTTTTACATGGCACGGTTATGCATACCTTGTTTATGACAGCTTAATGCACTTGATAATGCATGCACAGTGGAGCGGTGCATGGACCCCATTAAAATTTTGCTTACCATTATTTTACTGAATCGGAGATTGAAAACGTGACTCATGTAGGTTCGCTGGTGGTTGTGGATGGTAAATAAAATGGATGTATTTGCTTTGTAGAGATGGTGACACCTGGTTCCTATCACCACCACATGCTGCACGTTTCTTAACAGACCACTCTGACTGACTTTGCTTACATCTCAATTGAATTACACTGGAATTAGCCAGATGGAGGAATTCCAGTTTAATGCTGAAGCAGTGGTTTTGGCTATCTGAGCGTGCACTGATCTGCTTTTTATGTAACATTAGCTTTTATTATAGATTTCTTAAGTAGCTATCCTTATCCTTCCCCTCAAATAGAGTCATTAGTGCCATTAATGAAATCATATGCTAATGTTCCCCTCACGTTTACTTTTCTGCCTATTGATATTAGATAACAGTACCTGAGCCAAATGCTTCAAGTGTACTCCGCTTCGATGGGCCATTTACTAAATCATGCCAGTAGTGCCTCCTGCGTACTGAAATCATTTCCTGTCTTTTTTCCTCCAGGCTGTTCAGGCTGTCTGTCATGGCTACAAATCACTGAAATGTATGCATATGCGCTTAAATTCTATTACTCTGCACTTTTAATATAAGATGAACAAAATAATCCTTTTAGGAAACGTCTCCTGTGGCATCCTGACATTATGAGGTATTCAGGAACAGAAAGCTAGTTACTGAAGAGTACTGTTTGGTTGGGGGTGTGTGTGTGTGGGGGCGGGATGTTCTACAATGGATGTTTACTGAAAATGAAGACACTTCCATGTAAATCTATATACTCATTTTTATTTTAATGTTGCTGTGTAATAATGTATGATATACGATGCAGAACTGCCATTAAAGATTGCATATGAAAATCTAAATCTAAGTGGTGGGTTTTTTATTTCATTAATAAATATTATATATATTTATTATTTATATGCATGAAGTGCATTGCATTTCTCATGGAGTGGTGGTAGTGGTGATGGGAACCAGAGGTCACCATGTCTACCACACAAATATAGAGGTTTTATTTACTATCAAAACCAGCAGTGAATCTACATGTGCCTTCCGAGGTGGTATGTAATGTTGATGATGGTAAAATAGCAGTAAATCTAATAATACGTTTTTATTTTGGTTAGTTTACATTTGAAACTTTTTCTAATGAATTGGAATCTCCCTTTAATTCAAACTTAGCATTAGCATGTAGCAGGACAACACAGCAGCTGGATAGATTACAGAGTGAGTGTTGACTTTCACTTCCAGACTATGAAGCCAGTGTGCCAGTGATATACACAGTAGTCTACCTGTAATATTGTTTATGGTAATATCACTATTCCTATATTTACACAATTACTCAGCTTATTAGTTCTTATCTTACACAAAGTCCTTATGTTGGTTATGTAATACCAGTGATGGTGATAAATGAGTTATTTAAAATAGATTTGGCATACAGCACACAAGAATATCCTCCACAGGGCATAGAACTGATCTGATATAATCGGAATATGATCTAATATAACATTTAAGCATAACAGCAGTTCAGTGATCTCACATTTCCGGGTAAATTGCATGAATTATGGGTTATTATTTTAAAGTTTGACTAAGTTTTATTTACCTAGCAGTTTTACAGCTAGTACGTGTTGACCTGAGAAAGTGGGAAGGGACTATAACGTCACTGTCCAAGGAAAAACAAGCATCTCCAAAATGGCAACTTTACAGGAGAGGGCAAAAAACTGGTTGAATTTGAATGTACCTCAATGGAACCAGATGTTTTTCCAAGCATGTTTTGGATATTTCTATTGATCCGTTTATCATATAATGCTCACCCAATGTAAACAGCAGCTCATGTGACCAAATGATGCCAAAAAATAGAAATCGGTCAAATTGGACATACATGGTTTTCATTGGACAGAGACGGTATACACATGGGACTATATCACAATCCACAATATGAGAAATACTTCCTTGTAAATCTATATATTCATTATTACTTCATGTTGCTGTGTTATAAATGTAATTATAATGGTGGGTACTGGTTAGCACCGGTTATGCACCTGTCATGAAATGGCATCATGGCTAAAAGGTAATTTAGCTGATTCAAATATGTACATCATTCACACAAAGACATAGAGCTCCATTACTGCATAACGCAGGCAACCTGAAAGATGAAATGGTTTTGGTCACATGTAACGTACTAAGTAATTTAGGACAGCATATTTAAATTCCGTGCATTGCTTTTTTTCTGTTTCGTGCTTCTAACATACGTGGCCATTTCTATGATGCCACGTGAACATCCACATGCTCACCAGAAGAGAAATGCACTCATGGGGGTCTGGCTGTGATAGAAAGTGGCAGGGGCTATAAATGGAAACACCGCAGTGCCAGATTGTGCTCATAAGACTTGTGACGTCAGATAGCCCCTACCATGACCTTCCATTTATTGCCACTAGATGGAGACATAACCTTTACAGCTTCCATAAACTAGAACTGCACTTGATTTGCTTATGGACCTGGAGGATATTAAACCTGACTACCGTTTCTGTCCTAGCCACAGAATTACAGTTAAAAGCATGATATCACTTTTATCTCTTAAGTTTTTATATAAAACCTGGAAATAATAATTCATTATGTGTTTCCCAGAAACCCTTAAATCGACAGACAGCCTGCTCCTGTAGATTAGTCATGGGGAATGAGAGCTGTGCGAGTTTTCCTTTTGCCTCAAGCAGTAAAAAAGTTTTAGCCCGATAAGTTTGATTCATTTTCTATACGGGGAACAGTCATGGGTTTAGGGGAACCAGGCTTCTAACCGGAGGGTCGCTGGTTTGATTCCCTGAACTGACAGTGCCCTTAAGCAAGACACCTAACCTCCAACTTTTCCCCAGGCCCATGGACGGGGCTGACTACTGCTCTGGGCAAGTGTGCTCCCTGCCTACTACTGTGTGTGTTCAATTATGTACAGTATGTGGGTGTTTCACCTCACAGATGGGTTAAATGCGGAAGACCAGTTCCTCTGTGTGCGAACACAAATGGTTTGTGGAATGACTGGCCTCATCTAAATTCACCCAAATGACTTGACATTGCATGTACTGCGATGCGACTACTGCATGTGTGCACACTGCGGTGCTGATGCTGAAACAATATATTGTGCACTCTACCACATTACATCACTTTAGACCAATCAGTAGAAGGGGTTAATAAAGTACCTACCTCAGCTCTCCGAGTTGGTTTCCTCCTCTAACAGCTAGCCTGAGAGGACGCTGCAATGTTTCACTTCACCACTAGAGGTCAGTAAGGACAGCAGGATTTGCTCTGTAATGAAAGTCAGTAATACAGTATATATCATATTCGGTGTTATTTTCTAGCACAGTAAATGTAATTTAAATCATTAAACCATGTTTATGTTTATATGCGTATTTTATTAGCTTACTTTATAAGAGATACAGGTTTTCTGTCCAGCTGTGGGCCAAACTAGTAAAACGCTTACTTTCAAACGATCCAAATTATTAGACACCTTAGTTGGGTGGACAAACTCGGTTGCTGCATGTAGAGCTCCGCCAGCGGATCTATTATGCAGGGATGGTGAGTCATGACTGTTAGGCATGACTGTGCACTGCGTGACTATTATGCATGACTGTGAGTCCCCAGGTGGGTTCTCACCAGCATGTTCTCCTCCCTTAACAGCTAGCTGTAGTGGTATCCCAGTGGATACTGTGACTGACAACAGGACACAATGATGTTGTCATAAATAACATATAGTTGTATAATTATCTATTTATCAGCTATTTTCTGTCTTATTCTAGCCTGTTCATCACTCCACATACGCATACAGCCTGTTCATCACTCCACATACGCACACAGATTAAAGAAATTCCACAGATTTATGCATATTGTTCTGCATATGTCAATCACTGTGACTGAAAGCCATTCAGACTGGAGGCATATGAAATGGGCTATTGTGGATAAATGTACTGCCTCAGATGTTCTATAGAGAGGTGGTGGTGCTGGTGGTGATGGGAACCAGAGGTCACCATGTCTACCACACAAATATAGAGGTTTTATTTACTATCAAACCCAGCAGTGAATCTACATGTGCCCTATGAGGTGGTATGTAATGTTGATGATGGAAAAGTAGCGGTGAATCTAATAATACATTTTCATTTTGGCTAGCTACATTTTAAACTTTTACATTTGAAACGTTTTCTAATGAATTGGAATCTCCCTTTAATTCAAACTTAGGTTATTAACATTAGCATGTAGCTGGACAACACAGCAGCTGGATAGATTACAGATTTCACTTCCAGACTACAAAGCCAATGTGTCCGTGATATACACAGCAGTCCACCTGTAATATTGTTTATGGTAATATCACTATTCCTATATTTACACAATTACTCAGCTTATCAGTTATTATCTCACACAATCTCTTTGTCTATGTTGGTTACATCTGTATGTTGGTTATTTTAATACCAGTGATGGTGATAAATGAGTTATTTAAAATGGATTTGGCATACTGCTGAAGTAATACACAAGAATATCCTTGCATAAGCCTCCACAGGGTACAGAACTGATCTGATATTACCTGTATATAATCTAATATAACATTTAATCATAACAACAGTTTAATGATCTCACATTTCCTGGTAAACTGCATGAATTGCGAATCATTATTTTAAATGTGACTAATTTTTAACTCAGTTTTATTTACCTTGCAGGTTTACAGCTATTACACTGGCCGTGTTGACCTGAGAAAGTGGAAAGGGACTATATCACAATCCACAATATGAGAAATACTTCCTTCCTTCTGTTTCCTATCAAGATCTTCAACATGGAAACAATATTAGGAATGCTGGATTGTTGTAGAAGCAGTTTTCACCCCATCTAACCGTGTAGAAGGAGAAAATTCCATTTCCCAAAAAAATCCAAGTAAAGAAAAATTATTTAAAGAGTACTTATTAATAAGTGGGCATTAGCATAACAAACCTAGGAGACTTTGTTATTAGGAGTACTAGTGTTATTAATGTTATGGAATTACATTAGCCAAGTCTAGCTCTCCATCTCTGGCCCTCATACTAAAACATTTATGGGCTGCTACCATGTGGTCTGGTCAGTTGATTAGTTAAAGTCTATGGGCTCTGGAAACCACTACGCACTTCCATTCCTGTATTTTGATCTTATTATGATTGACGTAATTCATACTGAAGCATGGTACAGGCAAGGTCGCTGAGCTTCCTGAACATTTCCTCTCAGTGACAGATGAGGCTGGAAGGGGAAGGTGTATGACGATTATTAGTGGAATATTAATTTTCTCCGTCTGTCTGCAGCAGGTGACAATGATCAGAAATCGCTTCATGAAACATCGTATAAAACAAGAATTCTGTCTTTTAAACTATATGTTATTTTAAATTGGGCTTAATATGACCTGCAACGTAAACTAACAAGGTTAAAAATGATTAATTGATTTTGTCATACATCACCGACAGAAAGCTGAGCTTCCACTTGATGTCACAGATTAAAAGAGTTTGTATTGTTTATACAAAACACCCAGCTTTCATTCCCAGTGCTCTACAAATCCAGACAGCAAGCCACTGATCTAAAGATTAATAAATGCATCTGTGGTGCTAGCTAACATTAGCAGTATAACACTAACCTGGTTATCCAATAGTATTCTGGATTCAAATACCCCCAAAGCATGTCCGCCTTCATGACACCACATCATATATAGCAACATCACTGTAATAGAAGACTAGGCGTGTTTACAACCGATGTGAGGATGGGCTGAATTCGAAATGGAGCACTACATACTACTCACATACTAAATCTGCCTAAAAGTAATATGTGGTATGTGGTATGTGACCAAACTGTAAATCTGTAGTACACTGAAGATCCCTGGATGGTGTTCTACTCCAGTCAGAGTGTCTAGTACACAGGGGGAGCTATCTTCATGGTGTACTGCATCCCATCATGGGCCGCAGCCTCATCAGCTCTCAGCCTGCTTCAGCCAGAGAAAATGGCGGCGGGTAACACTGGGAACAAAACACAGCCCACTCCGAGTATAAATGTGGGTGTAATGATTGTAGTGGGGTGTGTTTTCATCAGAATGAGCCTCAGAAAGTTAAATATACAGGTCTGGAGATTAATAAAAGATGAACTCGCTTTAGAGGATCAGTTTTAGAGTGAAATAGCCGAGGGTAGCTAACAGCTAGGCTAACCGTATTTCAGGTGAACTGAGCAGCGTTAGCAGCAGCTAGCTCTAAACAGTGGATACAGTAATAACAGCTCTGAGGTAAATGTGGGTGTAGTGATGGTAGTGGGGTGTGTTTTCATCAGAATGAGCCTCAAAAAGTTCAAATATACAGGTCTGAAGATTAAAAAAAGACAAACTCGCTTTAGAGGATCAGTTTTAGAGTGAAATAGCCAAGGGGAGCTAACAGCTAGCGCTAAACATATTGCCTGTGAACCGAGCAGCGTTAGCAGCAGCTAGCTCTAAACAGTGGATACAGTTATAACAGCTCTGAGGTAAATGTGGGTGTAATGATTTATGTGGGGGTGTTTTCATCAGAATGAGCCTCAGGAAGTTAAATATACAGGTCTGAAGATTAATAAAAGATGAACTCGCTTTAGAGGATCAGATTTAGAGTGAAATAGCCAAGGGGAGCTAACAGCTAGGCTAACCGTATCTCAGGTAAACTGAGCAGCATTAGCAGCAGCTAGCTCTAAACAGTGGATACAGTAATAACAGCTCTGAGGTAAATGTGAGGTAACTGGTCATGTGACTGTATTAGTATACTACACTGTAGGTCAGAACTTGTAACTGTACTGTATACCACACACAGGGGGCGTATACAGTGTCCAGTACATACTACTGTAGTATACAGTGTGCAGTGTAGTAGTGTGCCATTTTGAATAGATAGATAGATAGATAGATAGATAGATAGATAGATAGATAGATAGATAGATAGATAGATAGATAGATAGATAGATACATATTTGTATGCAAAATAGTAAAACCTGAGGCAAACTGTATACAGACATATACCAATATTGCTTTTTAACCTAAAAATGATAAAGGTGAGAGTATGTAAAGCTCACAGCGGCTACTCTGAGCCCAGCAAATGTACAGCTGAATATTGTTTATGTCTAAAACTCATTGTATGTACTCAATGTATAATTTATTTTGAGAATGAATATACTACTGTCTGAATAATCTTTACAGAAATTAGTAAATACTACAAGCTACAGCTAAAGTGGCCGGCTGAGTGAGGAGCACCCAAGACAGGCACAGCACACGGAGAGGCAGCCAGTCTCTATGCTAATCTAATGGTTACCCCAAAAGACTGACTTTGCCTTGCTTTGTCACGGCAGACCAGTGTAATACAGAGTTACAGTTATTGGCCAAGATTCCACCCGGACTCCCGGACTTGTCTCTTTCAACGTCCACTCCCCATCACGTTAATCAATCTCGGCTCTGGCAGCAGTGCCTTTATCTCTCTCTCCTCGCACCGTGCACAAAGTATTGGATATTTTAATGACATATTGACCTCCAAACTCGTCAATATGTTCTTGGTTTCTATTTCATGTAATGACAAAACTAATACCTTTAGAACCCGTATACTGGATAAACAACTAATACCTTTAGAACCCGTATACTGGATGAACAAAACTAATACCTTTAGAACCCGCATACTGGATGAACAAAACTAATACCTTTAGAACCCGCATACTGGATGAACAAAACTAATACCTTTAGAACCCGCATACTGGATGAACAAAACTAATACCTTTAGAACCCGCATACTGGATGAACAAAACTAATACCTTTAGAACTTGTATACTGGATAAACAACAAATACCTTTAGAACCCGTATAGTGGATGAACAAAACAAATACCTTTAGAACCCATATACTGGATAAACAAAACAAATACCTGTAGAACCCGTATACTGGATAAACAAAACTAATACCTTTAGAACCCGTATACTGGATGAACAAAACTAATACCTTTAGAACCCGCATACTGGATGAACAAAACTAATACCTTTAGAACCCGTATACTGGATGAACAAAACTAATACCTTTAGAACCCGTATACTGGATGAACAAAACTAATACCTTTAGAACCCGTATACTGGATGAACAAAACTAATACCTTTAGAACCCGTATACTGGATGAACAAAACTAATACCTTTAGAACCCATATACTGGATGAACAAAACTAATACCTTTAGAACCCGTATACTGGATAAACAAAACTAATACCTTTAGAACCCGCATACTGGATAAACAAAACTAATACCTTTAGAACCCGTATAGTGGATGAACAAAACTAATACATTTAGAACTCGTATACTGGATGAACAAAACTAATACCTTTAGAACCCCCATACTGGGTAAACGAAACGAATACCTTTAGAACCCGTGTAGTGGATAAACCAAACTAATACCTGTAGATATACTGAATGAATTAAACTAATAGGCCCATATTCTAGCCTAATGAAATAGTGTGATTTCAAAACTAATACCTTAGAGACCCATAAACTGTATAACACTAATACCTTTAGAACCCGATACTGGACATGGTTAATACCTTTAGAACTCATTACTGTGGCTGATTGAGCCCTCTAAAATTCACACACTGCTCCTTTAATCACTGGAAAACAAAAGAGTATATACTGCATATTTGAATGCTTTTAGAACCGGATACTGGATAAACATAACTGAGGAACTTTAGAATTATACTGGACCACCTCTAGGTTAGCTGTCAGTGTCATGTTTCTTTAGAACCCAAAAAGTTAAGCAAGGCAAATACTTTAGAACCCAAATACTGGGTAAACAAAAACGAGTACCTAAGAACTGGTTTAGTAGACCTCACCTCACCTGTATAGGGAAAACAAAATGAGCAACGAGTCACGGATGAACAGGTTTACAGAACACGAAAAGAAGAAAAAAACGTTTCCTTCTTATACTTGTGTTAAAAACTAATACCTTTAGATGTATAGATGCTACAGAGGTTGGATGCCATCAGATATGCTGCCCGGAACTGTACCTTTAGCCCGTTGTACTGAAAAAAACAGAGGTGGATTTTGAAGCTGGATGAACAAAACTACGCCCTATAAAATATACTTATGGTCGAACAAAGGCAGGTCTTTAGTGCCCCAAGCAGACACAACTAATACCTTTAGCAGACACACTGGAACACCGAGCAGACACAACCCGCATACAAGCATAACAACACCGATACCAGACACAGATAGCGGACCAAGCAGAGACAAAAGAAATGATCAGTGTGATTTCTAACGCCGAGCGTATACACAACACCAAGTTATATATTTGACTCATTTGTGGCTGATTGAGGCCTCTAAAATTCACACACTCCTCCTTTAATCACTAAAATGAGAGTATGCATATTTGAATGCTTGTTGACCGGAGTACATAACTGAGGAACTCCCATTAACCACCACCTCTGGTTAGCTGTCAGTGTCATGTTTCGCAAAAAGTTAAGCCCCTCTAACATTCTTTAACATCGAGTCAAACTGGTTTATAGACCTCACCTCACGGAAACAGAGCAACGAGTCACGGTTCAGGTTTCAGTCACGAAAAGAAGAAAATAACGTTTCCTTCTTCACTTGTGTTATTTTTTAATGTAGGATGCTACAGAGGTTGGATGCCATCAGATATGCTGCCCGGTCTGTATTTTAGCACTTTGTACTGAAAACAGAGGTGGATTTTGAAGCTGTGATGTTAATACGCCCTATAAAATATACTTATGGTCGAAGTAAGGCAGGTCTTCAGTGCCCCAAGCAGACACAACACCGAGCAGACACAACACCGAGCAGACACAACACCGATCAGACACAACACTGATCAGACACAACACCGAGCAGACACAACACCGAGCAGACACAACACCGAGCAGACACAACACATCAGGCTGGCATCAACAAACCCATTAAACATGTGGGTCTAGGTATGGAAAGCCATTTAGCTAGTCAGTCAGGTTAATAGATAAATGAATAAATGAAGATAATGGACCAAGGACATAAAGACCAAGGTCTCTCTCTATCTCCGGATGCTTTGAGCCTCCTCCATCCGGCATGCCATCATCAGAGCACACTGAACAGCAGAACTTGAGGGGAACATTTTTGAAGCAGCTGCTCGCCCTGACAGCCGTGAAGAGGATCTGGGCTTTCACCCTGCTAGCCTGCTCAGTCCCACTCCTAGTTTCAGAGGCTGAAGCTCTTTCAAGGTGTGTCCTTCGGACGCCCCTGCATTTCTTCCTTTTTTGCCAGTCAGGGTAAACGGCCCGTCCAGATTCAGTAGGTGCGAGCATGTTTCCCTAACTACACACGAGATGCCTTTGTATTATGTATATAATATATTATGACAGGGTCTATGGACACTTCCCATAAATGAAGGGGTGCAGACCCCAACACAGACCACTAAGGGTTCTCCATCTATGAGCATGTGCCCTCAAACCCTGCAAACAACTCAAAGATCAATCCAGAGCATACCGAATGTTCCCGTTCCACCTTAAATGATGCAGCAGTTACAGGACACAAATAGCTAGCTTCTTCTTCGAATGTTCCTGGTCCACCTTAAATGGTGCAGCAGTTCCGTTCGGGCGCCTGAGGCCAGAATGAGCTTGCGTGGTCAAGGCTGGCTGGGAACACGACGGAACTGCTGCACCATTTAAGGTGGAACAGGAACCACCTCCAGCCTCGTACATACAACCATAAAACGCATGTATGCTATCTGAATGCGTTGCAGGCGTCACAACACTGTAACTGCTGCACCATTTAAGGTGGAACGGTACAATTCCACTATTCCACTATAACGCATACATGCCATCTAAAGGTGTATGAGTATTAAGCACTTGCCTCGCTTTCAAAGTGTTCCAGTCGCAGCGCGCATGCAGGGCTTGGATGCGGGTAGTCGTGGCGCACCGTGCGCAATTCCTGCGCTCTCCGGAGATCACGAAGCGCGCGTAAGC
>JAMWET010003338.1:0-52500 GCA_024036415.1 Prochilodus magdalenae | reverse complement strand
CTTATGCAACCAGTTTCGCAAGTACCTGGACATCTTGGAGGCCAAGCCCCAGTTCCGTGAGGTTAAAAAACGGCTGTTCTTGGAGCATTTTAGAAATACAGGAGGTGAGAAGAACCTCTATGTTCTGTATGACGCTTTGATGGGGAACAACACTTTTGGAGAATCCATCCTTGAGGTGGTGGAGAAATATGAGGCCAGAAACAGGAGGGTCCTGGAGGATTTCTGCGTCCGGATGAAGGAACTGTTCTGCCTGGGGTTGATCGCCTTGCTAGGACATTGTGCCCTCAACCAAGACGAAGCTCTAGAGCAAGAGAAGATCCAAGAATGGAGTGAGAAGATCCAAGAGGTGGAGACCAAGATGAAGGCTGCCATTGAAGAATGTGTGCAGCTTTTCGCTGAGCAGGCTAGGTTGGATGTCCAGAGGCTGGTCCAGGAAAGAGAAGGCAAGAGTCTCCAGGATACTGCCCAGGAGCTTCTCACTTTTCTGGTTAGGAAGTACGATTGGGTCAGGTGGTCAGTCCGCATCGTCAACCACTCAGGGAGTAGCTACCGCAACTGGAGAGCTGGAGACAACTTCCAGTCCATGGCAGGACAAAGCTGTTTCGAGGTTTTACAGGTGAATGACGCGAACGTGGTGGTGTCCTACTGCAGCAACCCCCAGCCTCTTCCCAAGGAGAGCATCCAGCAGATCATGGACGGTCCTGCTAAGAAGGGAGATGCCAAAACCGTGGTGGAAACTCTGGAGAAGCAACTGCCAGGGTTCGTGGTCCATGCTGTGAGCCGTCATAAGGAGAGCTTTGCAGCATGGAACTTTTCAGACGACTGCCATTACTGGGAGCGACATAAAAACGTGTCCTTGTGCATGCACTCAGAGTAGCACTGGAGCTGTTCATGGTATGTTCATGCTCATGTGAAATACATAGTAACATATATATGAAATTGAAGATATGTGTTCATTAAGCTGCTCTTGATTGTATTTCCATCCCCATGTATGGCGCTCTAACAGCTACTAATCTCCAGTACTTGTATCTATACATATAGTCACACTAATCACAGTCTAATATCAATGTCCATGTTACCCATGACACATACTCAGGACTATAACCTACATTGTTTGTTAGAGATGGACTGATCAGTGTTTTAGGGTTGATACCAATTGCCCCATGGCTGATGGCTGATACCAGTCAAGGACGAGGGTGGACAGTCATGCTCCGTTCACATGTTAGCATGCAAAGCCATTCTGCACCTTATAGTGACATACGATTGATACCATGCATGAAGCCACGGCAAACGCTGGCAGAACTGGCAGAAATGGATGATTATCGGAGGAGAGCTTTACCATTAGTTTTGTTTTTAAGGCGGAACAGGCAGGAGGCATCAGTATCCGCTTCATTCCACCACTGGGGTCGACAGTAGAAGTTGGGAAAGCTGAAGTCTTTACAGAGTACTCCAGTTTGCTGTCATCTATCAACTTCAAACATGTGAACGCAACATCACTCGTCTTCTCCAGTCCTGTCTTCTGATTCTCACTGTACAGGACTAAACAAATCTCAAGTGTCTCATTAGGCTGGTGGTGTTACAAGTCAGCTATAGTGTAAAACTGCCGGACTGATGACATGCTTTTTATTAACACTTGCACAGCAATCCAATCAGTGACTGCAGTTTAAGTCCAAGTCAAACAGTTTCCATCTAGTGTTTGAACAAGACAATGCAGGATCCCATGACCCGGGGACATCGTGCAGGCCCGTAACTTGCTGAATATGGCACATATGTTATACACTACTGATCAACGCTGAGGATTGAGTAGGTTAGGGACACCCCAGCCAATCAGGAATTACATTTTTTTGGGCTGAAAATTGTTAGATATCGATACATAGTCAAACGATCCCTCCATTTCTAAGGTAGGTCATTAGCCACAGCATGCATTTTGTCATTGGTTGGATTGCATATTATCTATATAGTCCAGTAGGGCTGTCACTATCGATTATATATCGAATAAGTATTCCAGCATATTCTTAATTATTTCGATGATTCGTTGAGTAATTTGAGTTATAAAGAGTTATATAAAGAGGTATAAAGCCTAAACCAAGATGCATGGCTTGGTCAGGCCAGATTTCTGATGCCAGTGACAAAATTACAAGGTCTTTCCACCTTGAACAAATAAAAGAGAGGGACTATCATCACAGTGTTATTATGGACATGGTCAGCAGGGCAATGTTTATGTGGCTGCATGATACTGAATTTTATGAACATGATGATATTTCAAAATAGCATTAACCATTGTTTCTCCTGAATCGCTGAGCTGTAAAAGCTCCTAAAGGTCACCGACAAGAACATCACAGTCCCAGCAATTCGGCCTAGATGTCTACGCCTAGTGTGGTCGTGGTATGGTGTGAGTGGTTACAGTGATTAGTGTTAATAAGTGTGAGGGCAGCTATAGCATGGTTTGGCCCCTCTGAATAATGGGTAAGGCATTTAGTCATAATCAGTAGCTGGCTAGCTGGCTGTCATCCTCCCTTTATGGGTGTTTCTGGGCCTTAAGGTTTGATAACTGCTTCCTCACCCCATGTAAGATGAAATCCTGGTGGCAGCACTGACAATAAAAATGGACTTGAATCAATAATGAATAACATTTCCATAATTCAAACTGCTGCATGCTGTAAAATATAAACAATATACAATATTAGGGTATATATATATATATATATATATATATATATATATATATAAATATATATATATATATATTTTCGTCATGCAAACAGATAATGAATCAAAATAGATTCACAGAGATGGTAAATTTTAATTAACGAATAGTGGCAGCCCTTCCCACTATTCTATAACTACACTAAGCTGCTGTCATTCTGATTCCCCCTCTTCTCGTAGGCCAGACATGTTGAATGCTGGTTTTGCCGAAAGGGTTCGTAATCAGGGACACTGGTAGAAACACGGCTTTGGACTGTATGTTGGCCATTCTCAGTGTCAGGGCTGCCAAAGTGTTGCCCCATTTCTGTCTGTGCAGGTCTGCTGTCTCTGCCTGGCCTACATAGCCCTGAAAGCGGGCATGAAAGATGTCTTGTCAACCGTGAAAAGGACAGCCAAAGTGAAAAGACTCAGGAGCTCAGGATACCATCCCAGATGCCTCATTCTCCAAGCTCCCTTTGTACTGTAAACCCTGCTGACTTGAATAAAATCTAACTCACTGAGAACTCAATGGCGGTTTCATTTATTATATCCCAGGCAGAATAAGTCACTTTGAAATTTTCATTTTGCGGTCTAGACTGTGTGATATGAACCAAATACCCTGTAGGGGTAACATTGCTACTTCAGTAACATGTTATTTTAAGTCTACTTAAATATGAGCTTCATAACACTTGGATTTATGGACTAAATAATTGATTTATGAAGCAATGCTTGGACCAAATGTTTGTCAGGTTATGTTAAATATGTGATTTGTTTAATTTGTGTGATTCAGTTCAAGTCTAAATGTAGGCGGCCTTCAAGTGGGACTCCCTTTTCATGTGATATGCCGTTTCAATATAATAAAACCATATATCATCCAATAATGTTGCATGTTTTAGCCATATCTGTTTGCATTCCTTGAATAACATCCGGAACTGTGACGGATCATAGCACACACTATTACACACAAAGGCTTATGTGCCTATTGTATTCTACATTTGCAAGATCACTATTACAAAGGCCCATACTTCCATCAAGATGATGGAATATTGTGCAGCCCTGCTATGATTTATTCTCATTGCTGTAGATTACAGCTACAGCTTACCATCAGAGTTAAATATGGCACGCATTATGCTATTCTCGTTTCCTGTTATTCTTCCACAACTCTATGATTAACAAACCCTTGTTGACGTGGATTGCTGTTAAATCTACACGGCGGACACATACACCACTCAAAGCCGCATTTAATTTAATTACAGCATTTACACATAAGTCAGCATTTTCCTGCGCCCAGGCCCGCTTTAATAGACGCAGAGTAACTCTGTCAGTACAGGGCAGCAGAGGCCTAGAATGCTGAACTCAGCTCAACGGAGCCACTCATTAAACCTGCTGAGGTGGAGGGCTGGGGGAACTATCCATCATTTCTTTGTCAGTCAAGAGAGGTAGAATACGGGCTTAAGGTAGTGTGCAGCTCTTTCGTAAATCTGTACAGCCAAAACGGAAGGGGCTTGTGGCCGGTGAACCGTGCACCATGAAAACCATCCTTGGGTCCAGTTATTTGGATATGAAAAATATTCTAATGCAGGCAAAGTGACAGGGCATGTGGTCTTCTCTGGACTTTTTTATTTAGTGCCCTAAATATTGCAAATCTGATAAACATAAAGTATAAATAAATAAATAAATAAATTAGCATTAGCTACCCACGATTAAATACTTAGGCTGTGATTAATCCAGGTTTAGGTAATCAGACTGTGAGTAATCTAGTTTCATATGCTCAGGCTGTGATTAATCCAGGTTTAGATAATCAGATTGTGATTAATCTAGTTTCATATACTCAGGCTGTGATTAATCCAGGTTAAAGTAATCAGATTGTGATTAATCTAGTTTTGTATACTCAGGCTGTGATTAATCCAGGTTTAGATACTTAGACTATGATTGATCTAGGTTAAGATACTCTGACTGCACAAAATCCTGATTTAGATAATCAGACTGTGATTAATCTAGTTTCATATACTCAGGCTGTAATTAATCCAGGTTTAGATAATCAGACTGTGATTAATCTAGTTTCATATACTCAGGCTGTGATTAATCCAGGTTTAGATAATCAGACTGTGATTAATCTAGTTTCATAAACTCAGGCTATGATTAATCCAGGTTTGGAAAATCAGACTGTGAATAATCTAGTTTCATATACTCAGGCTGTAATTAATCCAGGTTTAGATAATCAGACTGTGATTAATCTAGTTTCATAAACTCAGGCTATGATTAATCCAGGTTTGGATAATCAGACTGTGATTAATCTAGTTTTATATACTCAGGCTGTGATTAATCCAGGTTTAGATAATCAGACTGTGATTAATCTAGTTTTATATACTCAGGCTGTGATTAATCCAGGTTTAGATAATCAGACTGTGATTAATCTAGTTTTATATACTCAGGCTGTGATTAATCCAGGTTTAGATAATCAGACTGTGATTAATCTAGTTTTATATACTCAGGCTGTGATTAATCCAGGTTTAGATAATCAGATTGTGATTAATCTAGTTTCATATACTCAGGCTGTGATTAATCCAGGTTTAGATAATCAGACTGTGATTAATCTAGTTTCATAAACTCAGGCTATGATTAATCCAGGTTTGGATAATCAGACTGTGATTAATCTAGTTTTATATACTCAGGCTGTGATTAATCCAGGTTTAGATAATCAGACTGTGATTAATCCAGGTTTAGATAATCAGACTGTGATTAATCTAGTTTTATATACTCAGGCTGTGATTAATCCAGGTTTAGATAATCAGACTGTGATTAATCTAGTTTTATATACTCAGGCTGTGATTAATCCAGGTTTAGATAATCAGACTGTGATTAATCTAGTTTTATATACTCAGGCTGTGATTAATCCAGGTTTAGATAATCAGATTGTGATTAATCTAGTTTTATATACTTAGGCTGGAACTAATCCTGGTTTAGATACTCAGACCGGGATTCATTCAGGTTTAGATAGTCAGACTGTGATTAATCCAGGTTTAGATGCAAATACTGTGATTAAACCAGGTTTGAGGTTTTGCCACATTCCCAAAAACATATAATCCAGCTGTTTACGAACAATGTTCCTCAACGAGTCTTTACAAGGATTTTAGGTATTTTAGCTTCAATGCTGCCAGAAATACCAAACATGACTGCATATGGTTACATAGCTGAAGACTTCTATAACAGAATAGTAAAAATTCCGGACCAAAAGCGTCCAGTTTGCTACTTCTGTCCCCAAAACTCTATTTAGGTGCTATTAAAAGGAAACGCGATATATCACAGTGATAAACAAGCTCCTGTACATACTGCTCTGACTTTTTTAGATTTGATGTCTGCTGGGTTAAACAAGTTCTCTTACTGCTCATTTAAGACTGATATATGTAAATAACTTTTATTCTTATTTGCATGGAGTTGTAGAGGTTCCTAATGGTGTCCTGTGATGGAGGTGGAGGCCTTCTGAACGTGTGACAACAAACAATTTATCTTGGTGCTGACCACGGTGCCTCCACACACAGAGTCTCCACCAAGACAACAGTGGAACTCGTCACAGAAGATCTGAGTCACTCCATAACAGTCTGGCGCGACACCGTTGTAATCTTTGGTGATGTTGATGTAGTATTAAGGGCAACGGTCGTAATGGTCCATGTGCATGTAGTCCTGCATTGTACAGTCGCCTGCCAATAGTGCTGGCATTAACAGGGTGACTCATGGAGTCAAGGCTGTTGGGTCAGTAAGGTACAGCAATAAATATTATAAATATTCGCATTTCCCACAATGTGAAACCTACCCACCAAGGTTCATTCCTGTTGGTTGATTCCTTCGGACTGCAGTTATTTATTTTTCTGTGATTTATTTTATTCCTTCAGTATTTTCTCAGTATGCTCTACTTCACTGGACAGTGCACAATATCAGACTCATATCCAACAACCTGAAGCCTTTCTCAGTGTTCCCCTGTTAGTTTTACAGACAGTGTGGGGGCTTAGCCAATGGAAAAACTCTTGAATTCATTAGCGGTTGAGTGGCTTCTGCTCTGGTCGGTGCTATTGATTGTCAAAGCTCTTATCTCCGATAAAGGTTTTCCTGTGGCTTAGCTTTAACCCTAGCTGTAGACGCAAGCTAACCAGTGTGTTTCTGACCCATCGGATCATTTCCTCCCTTATGAACATTGACAGTTGGTCCTGATATTGGCTGGGAGGGTTAAAAACACAGTGCCTATCAATAGCTTAGACATTGTAGCATCACGTTTAAGAGCCCTTTCCTAGTATTGATGAAACAAGCTGTGTAGCTAACTACATCCTGCTAAAACAGCAGCACAGAAACAGCATGCATTCCATGATGGATTAAGACGGTCAGTGCTGGTCTAGTGCTGGTTTAGCGTGTCTGGCTGGTTGACCAGCATACTGGCATCTAAAACACAACATACACTAGTTTATCTGGTGAACAGCCTAATACCTTCTATTGCTGCGGACCAGCATACCAGCTTTCACAACACATGCTGGTTATGCTATTGATCAGCCTAATAACCTTTATTGCTGTTGACCAGCATCTAAAACAACATATCAACAGCACATGCTGGTTTTACTGGTGACCAGCATATTAACTTCCACTGCTGCTGACCAGCATCCATAACACTACACATGCTGGTTTTACTGGTATCCAGCATATTCCACTGCTGCTGACCATCATCCATAACACAACACATGCTGGTTTTACTGGTATCCAGTATATTCACTTCCACTGCTGCTGACCGTCTCATTTTCAACCTTCCGAAGTTCACCCACGTCACTCCACTGCTGCGCTCCCTTCATTGGCTTCCTGTCGTTGCCCGCATCAGGTTTAAAACTCTGATGCTGGCCTACAAAGCCAAGAATGGACCAGCGCCTCCCTACCTTATGGCAATGGTGAAGAGTCGAGCTGTACCTCGAGCCCTTCGTGCTTCAAGTACAGCTCGTCTCGAACCGCCATCCCTGAGGACACATGGAAGACAAGCGTCCAGACTCTTCTCTGTCCTGGCTCCCAGATGGTGGAATAAACTCCCACTGGGCGTCAGAACAGCGGAGTCTCTCGCGGTCTTCAAACGCAGACTGAAGACCCATCTCTTCGTAAAGCACTTAAGTGAGTGAGCTCTAGCAGACGTGTAAATTGTGTGTATCGTGTGGCAATTTAATAACCTTTTTGTATTGCACTTATAATGACCTTTGTCAATGTGTATTGTGTTGCACTTATAATGACCTTTCTCTAGGTACCAGCACTGGCCCCCTGTTCGGGCAGTGTCTGAGCTCATGGTGAGTTTTAGGCTCTAAACTTCCTGTACTAGCTGGAATATTATCCAACAAAACACTAAGCACGGTTGTAAGTCGCTCTGGATAAGAGCGTCTGCTAAATGCCTTAAATGTAAATGTATCCAGTATATTAACTTCCACTGCTGCTGGCCACCATACCAGCATAGAAAACACAACACATGCTGGTTTTACTGGTGACTATGGCATGCTGGTTTTTCTTACAGGGCAGGTCCCACTTAAATGTTGAATTATTGATGCACAACATTACCTAATGCTATAGCAAGTTAATAGAACAGCCACAGTGTATTTCAAAGCAGCGCTGATCTATTTATCAACTACGGCAGGAGCAGAATTCAATTCAACTCAATTCAGTTCAACTTTATTGTCATTATGCCAATACAGGGTTGTACAGTAAAACACAGTCAGGGTCCCTCTTCAGTACAGTTATTGATAAAAACATGATTAGATGCATATTTAGATGCTTTTTTAAAAGCTGCTCCATATATCTATGTACTGCTGCTAACAGAGAGGACCCGTCAGGGCTGCCTAGGTCCTTCAGAGTAGGCCTAATGATGTCTGGAAAAGATTTAATGCATGACTCTAATTTTTTATTCATGTTTATTCAGTAGAATTATGCTTTTATTTTGAACTATGCAATTGTTACGGTGCTGGCCGTGTTACATTACAGAGTCGTGGATGACAATAATAGGTAAATTCTTAAAACACTGAGCTTAAAAATGCTTAAAACGATTTCGGAATTGTTCTTCTGCAAAATATGTACGCAGATATAGTTAAGAAAAAAATCGGTTATGACCACTAGTGGCCAATTTCATGAGAATGAAGCATCACTATGGGCCTTCTGGGAGTCCTAGATATCTCAGTGCCTTTGAATATGATCAATGGATTGTTAGAAATGGAAAACAGGGACAGCAGCTCGGTACCAGTCCTCTCTATTAAAAGGGTCACTTACGACATTAACTTCTGTACTGTCCACCACGGCTGCTACATCTACCGCAAACATCAAGTAAAACATGGAGTGCCTTTTAGAAGCTTCAAATGCCTGTGTTTAATGTGTGGAGGCAGATGTAGAATTGTCTTCTGTCCCATCAGCACAGCAGTTAGGGACACTAGCAAAGGTTTGTCATAGCACTCCATTCAGGGTGACCACATTCATAACTCTAAAATGGAGGACATCCCACCACCAAAGGGTAGGTGGGGGTCAGGCACGATACTAGGACAGAATTAAAATCATAGCCTAACCTATACAACACATAGATGATGACATTACTCCCATATTTGGGTGGAATGGATGATATTTATGAGCTCACCAATTAATTAGCATTTAAAGGACTGATCTGCGGTAGGCCAGTAACACGATCTTGGTAAACCAATAAAACGCAAGGCATGTGTTTTGACGGGTGTAAGGCAATAGCATTTTAAATAGTTCATCCCGAAAAGAGGACTAATAGGCGTCCATCCAGGTATTGTCCCAGATAGAGGACCTGCAGGTGAAAACCAGACTGTCTGGCCTAAAACCGGACATGTGGCCACCCTCACTACATTAGCATGGTGCTAACCTAATGCTGAGAAATGCATATAGTGGCTTTTGGAAATAAATCTTGCTGTAGTGTTGTACATCCTACACATGCAGGCAAATTGAAAGATAGATTTTACACCTGACCTGCGCACCCCAAGGAGTGCTGACTGTGTACTGTTGGATGATAGAGCTAGATATACTGGGCTTAAAATTAGCCCAAATGGACTTTAGGGAGCATTTGCCAAAGCACACTTGACACAGAATCACAGATAGGCTGAGTGAATCTACAGGCTGGGATAAAGGTGAAGTAGCCCCATCTTAATAAGCCAGTTCTAATTTTTCTTATAGGCTTTTAAATGAGAGGGAGGGCTTAGCTCCACCGCCCCATCTATAGCCAGCTGCCCTGCTTTATTATATCCTGTATCTGTGTCTGCGCCTGCTCTGGTGACAGATGGCGCTAGCAACACATATATTGCCTGGATGCTAAAAGAGCTTCTTGTGTGTACGTCTGGGTGTGCGTGGGTGTTATGTCTCCTTCACTGGCTTCACTCATTCCAGATGCTGTATTTAGAATAACGTGACCCAGCATGAAGGAGGAAACACAGAGCAGAGATTTTCCAGCGTATTAGCATGTTAGCTTGTACTGCCTTCTACCTTTAAATCAGCTCTGTTAGAAAAGGCCTCCTCTCTAAGTCCATCCTCCTCCAGGAAGAGATATCAGCCAATATCAATATTTCATATACGAGTGGTTTTACGGAGACCAGCATTAGAGTTGTGTGCTGGAGGCAGTCGATCAATCCCAGGATGCCTCGGTGCGGCTGCATCTGCCAATCGCAGCCTAAGCTAATGACATTACCCATCCGTCAGAGTGGACCATCGACCCACTCGCTGCTCCCTAAGTGGCCTGATCTGATAAAAAGCATTAAAACATTTGTTCGGTGACACACGGCAGCTCACCCTGACCAGGCGTATAGATTGGGTGTACTTTTTTTGATGTTGACTTTTTCAGCATGTGTTGGAGCTTAACTTCCAATGGAAGCTGATATAGCACGGTTTGTTTCTGAGCAGTTTGAATTCTATTGGTCTGTCCATCCTCAACATCCACTAACTTTTAGAGATAACTAGAGCTCTTAAAAAAGCGATACTTGCACAATTGGCTGCACCCAGAAGGAATCAACAAACAGGAATGAAATTTGGTAGGTAGGTTTGACTACCTGGGAATGATTCAAGTTTCACACTCAGGCCGCACATGAGTCATTCTGCTAGTACCAGCACCACTGAGCAACGGCTGCACCATGCAGGACTACGTGCACGTACACCATTACGAAAACTGCCCTTAACACCACATCAACGTCACCAAAGACCGGTATCGTGACCGACGGTCATGGCGTGACTCAGAATGACTCCAGGTCATCTTCAGTGACGAGTCCCACTTTTGTCTTGGTGGAGACGACCAACGAATCCGTGTGTGGAGGCACCG
The DNA here is from genome assembly GCA_024036415.1 of Prochilodus magdalenae. NCBI lineage: Eukaryota > Metazoa > Chordata > Actinopteri > Characiformes > Prochilodontidae > Prochilodus > Prochilodus magdalenae. The sequence goes on along the minus strand of JAMWET010003338.1, from coordinate 41,489 downwards.
TGTTTTCCATTTCTAACAATCCATTGATCATATTCAAAGGCACTGAGATATCTACGACTCCCAGAAGGCCCATAGTGATGCTTCATTCTCATGAAATGAGTCCCGCTTTTGTCTTGGTGGAGACGACCAACGAATCCGTGTGTGGAGGCACCATGGTCAGCACCAGCACCAAGACTCGTCCAGAAGGCCTGGCCTCATTCCAGCTCCACCCCTACCACACCATCTGCAGGAACTGTGTGAGAATATTCAAGCTGCATGGGATGGATTATCACAGGACACCATTAGGGACCTCTACAACTCCACGCTGAGACGGCTGGTGTGTTGCATTAGCAAACATGGCGACCCGACACCATACTGAGAGACAGACTTCTGTAGCTCAATAAATAATAAATATTAATCACTAATTTATTAATCAATAAATAATAATTTATTATCATTTATTGTTCCTGGTAACCTTTATCTTCCTTCCCAATAGCACCACACCTCCTTCTGGGTGCAGCTTGTCTTTTGATAATGAGCGTATTAGAGGTGGAGATATGGCAAACTGATCTTGGTGGTACAGGAAGAGTATATGTGGTATATCAGGATATTCATGTTTTTAGTAAAATCATCAGCTGTGACTGTCAAGTGTGAGTCTGTAGAGTCTTTAAGATCACCAACAACATCCCTTTAGTTGGGTATGTCTAAACTTTTGACTGGTACTGTTTGTGACTGTGTGGCTTAGCACTACTGCTTCAGTGTAGCTGTCCTTCTCAGCACAGCAGTAATCCTGTTCTTTCACTGTCTGTCTCTTAGAAACACGTCAGCACTGAAGAATCTGCCTCTCAATCTCTCTCTCTCTCTCTCTCTCTCTCTCTCTCTCACCCAGCCACACATACACACACACACACACACACTCTCTCACGGTGAGATAAGCCCACCCCTCCCCGGTGTTGACTCTAAACAAAGTCTTCCCAGCACTGCAGTATATCAGCCTGTCTCTCTTCTGCTCCACACAACTCAATGCTATCTCTCTCATTCCATCTTTGTGAAGCAAGCGTAGCCCGAATGCTGAACACTAATCCCAACACGCATGCTTTTCTGTGAATGTGGAATGTCATGGTTATCATATATGCACGCACACCCACTCATTTTGATAAAGTGTTAGTTGGTGGGTCATGAAGGGGCTTGAATAGTGGAATGTTTCTCTACAGAGATCAGAATTGTCCAGTGTGTGGAACATATGGTGTTATATACAGTACTGTGCAATCAGAGCCCATTTATTTAGTTATGGTCATCTAATTGTTGAAGGGTGGGAAAAACAAGTCACACAGCGGGGGTTTCCAAACGTGGAGTTTTCAAATATTAACAGACACACACTCACTGAGCACTGTATTAGTAACACTTCCTTGTATCTGCACTCTGTCCGTTACACACCTCAGCGTCACCACCGCACCAACTCTCCAGCTTACAGCATACTGGGGCAGCGTCCTGTGGGTAGCATCCTGTGGGTAGTGTACTGTGGGTAGCATCCTGTGGGTAGTGTACTGTGGGCAGCATCCTGTGGGTAGTGTACTGTGGGCAGCATCCTGTGGGCAGCATCCTCGGGGGCAGCTTCCTGTGACCACTGATAAAGGACTAGAGGATGAGCAACACTGCACGGTGCAGTAGTAGATGAGCTATCATCTCTGACTGTACATCTACAAGGTGGACCAGCAAAGTAGGAGTGTCTACTAGAGTGGACAGTGAGTGGACACAGTGTTTAAATATTCCACCAGTACTGCTGTGTCTGATTTACTTGGATCAGACTTGTGGACTTCTGCTCATCGACAGTTTCTTTTAAAATCAGAAATATTAAACAGTTAAAATGAAGTTAGTCTCCCTCTGCTGCACTAACTCTCCTCTTCTGGGAAGGCTTTACACACACACACACACACACACACATACCCACACGCACACATACACACACGCACACATGCATACGCACACACACACATACCCACACACACATGTACACGCACACATACCCACACACACACACACACACACACACACACACACACATACCCACACACACACACACATACCCACACACACACGCACACACACACATGCATACGCACACACACACATACCCACACACACATGTACACGCACACATACCCACACACACACACACACACACACACACATACCCACACACACATGCATACGCACACACACACATACCCACACACACCTGTACATGCACACATACGCACACACACACGCACACACACGCACACATACACACACGCACACACACACATGCATACGCACACACATACACACACACACACATACACACACACACACAGGCACACATACACACACAGGCACATACGCACACACTACAACAAGCTCAAATATTATGATCAATTGAAAGTCTATCACTCCATCATAAAACATAAACCTCACTTAACCAGAACAAGCGCTGCTGACAAATGAGTAGGACTGCAACAGAGTCAATATGATGTACATACACACGCACACACACTAGTCAGATAGTCAGTTTCGGGTTTAGTGTAATTACAGTTAACCTGAAAGTGAACTGCAGCCAAATGAGGCTGTAAATTACAGATTCTGTTCCAGGGACATTTAATTAAGACAGCTCCAGTCCCTGAGGCCCTGGAGCCAGAGAGCGAGCAGTAAAAGGGCACAGGCCTGGCTGGAGTTTCATTCAGCCCTTAGGTAAACAGAGAGAGAGAGAGAGAGAGAGAGAGAGAGAGAGAGAGAGAGAGAGAGAGAGAGAGAGAGAGAGAGAGAGAGGGAGAGGGAGAGAGAGAGAGAGAGAGAGAGAGAGAGACAGAGAGAGAGAGAGAGAGAGAGAGAGAGAGAGAGAGAGAGGGAGAGGGAGAGAGAGAGAGAGAGAGAGAGAGAGAGAGAGAGAGAGAGAGAGAGAGAGAGAGAGAGAGAGAGAGAGAGAGAGAGAGAGAGAGAGAGAGAGAGAGAGAGAGGGAGAGAGAGAGGGAGAGGGACCGTGAGAAAGGAAGGAAGTGAAAGTCAGCACACAACCCACCAGTCAGTTCTGAGACATGGAACATGACTGTGAGGAACTCTGACCTTGTCTCTGTCTCTGCTGCAGCTTTAATGATACCAGAACTGTAACTTTGATACTGATAACTATAGTCCTAATACTGAAACTATAGAAATATAGTGGACACATGTCTCATAATCTGAACACATTTAGCTGACGCTCTTATCCAGAACGACTTACAAAGTTAATCACATTACAGGTAGGCCAATGTGGTGGTAGGAGTCTTGGCCAAGGACTGGTGTAGCACAGTGCAGTCTTCCAGACCACGATTCGAACCCCACATGGTGGTTCCCTGGTGGGTAGCGGTGTTATCTGCTGAGCTACGCCAACCACACCCAAACTACTGAACAAGAAAGAAGATATTCAGGCTGTTATGGTTTAATGAATATCTCTGACTGCGGATTTCAGGGGATACATCAAAGAACAGCAGCTATGTGACAATAGAACTGCAATCTGCCATCCACATGCTGAGGGTAAATCAATAGAATGACACTAATACCTGCTTAAAGTCAGGACTCCTGGTTAAATCATGTTTTGTTGGCTTTGTGCAAAAATGGAGATATTAATGTTGCCCACAGGATGCTGCCCCCAGGATACTGCCCACAGAATGCTGCCCCCAGGATGCTGCCCACAGGATGTTAGCCACAGGACGCTGCCCCCAGGATGCTGCCCACAGAATGCTGCCCACAGGATGCTGCCCCCAGGATGCTGCCCACAGGATGCTGCCCCCAGGGCATGTTTTGTTGGCTTTGTGCAAAAGTGAGTTTTCAATGTTGCCTACAGGATGCTGCCCACAGAATGCTGCCCACAGGATGCTGCCCTCAGGATGCTGCCCTCAGGATTCTGCCCTCAGGATGCTACCCACAGGACGCTGCCCCCAGGATGCTGCCCCCAGGGCATGTTTTGTTGACTTTATGCAAAAGTTTTAGCACATTTTAAATATTTTGTTTCATCTTTTCCAAATTCTGGATCTCCATTTTCTTTTTCATTTCACTGTTTGGCATAATGAGAAAATTCCTGATGTACATCACCTGGTGTATCCATTCCATGGATAAATCGACTGAATTACCTTCAAAAGTGCAGTAGGTCTTTCTTTCTGCTGTTGTCACATACCGCCCTCTCTGGTGCTTGTGCCTTACTGCACACGACTTCTCATCTTGCTCCACACTGGCTCCATCCACTCTCACACCTGCAGCTTATCTAGGACTCATTAGGACTCCCATTATACCCACTCCATTGTTTGCTCTGCCTGGTTGCCAAGTCTCTGTGGTGCTTTCCGGAGTTCTTAGCTGTGTTCCTGATCTTGGTAGTTAGTCGTATTCAGGTTCCTTGGTTCTGACCCCTGGTTGGTATCTTGGTTTTGTGATTATGGAATTGATTATGGATTTGTCTCTGATGATGCTTGCCTGTGTGTTGTCCACTGGCTGTTGTGATATTGATTCCTGGACAACCCTCAATAAAACCACTATGTTACAGCGGTAAAGTTGTAATATTTTGGTGATATGAGGCTGTGTTGTGCCAACAGTGGTATGGATTAATGTTTCATACAAAAAGCAATATGAATAACCATGCTGGTAAAAATATGTTTGAAATAATATATAGCAATAACAATGTGCTGGGTGTCCTATGGCCGTGCATTCATTCTGTTCCAGGTTCCACTGTATGTACTGTAGACTGCGGGCTGTTTACCTGCTTTACTCTAAAAATCTAAATTCATTTTCCTGGAAATTACATTGTGACCTCCCACAGTTAAACGTTAACCCACAGTTTATGTTTACATATGATATTGAACCTGTCATGTAAGAGGATTGTGGGTATACACACAATTTAATTGGCCTTCAGAGGCCAGAGCCCTTAGCAAAACGATCTTCCCCTATTGGTATGAACCCCTAGGGAGGAATTTCTCTTACCAAAGCGATTTTTTAAGGGCGTTGCAAAAAAACACTTTTCTTAGCTTGTAGGGAAAACACTGAGGGAGTTAGTGGAGTGACTGGGGTTTTTCCATTTTTCCATGACAGCCTTTTCTCGTTAATGGGGAGTTACTATTAGTGTGTAACCTGGCTAAATACTGAAACTAGCCAACCTTCTTGGCTTAAAAAACAGCTTTCCTGGAACAAATGTCATGGCTGCTGCCACATTAAAAACTCTAGAGGCTAGGTAGGCTAAAACAACTCACAGCAATCATTCTGAACACATGCTATTAGTGTAGAAATAAATAATTTAATAATTATGTCTATATATTAAATATGAATGTAACTTATTTCCTTTGGTACTTAGCCCTTTACTGCCTCTAAAACATCAGTTTTTATAGAAGAATTTATGGAAGTCTATTAAAAAAAACCTGTACATTCCTAGCTGTTCTTTTTCTGGAATTATTTATCTGTCATGTCTTCAGGTTTTCATGCTGACCAATCATCTTAAGGGAGCATTGCCATACCCTGAGTTATCCTAGGGGAAAGAAAAGTTAATAAGCAGTATACGCTTCCTTTACATATTGAATTTCCCTAATATGGTATAAGATGACTTAACTTTGAGAAACTCTAAAATATGACCTTAAGGTTTAGTAACTTGATATTAGGAAATAACCTGAATGCAAGATTCATGGTTATGGTACTTAATACAATTGAGCACAGGGCATGTCATGTGATGTGTCTGAGAAAACAGATGTACAGACTACACCAGACATGAGATAAAAGTATATCACCTTCAGGAAGTTTCCGGTTCACCAGAGGACAAGAAAAACAGGGCGTTATGTTGTAGTCAGGCTCAAAAATAAAATAAAAGTAATTGTTGCCATAAGGCGACACCATGCATGGGTAGATGCAACATAGTATAGATTCATCATCCTGAGATTAAAAGGAAACCGCCTAACTAATAGCAGAAAAACTGAGCTCAAAAATTATGAGCTCACCGGACAAAACAATGAGCCATCTGTAACTGAAACGTACCTAATAGCATGTCATACCTCCACAAGCACCAATATCAGCTGTGACTGGATTTGGCATGTACTGGACAAGTTTCAGGATGTAGGCCTCATCAATGTTCAGACACTCTTACATCAAAGGATTGGCCAGTTGGCCCAGATTTGGTAGATGCCTTCCCTGACACAATTCAAATTAGGAGTTTCCTGTAGACTGGGATTTTAGCCACTGCTGGTAGACCCGTATGACTGTATGCTTCCACATGCACAACAGACATATACATTCACACACACATACTCATCCATAGGGTAATTTAGCATCTCCCATTCACCTGACTGCATGTCTTTGGACTGTGGGAGGAAACCAGAGCACCTAGAGGAAGCTCACATAGACAGATGGGCAGACAGCGCTACCAACTGCTCCACCATTAATTATTTTATAATTATTTCATTATTATTATTATTATTATTGTTGATTAATTATTACTATTTTTAACATGAAGAAAATAAATACCCAGACGACAGTATGTGGGGTTGTGAGGTAAATCAGCCAGGATGAAACGGTTCCCAGAGTGGACTGTCCAGAGAGCATGAACTAATGGCTTTTACATGTAGTGCACTATGTGGCAGCCATCCTGGATCCAGCCCGTAAGTATTAACCCGAGGCTTATTTGTCTGTCCGCTGAACCATTAGCGTATTAAAAGTGTAATCTGTATATCGATCTTGCTGTGGCTTCTATTGTTAGAGTGCTCTTCTATTTCCCAGACACCCACCCCACCTCTTCAAAACAACTACAAAGCCTGTACTAGTTTCTAGATATGTGTGTGTGTGTGTGTGTGTGTGTGTGTGTGTGTTTGTGTGTGTGTGTATGTACTTTAATAATCTTGATGTTGGTGGTGTTAAAGGGGAATTCCTGCATCTTCCAGTAACTGAGCTGCAAGGTCAATCAGAATGGTTTAATGTGAAATGGCTTAATGAGGAGACTTCCTCGGTTAGATTTCTGATAGGAGGGGAAATTGAAGGTTTACAGTGTATATTAAACAAATACGGTCATTTCATTTGCCATCCAAAACCACCAGGAGCCTACACATACATCCTGCATGTACCTTAAGATGTGCAGAGCTTCAGAAACCACTACAGAAAAGCCCTAATGGCGTCTTAGGAGTATAATAGTGCTAGTCTTCTTTCATCTGTATGTTTATATGGAGATGAAAAGGGTTAAATGATTGAGACACCGAGTAGATAACTGGCCATCCAGTCATTGTTTTTCTCTGTAAGTCTATAAATACCTGCAGGGTGTGAGTGATGGGATCCATAGATTGAAAGGAGGTGGTACAGTGCAGTGAATGTGTCGTTTCATGTGTGGAAAATGGCTCCAGAGCAGATGTTAATGATGGGCTAAAAGGAGTGATTGCATTTGGGCATGTCAAAGACCATAGTGTGAAGGAATGGAATGGAAGTTAAAAAAAAAAAGCCATGTAAAATGATGCCTTGATGGTTTTCAAAGTGTAGGCGGAATGATGATGGTTGCACAACTCCTGTAATCAACTTCGAGACTGGTTCCAGGCCACCGAGTTACCACAGCGCCCTCCAAATGACTAGGCAAAAAGAGGAGGCTTTGCTTAAGCCACGCTTTAGAATATGTAGGTGTTCTGGGCCCAGTAGGCCTCACAACTAATGCAGGCAGTTTCATCTGCTTTTACAAGAACCTGCTGGATTAGCCTGTTGATGACAGAACCACAGAGCATGTAGAACTGCTCCGTCAAGCTCGAGGCTTATCTAGGAGTTTATGTTGTAAAACCCTTAATTGCTAATGGCTGAAACTGTGAATGACAGGTAAAACCAGAGCTTCCAGCCCACAGGGTCAGTTCTGGGGAACCAACATTGACTCGACTCCTTAATTAATAAACAGGCTTTACATGTGCTGGCCGTTGGGTTGGCTTTACATGGAAGTAGTTGCATGCAACTTTATTTCCACGTAACCTGCCGGTTACACACAGGAATTCCAAATCATGTACCCAGTTTGATTAATCCACTAGTGGGACAAATTAGCACCTGATTTTGCTAATAGATTATATCAAAGAATAATATATACTTGAATATGCAGTGGTTACGCTAAGCCAGTTGTTTACAGAAGCATTAGCTCTGAGAAATTATTTTGTTTGTGGTCATGGTTTAGGTAACTGAGAAAATGTAAAACTACCAACCTTGCGTAAAGTCTACCAGAAAGTCAAATTTTCAACCCCACCCTAATAAACAATCTTCATTTTAATTTATTTTCCATTCCTCTGAAATCAATGTTGGCTGGTATGATCACATGATGTGTTTTTGGCAATTTGATTGGCTGTTTCATAAAACTGGTTTCATTAAAAGCTGAGAAGTTTGCGGCTGAGTTTCAAATGACTTGCAGACAGCTTTACATAATGTAAAGGTAAATTTCAGTTTCATGTAAGTTTCATGCAACTAAAGCTGAAGGCAAGTTTCACAGTGTAAAGTCAGCCTTAGAGTAGGGAACACATTGGCCTGGAGAAGAACAGAACCACTGACACTGGAGAACCTAACCCAATTCATCCCAGCACACCTGTACCAGGTATTTAGTTCTTTTTGTTATGGTCAGATGTGTTGAGAACATAGATATAGTAAAGATATAGAGCAGTGTCCACCCAACCTCCTCCTAGAGAACTACATTCTAGCCGAGTGTGGTTCTAACCAGCATCTACATGATACATCTGCTCCAGGCAATCAGGGACTTCTGAAGAGGCTAATCTAGAATTTTAGGAACAAGTTTGGTGGCTACTAGGGTGAAAATGTTGGTGGAGGTTCCAAAATAGTATTTTTGGGGAACACTAGTCTTACTGTTAGCTGGCAGCTATGGACATGACAAGTTTAGTGGGGTAGTCAGGTGAAAACCTAGTTGGGAGATTTGTTGATTAGCCTCTTTTTGGTAATTGTAATTGCCATTAGATTGGTCTGGGCACTTCTAAACTGGAGTCCCGTGTTTTTGTCCAAGTACCTACAATGCCCACACGACATGAGTTTCCAAATCATCTCAGAACCTCAATCATGAACACATTTACACATGGCTCCCGTTACACACAGCTATGTAAAGTGTTACTGCAGATGCCTAAACTTATCGGAGTAGAAGATGTCTAAATTAGCACCTGATTTTGCTAATACATTATATTAAAGAATAATACTGTATATACTTGAATATGCTGTGGCTACGCTATGCCAGTTACAGAAGCATTAGCTCTGAGAAATGATTTTGTTTGTGGTCATGGCTTAGGTAACTGAGAAAATATAAAACTACCAACCTTGGATAAAAGAAATCAGTGTTGGCTGGTATGATCACGTGATGTGTTTTTGGCATTTTGATTGGCTGTTTCATGAAACTGGTTTCATTAAAAGCTGAGAGGTTTGCAACCACTGCAGCTGAGTTTCAAATGATTTGCAGACGGCTTTACATAATGTAAAGGTGAATTTCAGTTTCATGTAAGTTTCATGTAAATGCCTAAAGTTATTGGCGTAGAAGATGTGTGAAAATGATTCGGTGCTGAGCTATTTCTGGCTGTCAGGAAGAAAAAGATCACTGGAGTCTTCCAATGGATCCACATATTTGAAATGAAGGACAGAAGTTTGTTTTGTCTCTTTTTCAGTCCCATGTTTTGACTGAGGGACAAAAGAGGCCAGTCAATCAAAACAGAGGTTTTTGTTTACATGTATCAGTCTGAAAGGCACAGAAACAAAAAGAGTTTCATTCCAAGTAAAAAAATAAAAGTTGGGAAATGCCCATATGGGAAATGATACATAAAACCCCACAAACGTCATAAACAAAATACAATGACAAAAAAGTGGGCTTTCTAAAGAGAGTGATTGTTTAGTCTGGTACTTTCCAGACGTATGCTGTAACGTCCCCGTAGTAGACCTGGCCTTGGCCTATAATTAAACCCACATAAAACTGACGAGAAACGGGAAGCACACTGTCCTAACCGCCAGGCCGAATCCCTCTACAGATAGAGGCACTAGCATCCTGTTTGATATTATGGATATCTGCTGGTAATTGTCCTTAACCGCTGCTGAGGACGTTAAGGTGACCAGCCCAGACAGTTGATCATAAATAAGCCACAGTGACCTACAGCGCACAAAGCAAGTATGGCATTTAATTAAGCACTGGCTTTCACCTTCAATCAGAGTCCGCATTGTAATCAGGTTAGCAATTTGCAGGGGCACTGTGGGTTAAGGTTCCTCCGGTCATTTAGCTTTTTTTGTTTTTGCCCAGGCAGCATGAAAGACATGCTGAGGTGAACCTGAGCGAAATCAATGGGCAGTCTAACACGCCTCAAGATCGCTTAGTGTTTTCCTGAGGCCTGCATTGATCTTGTAAGTCTGACTGATAGACTCACTTGCTGTTGGAGGGCTGCCGGGGCTCTGCATCTCACCACAAAGGTGAGAATAAAGCTGATATATCTTGGACAGATTAAAGGAATAGTTCAAGTGAAAAAATTAACACTAATTTCCCTGTAGCATAAATGTAGTCCATCAGCCAAGACATATTTGGCGTCTGTTAGTGTGTGGGGATCTGTCCTGAGTGAGTACATGATTTCGTGGCTGTAGGGTAAAGAACACAAAGGAGACTGAATGGGGGTGAAAATCAACGGGACTCTATAGAGGGAAAGACGGATGGAAAAAATAGAAAAACAGACAAGTGCAGGTGAAACCAACACTGAATTTGTGCTTGGGCGTCTGCCTTGGGATGGTGTTATAGAAATGGTGTTTCTGAATCTAGCAGAAGTACAATAGATGAGCGTTTACTTTCCCATCCCATTCATTCTTAATGGGAAAATAAATAAGAATCTGCTACTATGTGGAAACCGTGACAAAGCTATATACAAGAATACCATTCCTGAACATTTTGGAGTTGGAACCGTGTCGATATCTTGAAAACTGTGGAAGTAATTAGCAGACAAAATTGGTGTCCAAAGAAGAAAGAAGAAAAATACATATCAAATAACAATAAATAACAGAATATAGCACCATAGTAAGATAATTATATGCAAAATCTCAATTTATAGAGCGATGTCTTTTAGAATTTCGTGGTTCCACACTCTTCAATCAATCAATATTTATTTGTATAGAGCTTTTTACAACTAACATTGTCTCAAAGCAGTTTCTATGAAGGAAAAGAAAAACCCTGTACCCGGTCCATGTACCGACGTAGGAAAGGGAAAACTGAGTCCAAGCCTCCCGTTAGCCGCCAGAGCCAACTGTGGCATGAAAAAACTCCCTTGGGTAGAAGGAAGAAACCTCAAGAGGAACTTCTCAGGTTGATCCCGGATGAAGAGAGAAAGAGAGAACTAACAGGAGATTAGATACATTGGATACAATCTGATTAATCCAGGAGGGAGTAACTGCAAAGATGGAGCCGACCCATAGGTAGTCTGTGAGTTCATGATCAGAGCCAGAAGCTGGTCATTGTAAACGCTGTAGTCGTGTCGAGTGATCAACTGGAGAAACCAGGGCAGGAGACCCACGGTGAAGATGATGTTCAGGTGACTCTAGCTTCATCATGAAGATTCATGTCAGTACCGAAACAAATAGTTTTAGTTAGTGGGTGGGGCTTGATCTTGGCCACACCCCTGAATTTTAGAGCAGGAAGTGAGATCACATCCCTCTCCCTCATGGCCACATGGTGAGCAGTTAGAATCCATTGTTCATTATAATTTTAGATTTTATCATATATTTTGTACACAGTCGAGTCACATTATTATGACCATGCCCTGCTTTTGACAGTGGCAGCTTGTAGTTTATAAAGAATGTCACATGTCGTGAGCTGGCTTTGTGGGTATATGATGTGTGATAAGCTGTCTGCACCGACACCTGCTGATTGTCTTCCCTGGCGCAGATGGGATCTTCCAGCAAGGCAATGCGACATCACATGGCTAGAAATGTCCGACATTGGTTGGAGAAGTATGACCATCCTTTCCCAGACTTGAACCCATTTAAGCATCGGTGGGACCACCTCAATCGTGGTGTTCGCTCTATGCCTCCTTTCCCATGCACCCTCCAGCAGCTGAAAGAGGCACTGCTGTCAGTATGACCCCGGATAGCTGTGACAACCTACCCGGACTTTACTGAGTCACACCTGGCCCATCTAGCTGCTGTTTGTGCTGCACATGGCAGTTACTCGGGAGATTAGCTGGTGATCATAATAATGTGACCATATTATATTATGGTCTTAGTTCAACTTTGCATTGTAATTTTTATAACCAAATAAAGGTGAAGCTTATCTCTCTTCTTATGTCTATACACATATTCAGAATTGCTGCCTAATGTCACCTGACTTTAAACCAAACAACTCAAGTTCTTTTTCAGAATGGGATAAACCCATTATATTATCATTGTGATCTGCTCTCGGAAGATGTTGGAATTTTGGAACCAAATACTGCCCAGGGGTGCCATCATGAAAACATCAATTAGGTCTTCAACCGACAGCAAACAGATCTTATTTAACCATGCAGGGAAAGCACTGTTTGTTGATATTCAATAATGATAAAAAAGTTTCCAGTTACTTCAGATGGCATTGCACCCAGCAGGTCTCTGGGACAATTTCCAGATCCACTTTACCACAAGCAACTGAGTCAGGACAGGGTCAAAATCATCTCCAGACCACGTCTCATGGTTAAAAAGAAGCAGCAGGAACAAAGAACTCGGGCCGACGTGAGCAGAGCTAAACAGCAAGTTGGTTTTATTAAACAATTGGACAGTCGAACACAGCAGCAACACATGCAACAACATGCAAGGGAGAAGTGATAAATAAAGTAAGAGGCAGGCAGAGGTCAGTATCCGGAAACAGAAGTCAGTGAGGCAAACAAGTTAGAAGGGCCAGGCGAGAGACAGAGTGGAGGTAATGAAAAGATGATCAGAGCCAGAGAAACACAGTGAGCAAAGCCAGAAGGGGAGAAAGCCAAAAGAGGTAGTCAAAGACGAAATAGATCTAAACCAAAGAGAAGGACAGCAAACTTCACAACTTAGGAAGTGGACTGCGGGGCTTATATGCTGAAGTTAAATTAGTGACAACTGGAGCTAAAACTCAGGTGACCTAGAGCGGTTCTGGGGGAATGTGTGTGTGATGTCATCGGGCAAAGCCCTCTGACAAGTTGAGTCCAGGAGAGTAAAGGAACCAGGAAGACCCAGAAGCGTGACAGTTTGGCTCTAGTAGAGCTTGGAATAATTGTCTGAACCTGATGAGACGCGACTGTGAAGTTCTACTATACTTCACTATTTACAACTAAACACATTAAAGAATCCAGTAAGAATACAGTTTACTAGGACTCCTCAACCCTGACTGGTCAACTGTAGATGACATATGACACTGTTTTATGGGCCATCAGCACACAAGTTGACAGTTTTTCAACTTAAACACACTTTAATAAACGCTGTGTGATTTTCAGTCATGCTCCCCATTGCTCCATACACATCAGTCACATGAAACACAGCTGAGGGGGTTAAAGCAGGTCCTATAACCTAAAAGGGCAAAACACCCACATGTCTGGGTTCAGAACCTTGAAGCTTCTTCTTTTTTTGACATTTTGTTGAACTCAACATTTGGAAGTTAAAGGCATGGAAATCGCTGCAAAAAAAAAAAGTGAAAATAAGCAGAAAGTGAAACTGGACTTTCTGTTTCCTTCACGGCACTTCCCGTAAAAGGAAGCAGAAAATTCCAATCTGTCATCAAAGCCATATTCTTTTGGAGTGCATCATGACTAACAGGGGGCCTATCTTTGGACATTCAGTGCACTGGAAACAGCTGCTCCCTCACACTGCCTGACTGTAAGTGATAAACTCAAAATCCTTTCAGGCCAATGGACCAGCCTATGTAGGGTTTAAATGCTTTACTACATATTATGGTGTCATGAAACAGACTGAAGCCACCAGTTTCCTGGAGAAGTAAGTGAAGACGAAACTTGATTGGACCTTCGAGCAAACCACAAAGCCAGTGATCATATATAATGTATATCATATATATGTATATACACTCATCATCAAATAGCTGCCCCCAGAAGGATTGAAACTTGGTGGGTAGGTTTGACATTGTGAGACATGCCAACGATCCAAGATTCAGGCTCGGCTGCACATGTGACGTAAGCAAGGGTGGGCCTAACAGCCATGATTGCGGACATTCAGCGAGCAGTGATGCCCAGTTTGTAATATACACCGATGGGTCAGAGCGTTATGAGCACTCACAGATTAAATAAATAACATGTATTGTCTCGTAACAGCGCAAACAGACAGTTCTTGTAGTTGGAGTGCTGGATTTGGGATGTATGGGCATACATGAAGGCCTAAGTGACTTTGACAAAGGCCAAACTGTTATGGCCAAATTACATTTATGGCATGTCCAGAGTGTCTTACAAGGTTAATCATATTACAGGTGGGCCAATGTAGTGTTAGGAGTCTTGCCCACAGACTCTTATTGGTGTAGCACAGCATAGTCACCCAGACCGGCATTCGAACCCGTCTCCTACATGTGGTGGTGGCTCCCTGGCAGGTAGTGGTGTTATCCGCTGAGCTACACCCACCACAAATGAGGGAGCTCATGAGGGACAAAGCACGAACCACCAACTCTCATTGATGCACGAGTGCAACGAATGCTACTCCGTCTGGTCAGAACTGACAGAAGGGCTACATTTTAATGATGGTTACAGGAGGAGTGTGTCACGATATATCATACCCTGCTGCATATGGGACTGCTTAGTCATGGACCAATGCCCATGCTAGCTCATGTTCACTGCTGAACGTGCCTAGATGTTCATGCAAGCATCAAAGCTGGACATCAGAGCAATGGAGGAAAGTGGCCTGGTCTAGTGAGTCCCGTTTTCTTTATTTGGATGTCCAAGCATGTGTGCACTTAGTACCTGGGGAAGTGATACCACCAGAATGCACTGTGGGAAGAAGATGAAGATGCCGGTGGAGAGAGTGTGTTGCTCTTGGCAAAAATCTGCTGGGAATCTCTGGATCCAGGCATTCACGTGGCCATCAGTTACACGTGTACGTCCTCCCTAAAAGCAAGGGGGATCCGTTCATGCCAATGGCATTCTCCAATGGCTGTGGCCTTTTTTAGTGGGATAATACATCAAACCACATTGGACACATTGTACAGGAGTATGAGGAGCTTGATGAAGAGTTCAAGGTGCCGATCTCTAAATTCCCTAGATCCCAATCCACTCAAGCATCTATGGCATGTGCTAAAACAACAGGTCTGAACCACTGCGCTCCACCTCACAACCTACGTCCTCCAATAATGTCTTGGTGCACCTTCAGAGGTCTTGTGGAGTCTATGCCTTGGTGGGCATATTAGAGAGGTCGACTTGTATGGGATTCGATGCAGCCAAATAGTTTTATACAGCTGGAGAGGCGTGTTCCATCACAGAATCCATATTTTGTTTATGATACTGAAATGAACAGGAGGGTAATAGCTGCATCCTGATATAACCACTTCCTTACTGGGAAAAAAAAACTTCCAATAAACATGACTAATTGTGTCTGTTAGCAGATAAACCTGTCTCAAAAATGATATGGAATAGGCCTGAAGCTAATTCCCACACTTGAATCTGTGATTCGAAAGTCACGCTTCACTCATGTCAGGCCTGTCTGTGCTTGTGTACTGTTGGATGTAGTCCAGATAAGAGGTACGGCTGTGCTCTGTCCCAGTACTGGTAGCAATAAAGAACACAGGCAAAGAAACTCTTCTAGCATGTGCCAACTGGATGATCACGACACAGTCAGTTTGCGGCTAAAGCTGTGCGGCATTAAGATGCTTAATGAGCTTGTTTATCTGACGACCCATCCAAATTGAAGATGCCATTTGCTGTGAACAAAAGTGACATCTTGTGGTAATGGGTGCATTTAAGTGCAGAGAGAGACCAAGGTCAAGTGCTAGCCATCATCATTTGTGGTCAACAGATTTAGCATCAGCTAGTGTGGATCCTCTTTCATGCTAGCATCTACTCCGTGCTAACTGTGGGATTCCTTGTGTGGGAACTCTCACAATAGCTTTTTTTGTTACCAAGAAGCTTGTATCTTCTATGCAACGAAAATATTTCGTCTCGTATTAAACCAATATTACACATTTGTTACGTATTTCCGTAAATGTCCGTAAATTTGTTACGTATTCCCCCCACCTTTTTCCTATTTCCGTATTTCCCCCACCTTTTTCCTATTTCCGTATTCCCCCCACCTTTTTCTTATTTCTGTATTTCTCCCACCTCCAACACACTGTACACCCCCAACCAATCTCCCCCACCCCCACCCCAGAATAAGATCAAATACTGGACACAATTTCAAACACGTCACTCACACAATGACCACGCAACCCCCCACCCCCCGTCCTTCTCCTGACATTGGACAGCCTACATACATAAAAATAAAGGTGCCAAAAAGTTATTGAAAGAAATAAGATTAGATTTACTTTTGGTTCCTTAAAGAACTTTCAACCGAGTGGTTTCAATTGGGTTTTTAAAAGACCCATCCACTGAAAGGTTCTAGAAGGAAGTAAAAGTGGTTCCTCTATGGCATCACTCCAAATAACCCTTTATGCCTGCCGCACATGGCATTAAATTATGAGATAATGATATGACAGGATTATTGCAGTGCTAACCGATGAACATGAGAGATTTTCCCCAGGAGAGAACTGCCACCCCAGCCGCCTACACACCCCAGCACGCTATGTTGTAAACAATGAACATTTATAATATCTGCGATTCAAGACCCAGCCATTTAGGAGTAAATTGGAGGGGAAAGATTAAATTGTACGCAGACCACACTACAGGATAATCTTGGAAGATGATCATTTAAGACCTTTCGCGATTGACGGAATGAAGAGAATCAGTCTCAAACTTGTCCTGCCCATCCCGTAGTATTTTTAGGAATGCACAACACAAATTACTAAGTGCATGGTTTCTTAATAGCATTGTTAGAAAATAACTGAAACACAAACATCCAAGATATGGCCAAACTGCTAGCTCGCCTGGCACACCTTGCTCATCTGGTAGCCATTAGAATAATGGGTGTTCCATTATTCAGCTTTACAAAGGCCAAACAGCTAGGCCGCTCCATAAAACCTGTTATGGGTTCAAAGCATTTTTCTTTTTAGCTTTGAAATTCCAACTGAGCATTTGAAGTTAATTTGTACGGTAACAAAAATAGTCATCGTAGTTAGATAGCAACTAAAATGCTTGACCATCAAGATCCAGGACCAATGCTAAGGCTAGGCTAAATGGGGTTTTAAAGGTAATGTACCACAGAAATGCCAGTTTTGATTCATGTCCATAAGACTAGACAGCAATATATCTCTTTGGTCACCATGAGTCCATATCATATTTTAAGAGAAAGCCTTACAGTGTGTTAGCTCGTATGGGTAATTTTGGAAAAGAGTTTTAAGGTTTCCAACCACAGCAGATCAGGGTGTTAAATCTGCAGCCCTAACCCTGACCCACCCACTACACCGAATACCGCTATGTGTCTGCGAAAGCACATTCGCATTTTGGACTGTAGTGAGTTGGCACAGTGCGAGATACCGCATTGACACGAAGATTCAAAATGCTGATGTATCCACTGGTTGCCGTTGCATCCCAGCTTGCATTCAAATCAACATTCAAATCAACTTCCCCCTCTTCTCAAACATAGTCTCTTCTGTGTTGCACTGGAGTTTGCTAAACAAATTAGCATCACGCAAACAGCAATCTTATATCAGACTTGATAAAGGAACAGAGCATACTTTCAAAGCATACTTATAATAGAAGCCAGTTGCAGGTGCAGCAGCTTTAGCGACCACCCACTGACTTCTATTTTAAGTGATTTCAAGACAAGGGGTTTCAGTTCTACAGAAATGTCTCCCTGGTACTCAACCATACACCTCCAGAATAAAGACGTTACAGGAGAAACAAAAACACAGGGCACTTTCATTTAAGCTAATGTAACCAAAACAGAGATATAATAATCAGACAGCAGCCATATGCTATATACAAATAGAGATTAGCCGAAGTATCCCTTTAGGTAATCTCAAATTGCATGGTTTTGTATGTGGCCTCTATAAACAGGGACGAAAATACAGACAAGTTTCAGGTTTCAAAATGGCTGCTGTTGTTATTAGCTATTTGGCATCCTTTTGTCCATATGTATGTACAACTGTGTGCCCAAGAAATTAATGGTGAATCATGACTATCAGTGCTAGGCCTCGGTTCAGTTATACATGTCAAAACTAGGCCAAAAAAAGAGAGAAAGATAACTTCTGCCAACACTCCTATAGAATTCTGGGATTGTGTTACTGCTACGCTAACAGTGAGCGCAGAACTGGTAACAGAACCATTTGTATTCACAGTTGGTGATGTATCTAGAACTTCCAGAAGGCCTAGTGTGATGTTTTGTTCTTAAATCGTTTGTCCCGCCCATTAGAAATCCCACCCATTAGATGTGATTAGTTGATTCCACTGTCAGTTCCTAATTATGTTGG
The DNA here is from genome assembly GCA_024036415.1 of Prochilodus magdalenae. Taxonomy (NCBI): domain Eukaryota; kingdom Metazoa; phylum Chordata; class Actinopteri; order Characiformes; family Prochilodontidae; genus Prochilodus; species Prochilodus magdalenae. The sequence continues at coordinate 23,002 of JAMWET010003338.1, read as the reverse complement.
TGGTAATCTAATATACAAGGCCTTTAGTTGAGCAGTTCCAACCAAAGCTTTAGGAATACATGCTGCAGTGTTACTACAATAACAAACAAGAATTAGATCAAACAAAAGTGGACTAAAATCCCAGGCCTTAAAGGTTTCCCACTGATAGACTGAGTAGGGTAAGGGGGAAACTGTATCAGGCAGATATTTTGCTTTTTGCTTTAAATACAGTGATTAGTCACTCTGGCTCTGCTTGTCTCAGAGAAAATGCCCCAGCACAAAGGCTCTGGGTCAGCCTTTCTGGCATGCTGTGGATGGAAAAACAGAGGAGTCTTTCAATGCATTGTCGAGCACTGTGACAGAAGTGACCCAGAATAAGAACTGGGGTGGGGGTGGGCAAGTGTTCTCACTGATAATGCACAGCAGCTCGAAGTAGACCGTGTCAGTTTGGGCCTATTCCTGAAATGCATATTCCTGACTGCCTAGCATTTCTATCCGTCATTCATAAAAAAAACTGTGGAAAGGTTTTTAGCAAACTGACTGTCGACCAGGAAACACTAGGAGTTTGGAATGACTGCACTTTATTACAGCCTAGTGGTCTGTATATGCATATGACTAACTCATGTGCAGAAATGTAATACACTAAGGCCTAAAACTCACTGTAACACACTTTGGCGGGGCTGAAAACCTAATTTCATTGTAATGTAAGTCAGTGGAGCCAGACTTTTTCACCCCCAAGCGATTTTGGGCCATTTGCAGCTGCTGTGTTCAAATGATGCATACAAGCAAAAACCCAAAAAATGGAGATACATGCTTTTCATTGGACAGCAACACTATATACTTAATTTTGGAATACCTGCACAGCATATTGCCTTAACGTCTTTTCCATACAGGCCTACAGAGTATATTAGCGTAATGGAAGTCCCTGAATATCAGTTGCCTAGTTATAGGTGGCTAAACTCTGGAACTTTTCTCAGGAAGGCTATTAACACCAACAGAACACACTCATGGACGAACATTGCCTGACCCTGGTAGTAGGCTTTGGCAACCCTCACAGTAAATCAAGTCTGGATTTCCTTTCTCTTCGTGTGCGTGCATGATAAACAACGCTGTGCTCTGTTTTGCTCACTCTCATAACCTACATATGAGTTTTATAGTAGGTATCTAATGATTAACAGTAGCTGCTGGCCCCAAAGAGGCTTATGCCTAGCTAAAAAACAGGGGGTTGAACCCAAATCAGTTATAAGCAAGAAATCACATTCCTAAATAGACACTGTGTGTGTTTTTGAAGTACAACGTTTGGTGTTAATAAAGTAGTAATGAGTTTCATTCACCGTATCTACTGCTGGCAGTAGTGGGAGCCCCTGCAGAATGACAAGTAGGGGCTTTTTTGTGTGAGTGGTGACAAACAACCCCCTGGCTTGATCGCTCAGGACTGCTGGTGTTCTCTCTCTCTCTCTCTGTTTTTTTCTCCATTTCTTCTTCTCCTTTGCTGAATGAAAGTGGATGCTTTTGAGAAGAGGGGAATGTTTATAGGATGTTATCCGTCTCCACTGCCTGCCCCTCGTCCCTCTCCCTGAGTGGGCTCGCAGGAATGCTCGCAAGGGGGATGGAGCTGATCCAAAGGGGGAGTGCCACAAGACAAGAGGCTATATATACATGCCGACCCTGGGAGGCTGGTGCTTTCACACAGCTGGCTGCTGGTGGAGGACTAGAGAGATAGAGAGAGAGCACCTCAATACGCTTTACCCAAGTAACGGTAAGCTGTTCTCTCTTTTTTCAGCCCTTTGTCTGTTTCTTTTTGATGCCTTTTTTCTTTTTCTGTTTTGTCTGCTTTTGATTGTATTTGCTTTGCCTCTTTTTATTTAAAGCACAGAACACATGAAAGAAAAGTTCATAGGACATAAAAGCAAGTATATGGACATTCAATTCTGAGAAACAAGCTTTGAAATGCAGAAATGAAGGGCTATTATGGTGTAGGATAGGCAAGGGTTCCTCAGAAGTAATGCGAGATGGCCGGATGTTGAGCTTAAGTAAATATTGACAGACTATAAGACTTTGTCTAACATTGTGAATATGGCTGGATTAGTAACCATGGATGTGGTTTTGAACTACAAAGGTCAGCTGCTGAAAAAAGAAAGATGCCAGCATTCATGATGAAAAGCGACGCAATCTTTTCTTTGGCCATGATCTCAAAGGCTCTGGTGCAGACAGCTACGTCTAACTGAATTGAGTCAATCATGACAAATAAAGCGAGAGAAAAGATCTTGGCATTTGTTCTTTTTTATTTTTATTGCCTTGAAATTTGGAAGCAGCCTGGAGTTCTAATGTTATTGCAAGGGAGGATTTGATCAGAACCTCATTAAGGACCATTTAACTTACAAGTAAGTATGTTTTTTTTTTTACCATCCTGGTTTTACCAGTATGCTCTCATAACCGTCAATTTGTAGAGTCATCAGTAGATTCCAAATGTGAAAATTCAGATTTTGTTAGTGAAATTTAATCTTACTTACATAATAAGGAAATCCTTATGTGAAATGTTCTTACATAAAGAACCGGTCAGTCCTTCATAATATAGATCAAGATTAGTCCAAAGCCAGCTTGTACTTACTTTGCATTTTAGAACTATCTATTTGCTGATTGGTCCATAAAGCTGTGGCTTATGTTATCGAACAAGTGTATTGGTTACACAATTTCTCAGATCTGGGTGTGCCTTTTTTTCTATAGCGTACGCAGGGTCTTGGGAAATGAGATATGTGTGAGCTCATCTCCCCTGTGTAATGAAAACTACCCAGAAACGTCCTGAACAGCTCAGTGGCTGGGGCGTTTAAATGTCTTTTACCAGCGGCCCATGTTGAAAACAGATGTTCTATACTCCTTTTCTAGCTCTGGAACAGTAAATCAGCCCCTTTGGTCCGGCATTATTTCACAACCCTCTTTGTCATAATGAAACGCAGTTGTAATTTGCCCGCCGATGTTTACTTTCCACCACAGTAAACTTTCAGTTTGTTTGTTCTTATTCATGCATGGTAGACACCTGATCTTGCCCAAGCCTCAATTGGAGGGTGTGGCGTATTATGACTTTGGGCATGTCCGTACATGTCCAGAATTTTATTTTCCCACATTTTGTTGTTGGCCCTCTGCTTATGAGAAACCTGCATAACCATGTCTACAGTGCAGTAGTATGCAGAAATGGTTTCTGTGATCTGGATGTCTCCGGTTACCTCCAAGATCCCATGTTGGGGAAATAAATATGACCCTTACAGATGACCCGCATTGATTCTGGCATTGATTTTTACATTGTGGGTATCACTTGGCAAAGAGGTTTTTACATGACTTATCTCGCTCTGTTACAGAGAGAGAGCACTTGCCTGGCCCTTAAAGGATTAAGACAGGGCCTCTTTCCCGGCATCCAAAATGAATCGCGTGGAAGAATGGGTTCTGGAGAACAAGGGCAAGATTGAGAAAGGAGTGGAGATAATGGGTCAAGGCTGTGAGATCCTGGCAGCCACCGTGGGCCAGTTCCATCCAATCCTGGAGGCGGTTTTCGTGGCCTCGGCCGAGATCCTCAGCAACCCGGAGGGCAGAGAGGCCAAGTACCTGGCAGAGCAGTTTGAGAGGGTCAACCAGAAGCTGGAAGGGATCCAGGATGAAATCGACAAAATAGCCCTGGAGCTGCAGCGGACATCGATGAACAAGCAGAACTTTGACCGCGAGGCGCAGATGATCAGCCAGTACGAGAAGTTCCAGGAGTTCGTCCTCGCCAAACCCAAATTCAAGGAGAAGAAGAAGGAGAAGTTCCTGAGCCATTTTGAGAACACGGAGGGGGATCTCAACATTGACGCTTTGTACAATGCTGTCACTGGAGAGAACACGTCTGGAGACGCAATGCTCGACACGGTGGTGACCACCGAGCAGCGAAGCAGAAGGGCAGTGGAGGAATTCTGTGCCCAACTGAAGAAGCTGTTTTTGGTGGGGATCATAGCAGTGATGGGTCATGCCGCCCTGAAGGACGGGATAGTTGGGGAGGCTATGGTAAAGAAATGGCAAGACCGCATGGAGGACGTGGAGAAACGCATGAAGGCCGCAGTGGACGAATGTATAGAGAACTTCCCTGCGCAAGCCAAAATGGATGTAGAGAACCAGCTTCTGGAGAAGCCAGCTAGTGTCGACCCAGAGTTCGCCAAATTCCTGCTGGGTGCCCTTGCCAAAAAGTATGACTGGGTCTGTTGGTCCATCAGGGTGTTTAATCATGGCGGCATATTTTTCTGGAATTGGTTGGCTGGCAAGAAGTATCACGGAAGTGGTGGAGGTGGCAATTTCTTTGACCTCCTGACCAAAAACAACATACGAATCGTGGTGTCTTTCAGTGAGGACCCGAAACCGCTTAACAAAAGCCAGCTGCACGATCAAATAGAGAACCAAAGGCTTAAGGGCAATATGGTATCCGTGGCACAGTCTCTGTGCAACAGTCAGCCCAACTGCCTTGTGCATGCAGTCAGCCGCTATAAGAGAATCGAGGAAATCAACAACTTCCAACCAGAATGCTATTATTATGGGATTCACAAAAGGGCATACATTTGCATCCATTCCGAATAGTGGGCGATAGATATGAGAAGTATCAGAATGGCAATCAGTCGTTTATCTTTTGGGGTCTTTTTTGTATCAGATTTATTAAAGGTCTCAGCACTAAGCAAGGTCGGAAGTGCATGAGGAAATCCAATTACTCTACGGCTTGTTTTCACTGTACACTGTATAAGCGCTCATGTGACCTTATAAATTACTCTCAACATGTTTAATCAAGACTGTCTAAGAGAATAATGTATATCTCTGTGTCTGGGCAAATACTGTATTCAGAAAAAAAAGCATGGTAGTATTGAACATGCACATATAAAGAGCATTTATTGACTGAATGAAAATCTGTGATACTGGCAGCCTTAACATTGTGAAATATTATCTTTGGCGATTATATTTAAGGGGAAGAAGATAAAACATTCCAAACTTTGTCTAGCTACAATGTGTTTCCAGTCTGTGAGCCCATACTGTCTTAATTCATGTGTATGATGTCATTTAGCCTCTATAAATACTATACTGGACATGCAAAAACGTTATCTGGACTTTTGTTTTAGGCCTGAAAGGATCAAATCTGACAGCTGAAGACATAAGTCTCTCAGAAAAATAAACTTGTGTACAAGTGTGAACAGAAGGATGCTTTCTGGGTTGAAGGGGAATTTCACCTGTGTTTCAAGGCTTCTGAATACTTCAACTGGGAACCAGATATCTGTACTGAAAGTCTGTGGCTTCATCCACTGCAAAATTTAAATCCCCAAGCTAACTGCTCTACATGGCTTCACTCCGTCTAGCAGGCCCTCTAGGCTCTCTTAGGAGCAGTAATAGTACAGTGTATGTATGGGTTAACCAGTGCACAAGCAATGTCCAAGGACTTTTATGTTGAAGAACCTGAATATGGGTGGAGTGGTGGGCTTTCTAGAGTAGTGTAGTTTGATGCAGTAATAGCAAACTAAATAAATTAAGCTGCACTATAGAACATAATCCCAAATTGTTTCTCAAGGGATCTCTGAACAAGATTATATACATATATATATATATATACATACAATATACAATTAATGAATATCAGAATATACGGAATATTGGGATCTCAGAACACATGTATAATTTATTCTGCATATTTGCATTGCATAGACAGCACAATCCCTGTTTCCTATTAAATATGGGCATATCGATACCTAAATATCGCTTATCAATAGTGACGATCCTAAAGTGTAGTTTTAGGAATCGAGTCTGATGCAAAAATCTCCTTTCATTTTATTATTATTTTGTAGGATAAATGTGTATCTTAAATCTCTGTAGAAACTAAAAATAATGCTGTAATGTAAACTGAGGTGTAGTGTAGGAACTACTTTTCGTTCTGTCTTCTTCCTCTAATCCCAAACGAAGCCAGCGAACACAAAGCTCCTTAAACGTAACGTGAAAAAAGTGACGCTCAAACTTGTGTTGTTACTGGTAGACGTCCCTGAACAAATTATCACAAGATTTACAAGCAAAAGTCCTATACACCACAAGGCTTCCTCAAAACAGCCAACAGAATAGTAGATATACTTATTTTGTTCTTTTTATCAGACATTAACCTTTAGTAGAACCTTTAAATTTCTGAACTGAATTTTAAAATTTCTGAACTGAATTTTCATTTGACATGTAAAAACAAATGTAAAAACTTTAAAAGAACAAATAATCTGAATGCTATTAAACACTGAATTTAATTACACTAGAGGACTCTGGTTTACAAAATTCCAAATATCAGTGCCAGTCTTTCTTTTGTCTTGTTCATGTTTACTATTTATCACTGTGGTAAATAATGGCAATCACTGTATAGCAATATTAGCCTTTACTCAATATCAGATTGAATGGCAAATCTGTGGTATCGCCCTAGTTTCTATCACCACCACTGAAAATCAAAGGTAGTGATTTCTCTGAGATGCATCATTTCACACCAAAGCACACCAAATAACATTGTTTAGATCCCACAGAGTGAATTACACAGACACTTGGAAAACCTAGTGAAATTCCCCTTTAAAGCCTGAGCACTGGGATCATAGGGTGTGCCTGATTCACAAGTTAGGCTCTAATAAGGAAGGGAAACTACACGGTGGGGAGGCGTTCAAAACCGGACTGCGTAAACTGCCCTGTTTATCTAATTCTCGAAAGATTTCAAGGTGAGTTTTTGGTTTACAAGGACACTAATTCATCCAATAAACTTCAGGAACACTTCACGGTCGACTGTAACGACATGAGGACCCTTCTCCTGAAGGACACAAGTTCAGTAACTTAGTTCAGGGCGTTGTTCTGCCTGAACCCACGTAATTATCTTAGTTTTAGCCAAACGTATTTATATTTGTACCGGTTTTGTGGTGTATTTGAAACACTAACTAAAACTTTTCGTCAGGAAACATCTCTTAAATTCTTTAAAACGACTACATTTGGGCTATAGCCTACGAGGAAGTAGCCTCCTCCCTTCATACTCTCCAGCTGTTTTGTTGGAATGTTCCATTCCACCTTAAATAGCGCGACCGCTGCAGTCTGGCGCCCGGTCAGGCCTGTTTAACAGCGGTGGCATTTAAGGTGGAACGGAGAGCCTCGCCACATTCAGCTCGAGCACAGCTTCACTGAGGCAGTTGGAGCGTTAGCTTTAGCTCATGCTAACATTTCTGGCGTAACGTTTCCACTTTGACCCAAACCTCGGTATATAATGTTATCCTAACGTCACGGTGGTGAAATGTAGGACTTGGTTAAGTTTGGGAAACGTTTTCTTGGTGGTTATTTTAGGAAAGACGTCGACTGGCACGCTAACTTGCACTGCACCGTCTGGGACATACATACCCTCTTGTGTACTGCTGGTGCTGGCTGTGTTGGTCCCTCTTCTTCAGAGTGGTAGTTGAGGCATTTGCACAGAAGACCCTCATTGACATTGTTGTCTAGCTTTATGAATGCTAATGAAGCTGCTAGCTTCTCAGCTTCTCTCTGTTTTTTTATTTTTATTTTGGTCTTTTATTTAAATCAGTCTTGATGTATATTGATACACATTGATATTTAATGTGTTTATAGTGTCTCCAATCCTATGCTCTTTATATTGGCTCAGTTTCATGTTACAGCTTTATAAAGGTACCATAAAAGCATTTATTCAGTATTTTAAACTGTTCTTTAAAATTATACACAGAAGGCAAAAGACATTAAGTGAAAAATGCAGAGACGTGAGTTTAAAATGTCCATGTACACCTTTAAACTTTGTTTAGGGAGATAGTTAGTTAGAATTTGTATGCAGGACATTCATCTGGGTGGTCCGTGGCTGGACAGGCAGTCCACTTTCCATTGGACATTAACACACTGTAGACCAAGTTGTCCCTCACTATGAAACTCTCCGTTTGAGATGATTGTATAAAAGTCATTCAGGATCCTGTTAGAGAAGTGGGAGCTGACGTTGTGCTTCCTATGCACCAGTTTGGTTTGCAGATCTTTTGTTCCACCTTAAATGGTAATGCCTTCACGCTGGCACTGGTGTAAACGATATCATTTAAGGTGGAATGGAGCATTTGATTAAGAAGCCAACTTTAGCTTCGTTTAAAGTTGAACATCAGCGGCGCCTATTGACAGTTCCATATCTAGGAAAGGGTATGAAAAGTGCCAACACCTCCCTCACAGCCTGGAATGGTAGATTTCCACCACATGGTCCGCCATTTTTGTTGCTGTTGTCCTTGGGGTCAGTGTATAAATATTGAGGGGTATAAATATTATTGAGTCTGTTATGTAACAGATTTTGTAATCAGTCGGTTTTAGTGTGCTCTTGTAAATGTGAGATTTGCATTCAAAAGACTAACAGCAGTGTATCAGATTCACAGTATGTGCGTTCTGTGGTCTGAACTCTCCTTATTCAGCCGTGGCAATGCGTTTCTATTCTGTGGCGTCTTTAGAAAATTGTATCAACTTGTGCACAATAACGATCTAATGAAACAGAGCAGCTGTGCCTCAGACTAGGCCTGCACAATATATCGCTTCAGCAGCGTCGTTGTACTCAGTACTCACATCACAGGGCGTGCAATATAAAGGAAGACAAACTGAATTAATTGTCATGCTACAACGTTTTTGCTGCTTGATACAAAGGAAAAACCTGCACGGTTCCTGATTTATGATCCTCTGATTTATGGCCTCTCTGGGAAGATTAGTCATAGCGCTCTCTTGCTTTGGTGTATGGTGCACTAAAAATTATTATAGAGCATTAAAGATCCAAAAACCATCTCAGCTTCTTTATGATGATGTTTGTTTTCACCCTCCCAATCATTTTACAGTGAATAATGTTTTCTAAATACTGATGTTTTTCACTTGGCAAAAATTCCGGACGATTATTTCATATTGCAGTATAAACCACAGGGATAATAAACATGCAGTGTCTTTCTTTTCCCAATATTGAACAGCCCTACTACAGACAATGCAAAAATTGATAGGATGCTTTACCTTGCTTTGCAAAGGTTTCATTGAACACTCTCACTCCATAGTCTTATTATACGATTTGTTGAAATTTTTTAAAGTGAAACTTTCTGCGTATTATTTTCTCTTTGATTTGTTGCAATATGTAAATAGTAAACCAGTATTTTTATTATTTTATTTAATTATTTTGCATTAAAATGTGTTTTAATTCTTTATTTTTAATGTTAAAATAAAAACTTCAATCATTAGGGGTGCCCAGAATTTTGCATATGTAGTTTTTTTTTAAATTTTTTTATTTTGGGGAGCATTCTAATCATTACAGCCGTACTTCGAAGCCTCTTTGCAGCTTCTCAGGCTTCTTGTAAAATGCCTGAAACCTCAGCCACTACCCAATATATTATCACTGCATTAGTGGTGTGTTCTGGTGTAATCTCCTCAATATAGGCGCTCCCGCGAAAGTGCTGCAGGAGCCCTGGGGAGGAGGGGGTCAGATGAGGAAAGCTGTACCGGTTCTGTCTGGTGCTTTTCAGTGCAGAGGAAAACACGGCGTAGACATAGCACAACATAACAGCGTGTGCAATACGGGCTTCTTTAATGTCACAGCACAGAGCTCTGATACCATGAAATATTAACAGGCTTGAGTCGTTCTTGTGGTCTTTGTGAGCACACTAAGCAGTCTCACATGTTCCTAATGAATTCAAGGCCTGATTTAAAGCAGTCATCCCGTCTGACAGCATCATAGTTTTGGTCCAGTTGTGGCCCTTCCCCTGACCATATAACACTGCAGGACGTTTTAGATGGCAGTTCATGTCACAGTGTTTGTTGCAGTATTTCAAGACGGCCTAATGGTTCTGCACAGCCTGCACTTGCACCGCTTAAACCGTGTTGGAAGCATATTTGATTGCATGTAGGCGGATATGCAAAACCGTAGAGACTTCAGATTTATACCCTCGGTTCGGTGCATGGTGCTGAGAAAGAAGCCGTGCTAACGGAGGGGCCTTAACTAGAAATGTGGGCAAAAACCGATTTGCCGTCAGGAAGAGAAAAAAAGCTGACAGCCAGGTTTTCTTTGTCTGGTTTCCATGGTTACTGTCTGAGCTGCTTTGGAAAATGTACTCCTGCCCAGCAAGTTGAACTACCTTATTAATCATTCCCCGCCCAAGGTGGCACTCGCGCACACAGAACACAGACAACACTCCGACTCGGACATTACAGACGTATTGCCTGTTCACTGGTTCGTTCTTGTGGAGCCTTCACTGCTTGTGTTCTCTAAATGTATATCATTTCTAGTTTTGGACTCTTTGGTTGGTCTGTGTCCATGTCTAGGCAAAACGCCAGCACCAGTTGCATGTCAGTTGTGCTCTGATTACAAGGGTACTGAAACGAAAGTGCTAGATATGTACTGGGCCTGTGTACGTGGTTTCCACTTCAGAATCTGTTACATAATATGATGTGGAACTGAGCGCTAGATAAAGTAATGGCAGTGTATCATTCACAGCTTATGTAATGTCATGTAAGAGCCAGCACGGCCGGGTTAATTCATGTGCTTAATAGCTAATTCAGGTGCCAGTTTGTGTGTTAATGCTGGAAGGTTTTGGAAGTGGGGTAAACCGTGGGTTACTGGATAGCTTCTCATGCTCTGCAGCCTCTGTCATAGAGGCACATTTAGAAACTAGTGACAAAATTGAAGGGTAGACTGGGTTTTTTATCGTAGTTGGACCAGCCCGAGTTTAGCAGAACACGTTCAGATAATCCACTTGGATTGTCAGGAAGGGGAAACACTTTCAGACTGTTTCTTAGGTGTTTTGAATTATGAGGGGCATTCTGACTCGTCTATTCTTCAGTGTGTAAATTAGCTGGGTTTTATATCTAACTTCTTGTCCAGTACACACCGCTCTGTACTTTATGACTCGGTTTCTTATCATTCATTAAGCCCAAGGCAACAACAGAACTGGTATATCTTATTATGAAGCCTTGTTTAATGAACACCCATCTTATCTGTGTAATATTCGATGTGTTATCAGCTGCTATGATTCCCGCTTCTTTAGAAACCTGCTATGTAAGATTTTGGGCAGAACAGCTTCTTCCTGTTTTGCACCGCAACCATGGAATAACCTTCTAGCCTTTAACCACTCGGAGCTCCTGGCTGTCCTGCACTGTGGAAGCCTGGCCTGCGTCCCGCTGACCCATCCGATGACCCAGCTATTTAATTACAGACCAATCAGACATTTATTCCTCTACCTTACAGACACTGGACGCTCCTTTCCTTTGCTGGTCTCGTTATCTGGTGTTGACCCGAGGAGGATGGGTTCCCCTTTTGAGTGCTGGTTCCTCTCGAGGTTTCTTTCTTTTGAAATGAGAGATTTTTCCTTGCCCCTGTCGGCCTTGGCTTCCTCACTGGGAAATCGGACAGCAGATTCTTTGTAAAGCTGCTTTGTGACATTTGTTGTAAAAGGCGCATATAAATAAATCTTGGCTTCAGAACACACGGCAGCTTTATGATTTTGTCTCCTTAAGCGAGTTTGAAACTTCCCATCTCTGTTTTGTTATGCTCAATGCTCAATACTCTTTGTTTTCTATGTAACTATAATTGTGTGCTATCTTGGCCAGATTTCATTCAAAAAGGAGAGTTTAATCTCAAGGGATTTCCTGGTTAAATATAATAAACTTGTATTGCTCACATGAATGTCCAAGACAGGAGCAATTTGATCATCCTTCAGTCCAATTTATAAACTATTGTCAGTTGGCTGATGAACCCAGCACTGTAAATTCCTGGTGTGTCATTGCTTCATTGCATGCAGGGTGTGTCGTCACGGTGTGGTATGCTGTGATAGCCGAGCTAACTTGCTGTTTCTCTTCCTCTCACACAGTGATCCCGTCTTTCTCCACTTATACACCTCTCCGAGGCTCAAAAACATCGCACAGTCCAGGAGTATGTAAGTTACACCTTTACTATTTTCTAACATGAGAACTTGTGCTTATTCTGCTGTTTAAGGTGCTGTAGCTTCACCAGGGGTGTGCAGTATTATTCACAAAGGGCTGGCGTGGCTACAGGTTTCAATCCAAACAGGCAGGTGCATGCATGATTATACATGTTTAATTAAAAGACCTGTCGCCATACTGGCCTTTGGCACATATGATTGGACACCCCTGGTATATACAGTCTTACATAAGATTTAAGAATTTGTGAACTATACACGTCTTATATTTAGTCATTATTTGTATATTTTTTAAATTTTGGTGTAATTTTTTGTCTTGCACTGTGTATTTATTGCTTGTGGACAGTTATCCTGATATTTGCCTTTGGCAGCAATATGCAGTCGAGCCAATCAGAATATTTGTACTGTATGTTCAGAGCGTCCTGGCCAATCACAGTTGGGATGTTTCTTTTATGGGTTTTGATGAATCAAGGTATTGATCTAAAAAAATAAATTATAGTAAGAACTTGAATGCTTTACAACTGATGTGCATTCATTTGCTGAAAAAGTTTATTTGACAGTGCACTATTAATGTGTTGTAAATGAATCTGTAAAGGTATAAAAATAGCAGTAATATCACATCATCAGTACAGTTCCTTGCAACTGCCTGAAAATTAATATTGCGTTATATGTCTGGACCTGCATACAGTACTGTAAAATCCACCATTTACTTGTTTAATTTTCTCAAAAGTTATTCAGCAGATATTTCTGAAGTAACATGTAAGATAATCCACTTGGGATTTCTAGGAAGGGGAAACTCAAATTAAAGCAAGTGAGAAAAACAAATTGGAGCCACTGGAGCTCAGACACGGTTAAAACATGAGGACTAACATCTGTGCAAGACCTGTTAGACCACCTGATCTTTCTCCAGTACTTAAAGGATTTATCTTTGAGAGATAACGAGGTCTGCTATTCCCCAAGAATCCAGACCTCAGCATAGTTGAGAAAGTGTTTGGGATCGATTTGAATTAGTCTATAATGGAACTGTGTTAGACCGCATGTGTTCCAAGGGTGGCTGGAAACAGCACCCGGCTACACTGGACCCAATGTGTACCTTTGACTACCTCCATGAAGCGCTGGTTAACCTGTGTCTGCAGTATGCCATCACCCTTTGCCCCTCCCCACTGAGAGAGGCTAGCGGGCCTGGTTGGCGCAATGCTGCACAGTGAGTTCCCCAGTGCTCTGTGAGGAAAGCTGCCATTATGAAGACTCTGAATTAATAGAGGAAAAACTGCGGACGTGCTTTCAACACAACCATTAGATGCAGATTTTCTGAAAGGCTTGCTCAGCCTCTAGACTGAAGCTTTGAATGTTCGCTGTTGATTGTCAAAGCTCAACAGCTAAAATAAAAAATACTATGTAAGACAGCCCAAAATATCCCATTAGATTACTTAGGAAAACCTAAAAACAAGTCTCCTGAAGAGAATGGAAACTGTAATAAAGGCAAAGCCTGGGCAGGGAAGGAAGGAGCCCATAATAACTTGTACCTGATAGCACTTTTGATGTACAGTTGAAGGGTGAGAGTTTTGCACATTGCTGTATGCACCATTTTAAGGGTTATCTGGTCTGATGAAAGTTTGTTGTCTGACTTTCTCTTTTTTTTTTCTTTTTTATTTGCACACAGAGGTGCGTTGATTGACCTCACAGCAATTGGTAAAAATGGCGGATAAACTTCAGAAAATAGTTGCAGACAAAAAGGACGTGGTGGAGACAGTGATGGAGGTATTTGAGCAAGGTGCGGAGGCGGTAGCCAGCATCGCCGGAGATTTGTTCCCAGTTTTCTCCATAGCAGCTCCCATTGTGAAGCTGGCATTGGATAACGTGGAGAGCAAAGAAGCGGAATACATGAAGGAGCAGTTCCAAAGGGTCCGTGAGCGCCTGGAGGTGGTATCAGAGGAGATCCAGCGCATAAATGACGAGGTCAAGAAAAGTGGGGCGGACGCCGCCTACTTCTCAGTGGAAGAGAACCTGACCAACTTATTCCGCAAGTACATGGACATCCTCAATGCCAAGCCAAAATTTCGGGAAGCCAAGAAGAAGCAGTTCATGGAGCACTTCAACAAGACCGGTGGTGACAAAAACCTGCACACACTTTACAGCGCAGTGACAGGGGATAACTTTTCCGGGGAGTCCGTGCTGGAGATCACTCTCAACTATGAGCAGAAGAGCCGTAGGGCAGTGGAGGACTTTTGTGCCAGGCTGAAACAGCTGTTCTGCATAGGCCTTATCGCCTTGATAGGCCATGCGGCTCTCAAAGGTGGCGAAGATGAGGAGCAGCTTTTGAAAGAGTGGGCAGAGAAGATGAAGGTGGTCCAGGAGAAAATGAACGCCGTCATTGAAGACTGCATCAACAGCTTTCCGAGTCAGGCAGAGCTTGACATCAAGAGGCTTGTGAGGGACAATAAGGACAAGGCCAACCAGAACCTTGCAGACATGATTCTGGAGGCCCTGAAAAAGAAGTATGACTGGGTGAAGTGGTCAGTCCGTGTTTTTAACACCCCTACCGGCCTCTTCACCAGCAAGAAGGATTACCATTGCCCCACAGGAAAAAGCAGGTTTCAGGTGCCTACATCAGACGACAAACTGAACGTGTTTGTTTCTTATAGTTCTTCTCCAGAACCTCTAGACAAAGCTCAGATCCAAAAGCTGATTGAGGCCCAGAAGAAACCTTCTATTTCGGAGGTTGCAGAGGTCTTGTTTGAGAACGTCCCTCTATGTGTGGTCCATACTGTGAAGACTTCCTGCAAAGAAATGGCCTATGCCTGCAGCTTTACAGATGAGCTTCACTTCTTTGAGCAGTACAAGAACTTCTACCTGTTTGTTCATTCGGCTTAGAGACCAGTGATATAAGAGAGATGATGTTGGACCACACAGAGTGACCAATATGTTTTCTGTCCTTATGCTGGTAGTTAATCCTCCTCAGAGACTCCTGCTCATCATACAGTAGGGGTGGGCGATACGGCAAAAAAGATAATCAACACTTTTCCACGTCCTGATTTTTCTCTTTCTAAGTTGGACTAGATATAATCCACCAGCTGTAGATAAAATAGTGAAAGGTATAATTTTATAATCGTGAAATTCAGACCACAAGCTGAATTAGGAGCCTCTTCTAAACTGTCGACTTAGTCATCAGGAGATCGGTTGATGACACAGCCATCGAGGATAGGAATATTACTGGCCTTGCTCTCTTTCGGTTGGTTGGAGATGTTGAGGCCACATCATCCATTGTGATGCCAACCAATGCCTGTGCCACTCAGCTGACGTAACGAACGTCGTGAAACACGTTGCGTCAGTTTGGTCATGTTTTCTTCACCACATTAGATGTTCTATCTGTGGTGGACTAATCCGAAACAATCCAAACACGTTGCGCCAGTGTGGTAGCCTTTGCAATGTGGTCACTTTCACTGGTTTTAAAAAAAAGAAAGTCCAGCTCAGATGCTCACAAAACCAACACTATACTGATCATATAATGACGGTAGAGAAGACGCATCTTCTGCCAAGTTTTGAGCGAGCTCTTCTTGAGTTCGCTTTTATTGAGCTCGCAGTCTGCAGGTCCATCTGGCAGACAGTTACACATTTCCACCAGAGAGGTCTCCAAATCCCCAAATGTGAATATGGTGTAGCCTTAAGGAACGTGATTCTGGTTCTAGAAGTACCTGTGATGGAGATCTACATATGAAATTAAAGCTCGCCCTGGCCTATACCCTCTATTTGGAAATTCCTCAGGTAGCAAATCCTTAAGCCATGGCATGCCTTTAAAAAAAAAAAAGCTTATCATTATCATTTATGATGATAATGACAGCATACAGTCACATTGCCCACCCCTAATGCTCTGTAAAAAATTTAGTTTGCATATATAAAACATATGTAGCAAAGTATAAAAGCATTATCCTTACTTTAATCACAACAGAACAAATTTTAGTGCAATACTGTCTCAGCTTTCTCTTGTAAAGCCAAAGGCACAGCTGTGAAGTGTGAGGGCGTTGGGTCTTTGACAGAACTAAATTTACACAGCCTTTGTATTTTATGCCTTTGATATTTTAAATGCAGCCAAAGAGTGCCTTTACCGTTTGTCTCAGTTTATCTACAGCAGGTTTTGAATGTGTTGATGTTTTGGGGGTAATCACTAACTAATCTGATGATGGCTACTGTGTGCTAATACACATGAGGATGTTTTTGAAAGAAGAGAATAAACCCACTGAAATGAAACAAGCAGAGTGTGTTTATTAGTGTAATGATGAAATGAAATGCCTTGTTTTAGAGCCTGGTTTGGTTTCCTTTAGTATCACTAGTGGAAGAGCACCTGAAACCGTGTCCAGCTCAGCAGCTCTGACCTCCATTTCTACTCCTGTTTGTCCCTTTGTGCTTTTGAAGGTAGAGGATGTCCCTATGTTCCATCTCACCTGGAATTGCTACCTTCCGTCAGGGCAGGCATGTTGTAACACATTTAGTGATGTGACGGAAGAACTTGTTGCCCTGTGTTTCCAGCCCGCTGGAATGTTAGACGGTTTATCAGGCGGGTTTTTGTTTTTTCTGTCATTCAGCCGTGTCACTGACTGAAGTATGCCTCCACACTGGTATTCAGTGAACTATGCACCCAGAATCGTACTGATTGGTGCGCTGGTTTTGGTGGTTGTCGTGGGCGGAGGCCTTTGTGTCATAAAAACAACCCTACACTGAAAAATGTTAGGCAATGATGTTTACCTGATTGAAATGTCGTGTCATCTCTACATGAGTGTAATGGGGTATATGATAGACAAGTATGTGGTGGTATAACATATTTATCTAAAGGTAACTGTACACATCGCTGCTGTCCGGACAAAAACCTTGTATCTCCAGAATAACAGATTTACACAAGAAAGAGAAAAACAGTCAGGGTAGCCAGACGTTTATGGTCCATTCATCATTAAATCTGTACACAGTGTGTTTCTACAGTAGTGCTATTGAATGATAAATTCAGTGCACCACCTTTTACAATATACTATATTCCACAATGTTGTATCTGTTAGTATGATGTGTTTGAAATAATGGTAGTTCTACATGGGTAATAACGTTATGCTTTGTACCAGATGTTCACCAAGTCCCAGGTGTTTTACTCTGATAAGCAATTGCCATTTGGTTATATGATCTCTGGCTTTTCAGGATATGCTTTGCTTATAAAGCTTTTTTTTTTTTTAAAGGAATATAGATAAACGGGCATGTTTTCCTTTTCTTTCAGCTCTTATGATCCTAAAATCTGTTTAACCAGGCCAAGTTAAAAGGCATTGTAAAATAAAAACACAACCTATGCACACATACACGCATCCCTCACTACAACTCAGTCTTTAACTCCGCTAGCTAACATGCTCAAAGATAGCGGACGTGCTAAACCATTTCATCACTAGGTTTGAATTGGCATTGTACTGTATTGCTGCTATGGAAGACCTGCATTGCTAATTCAGTAAGCAAGTTACTTAGAACGTGAAGATTTATATTAAAGAGTTGTGTGCTATCATATGTTTATTATTACACAACATTTATTATTATTATTTTTTAAACGGTGATGGTTGACCAAATGGTTTTGTCCTTGTTCAGCAGTCCAGGACTGCTTAGCAATAGTACCATAATCTATAGGAGCAACAAACGTTTTGAAGGAATGCTTGTTTATTTGCTTATTATTGTTATTAAAATAAAGCTTATTGTTTTATGAAAAATAATTATTTTATGCTGCCCTTCCTTGTGATACATTAGCAGTAATGCAGACTGTACATTAGCCATTTAGTGAAGTGTAAGCATTATGGCATGGCATTTTAACCAGCAGCGTAACAAAAAAATAAATAAATAAATAAAGTAAGTCACTTTTGTTATGTCTGAAACCATACTCTGAAGGCATGACACTCCACCCGCTTGCAAAATAAGAAGGTTATGTGGATTACCTGCTGTGCATTTCATATATTCAGGAACTTTAAATTGAAGTCAATAATGTCATGTTGTGAAGGGAGCTGCTTAAAAAAACGGTTATGAGTAAATAAAATTAAGAGCTAGATAAACAGATGTCCGACATTCTGTGTTAAAGGAAGCTAACTGTGGAGGTACGTTGTTAAGGAATTGGACCTTGGAATCGTGTATCAGTATCTATAGGAGGGACCCGGTCAAGATGTAGGGGCTGAATGCTGCCCTTCGCCAAAGGCCCATGTCACGTTGTGGATCAACCTCTACCGTACAGGAGCAGCCAATTTCAGCCTTCTTAGTTTTCGAATTTTCAAAGGTGGGTTTACGGAGATTAAATGGGTTTAGGCTGATTCTGTTACCAGACTAAATCTCATTGCATTGTCATCGTGCACACTGCCAACAAATTATTTCAGATTTATTGTGAAGGTACGTTTAATTAAGTTGGCTTCTAAAAGCCAACTTACTGTTCTTCATAATCTTCTTATTATTCTAGGCTGAAAATTTAAACAGTTTCTCCTCCTACAGTTTTTGACGTAGAACCACAAAGATTTTGCTATACCCGAATAGTGTGCTTGTGCTTTTCTAAGAATTCCGACGTACGGTTTTCGTACGGCAGCTGTTTTTCGGCCGATTTTTTTCCCATAGGAAATGAATGGCGGAATGTCGAGCGAATTCATCTGATTCTCATTCTGACCACACTCCATCTGTTTCTCATACTGACCGTAGACCATCTGATTCTCTTACTGACTGTAGACCATCTGATTCTCTTACTGACTGTAGACCATCTGATTCTCATACTGACTAGTCAATCCGATTCTCCTACTGTACGGTTTTTGTACGGCAGCCGTTTTTCGGACGATTTTTTTTCCCATAGGAAATGAATGGATAAAACAATGGAGTTAAGGTGGAACAGTGAATTTAAGGTAGTATTGAATTTAAGGTCGTATGAGGGTATTTAAGGTGGTAAGAGTGATATTAGGGTGGCAGAGAGTTTAAGGTGATATGATTACATTAAAGGTGTCAGGGAATTTAATGTAGTAGGGAAATTAAGAGAGTAGAAGCGAATTTAAGGTGGCATCAAAGTTAAAGTGGAAGGAGTAAATTTAAGGTGGCAATGAATTTAAGGTGGCAGGACATTTAAGGTTGTAGGCGTGAAGTTAAGGTGGCAGAGTGGCAGTTAATTTAAGGTAGTTCAACTTTTGAACGTTTTAACGTAATAATCAGCCTTTTACAAGCCAACTTAAAGTTCGTTCATGAACTTTCCCTTTCT
The DNA here is from genome assembly GCA_024036415.1 of Prochilodus magdalenae. Classification (NCBI taxonomy): domain Eukaryota; kingdom Metazoa; phylum Chordata; class Actinopteri; order Characiformes; family Prochilodontidae; genus Prochilodus; species Prochilodus magdalenae. Next base: position 3,841 of record JAMWET010003338.1, on the reverse strand, counting down.
AGTTAAGTTCTGTATTTGTTTTGAGTAACCAAGTTCAGTTCTAACATTGAGAGCCCCATACTCCATATGATATCACATTAGATCAGTGTGAAATGGTACAGCAAGCACTTTGAACATGTTCGGTAAGGTTATTTTATGATGGCCTTTTCTTCTTACTGCAGGCCAGATCGCATTCAGGGCAGCATCAGTAGAAGATCTGGCTGGAGAAATAAATGAATAGACATACCGCACTGAGAGAAACACCCTGCTTACTCTGTAATCATGCACAGGAAGTGCGGCTTGTAGTGCTGCTATATTAAGTTCAACTTGACTCAACCACGTGAGCACAGAAAACAGGTTTATAAATACATTGCCACAGAAAATCATGGCTGCACTGACCATGTGTCAGAAAGAAGCCATTTAAACAGCAATGCCACAAACTACTGCTCAAATTAACAGGCTGACATGTTACTTTCAGTCGTACATAGCGCACCGGAATATTTATCAAGATGATGAATACTGGAAATAGAACATAGATGCTGTGATGTACACTGACCATACAAATCAACGGGACATGCAAAGCAATTTGAATGATTAGCCACAAACGACATTGGGACCACAGATTACATCTCCCTGACTTCAATCAACCTAATAACAAGCAAAAGCTCATGACCTTCGGCTCGCATACTGACCGTAGACCATCTGATTCTCTTACTGACCGTAGTCCATCCAATTCTCTTACTGACTGTAGACCATCCAATTCTCATACTGATCGTAGACCATCCAATTCTCATACTGACTGTAGACCATCCAATTCTCTTACTGACCGTAGACCATCCGATTCTCATACTGACCACAGTCCATCCGATTCTTTTACTGACCGTAGTCCATCCGATTCTCTTACTGAACGTAGACCATCTGATTCTCATTCTGACCGTAGACCATCCGAGTCTCATACTGACTGTAGTCCATTCCAATCTCATACTGACTGTAGTCTTTATGAGAAAAGCTCATGACCTTCGGCTTGCATACTAACGGTAGACCATCTGATTCTCTCACTGACCGTAGTCCATCCAATTCTTATACTGATCGTAGACCATCCAATTCTCATACTGACTGTAGACCATCCAATTCTCTTACTGACCGTAGACTATCCGATTCTCATACTGACTGTAGTCTTTATGATTCTCTTACTGACCGTAGACCATCTGATTCTCATACTGAACGTAGACCATCTGATTCTCATACTGAACGTAGACCATCTGATTCTCATTCTGACCGTAGACCATCTGATTCTCATTCTGACCGTAGACCATCCGAGTCTCATACTGACTGTAGTCCATTCCAATCTCATACTGACTGTAGTCCTTCTGATTCTCTTACTGACTGTAGACCATCCCAGTCTCATACTGACCGTAGTCCTTCCGATTCTCTTACTGAATGTAGTCCATTCGATTCTCTTACTGAACGTAGTCCAATTCAAGTCTTTTACTGACTGTAGACCATCCGATTCTCATACTGACTGTAGACCCTCCGATTCTCCTACTGACTGTAATCCCTCCGTGTCTCATACAGACTGTAGTCCATCCGATTCTCTGCATACATCGTTAGCCCACTTTTACCGTTGTTGTTGTTGTTATTATTATTATTATTATTATTATTATTATTATGCAAAATATGATATTCTATTTGGGTTATGTGTGCATAAAAACAGTTGATATATAGGAAAGGGAAACTAAATTGTGAACCTGTTTAAAGTTTTTTATGGTTTTTTTTAACTTAAACTTGTAACTAAGCTGCAAATAACCAAAAAGTTTGGCTTGTTTGCATTTTTTTTTTTTTACAGTTCTAGCTAATAGAACCGGTTCTCCTTCCATGTTCTGTGCTTATGATCGTTGTAATAGACATCAGTGTCAGACTAATGAATGAGCTTCTGTTAAAGACTGGTGGACTGAGAGACACTAGAGTCTCTTCACCTACACTGAGCTGAGTCCTGTTCCAGAAATGATAATAGGACATTAGAGCCGTAATAAACCATACTCCTGTTACTCTCCATACTTCAGTACATCTGAAGGTACATACTTTAGTACTGTTACTCTCAATACTTCAGTACATCTGAAGGTACATACTTCAGTACTGTTACTCCAGTGGAGGTCTAAAGGGAGGAGCTTCTGGAGGAGTATTTCACTCAGGTTGTCTCTACTTTAATTCAACTACATGTTTTGTGTGCTTCCTCCACCACTGCACTTGACTTGGTGGTGGTGGTGGTGGTGTGAGTGGATCAGACACAGCAGAGCTGCTGGATTGAGAACAGTCCACCACCCAAAACTAGGCAACCAGTATCCCACTGTATGCAGCCACCCAAGACTTTCGTAAGGGAATGAGAGGAATGTTCTGCCAAGGCCAAGTTAATCACCTGATCGCAATCCAATCCAGAAAGCACAACAGAAAGAACCCTCACCCCCCACGCCCCACCCCAAGAACAAGCAGGAGCTGAGGGCAGCTGGAATAAAAGTTCCGTACCAGGAACGACACCCACCCCCTTGTGATGTCTATGGATTCCAGACTTCAGCAGTCATTCGTTATCAAGGTTTTGCAACAGTACATACAAAACCATTTGCCTTATTATCATGTTACTTCGTCCGATTACTTCTGAGTCCCAGAAAACGAGGGTATACCATAAGAGTAATTCCTCAAATTAAAAAGCTCTGTGTCCACTCTGTGTCCCAATGTTTATGGACTGTATGTGTTCAAGTTGGATGAAGCTTTTAGTGAGCCCATTTCATCTGCTTCACCCTGCTTCACCAGCACAGAGCTGTTTTCATATTTCAGTGGAGTGACAGGCTGGGAGTGTTGGACTGAAGGATACTGGTCATGCTTATTAATGTATCATTGCTGCTTATTAATATATATTTTTAATATTCATATTATTAATATATCAAGGCATTTCTTACTCCGAACAATAGGGGGCAACACATCAACAGAAAACACAGTCCCTGCATTAGTTCTACACTAGTTTGTCCCTGCTTTCAACATGGCGTCACGAAAAGAAAAGACTCTCAGCGTAGGAGAGGAGAGAACTGACTCTGAGAACTTGGGCTGGAGATCTGGACAGCTTCTGCTTGAGCTAAAAGCCAGATCTCCCCCACCCCCTGCCCCCACCCTGCCCCGCTTTTTGATAAACAAAGAGAGCACTGCGAGAGGCTGATTTAGAAGGAGGAGATAGGCCTGTGAAAATGGTTAAGTAGAGATGGAAACTTGGAGGTTTGAATTGGGAAGAGTGTCATGTGTGAATACGCATAATTTAGTACGACATTTTATGAATTATGCTTTATAGTGCTGTTATGAATATAAAGTGACAATTGATTTAGACTCAAGGCGGAGTTTGATTGCACACTGTTACATGCTGCCCAGAGCAGCCACTCCAGTTTCATGTCTTTTTGCTCACAGACTTCCCCTCCACCCTGCTGAACTTACTGAAGCTAAGCTAATATTAGCTAACCCAAGCTAGCATGAGCTTGTTTAGCCACTATTTACATTAGTTCAATAAAACTGTGTGCGCACAGGCAATAATGAAATGGCAGATGGTTAGCTGAGGCTGGCTAAAGTAGGGTATCTTGTGCTTCCACATGGCAGGAGTAAATAAACTAACTATGCCTATTTTCTATACTTAGCATCGAAGTACACAAAGACTTTTTTTTTACGCTGAAAATCACGTTCTGCGTTATTTTGAGGTTAATAACTTAATAAAATTGAATTTTTGCAACACGTTTGAGAATTAAAGTTATTTTCCAGATGGTGCCGGAGCACGCGCACAAGGTAAGTGGTTGGTCAAGTGGGCAATGTAAATTGTTGCATGCAT
>JAMWET010003337.1:17500-38497 GCA_024036415.1 Prochilodus magdalenae | reverse complement strand
ATTCACGCCCCCGACCCGAAAACCACCTTCCCGAAACGGATGTCCTCCTTTGGGAGTTATGGAAAAATGGACCAATCATATCAAATTAGCCCTAGGACTAAAACAAGGGTCTCCACCAAAGTGGGGGGGGGGGGGGGGGGGGGGGGCCTGTGTTGGCTATTGGGGAGCTAATCTTAGCCAGGTAGATAGGTTAGCAGGGTTTAGCCCGGGTTTAGCTAGGTTAGTCAGGTTATGCCCGGTTAGCTAAGTTAGCCAGGTTAGATACGTTGAAGCCAGGTTAGCTAGATTAGCCCAGGTTAGCCAGGTTAGTAGGGTTAGCCAGTTTAGCAGGTTAAGCCAAAGTTAGTGTATCGCTAACATTAAAGGTCCACCGCCACTCCAACCGGTTCTTCTTTTTGTGGTGGTGAAAACTGTAAAACTCAGCATTCAACCGCAGACTCTCCTTCTTCCTTCTCACCACCCGTCCCTCACCATCCACCGCGCCCGCAGCATGTATCGCCTCCACCATGAATGGAGTTTAAGGCTGAGATCTTCTTCCCACCACTATCATAAACAGCGTCTCAGGGGACACCAGGCAGGTATCAGAAACACCCCCTGTAGGAACGGCTGTGAGGGAGACTTTGCGAGTGGACGTCTGGTACCTTGCACCACACTGGGAAGGCAGTTCTGACTCTGAACACTGTGGAGGTAGAGAAGTGGCTCTGCTGATATGTGAAGCGGGGTGGGCTCCAGTGAGGACGTGATGGGTCTGTGTGAATACGAGGTGATACGCAGGGATCGAGACATTATCTGTCTGGAGTGAGCGGCCTCCGCTGCCAGACTTCAGATGAAACAATGAGTAGTTCGAATTTGCGCCGACGGGACACAATGGTTCCTGCCAAACGTTCTCTAGCGAGGTTGATAAGGCGTGAGACAGAACGTCATTGATGAGGAGAGGCGGGAGGAGAACGCTGCACGCTGGGCTCAGGGCGATGTTACAGCGACTCAGAATGTCTCACATTTCACAGCACCGGCTCTTCATATGTCCTCATATGTCCTCAGATAACAGTCTGGCAACACTCGTCACGCTAGGTTCTCGTTAGGTCGAGTGTATAACGCGCTCTAAATGTAGGTATTGGGATATAAACTGGTGTTCTACGAGTTTTCGAATATAGTACTACTGCTGCTTTGGTGTTCAGTAGTGAAAGTCCCCTGTGACTGAACCGTACCTAACACTGTGTAACACCTCCACCAGCTCCAGTACTGGACTGGGTTCTGGATGTAGCCACATCAGTGTTCAGACACCCTCACATCAGAGAACTGGTCAGCTGGTCCAGATGTGGTGGAGGCCTTCCCTGGCACAGTTCCGAGGAGAATTCCCTGTAGACTGGGATTGTATCCACTGCTGGTAGACCCGTATGACCGTACGCTTCCACACACCTGCAGATTCAGCTACTTCCTTCACACTATGGTCTTTGGCCACGCCCACATGCAGTCCCTCCTTTTAGCCAATCATTAACATCTGCTCTGGAGCCATTTTCCACACATGGAACGAGACACTCCCTGCACTGTAGCACCTCTTCCCAATCTATGGATCCCATCACTCACACCCCACAGGGGTTTATAGCCCCATCATCCTCGTGCAGCGCCATCTGCAGGAGCCTGCAGGTACTACCACCTTAAACACACAGGGGACGTGTGACTTAACCCTCAGTGAGCTTATGTCCGGTGAGTCTGTGAGGAGTGTTACAGCCTGTACTAGTCCTCAGAGTAAGGTGGTCTAGGACTGTGCAGGAGGTGTGGCCATGCGGAGCACCATAGGTGCCATTCTGACTAACTCAGGAACTAGTATCGTCCCGATTCAGCAGGGCCTGACTCTGCATTAATGAGCTCATGAACATGAGTGATACTAATCAGGGCGGCAGCGTGGTGCGCTCCTCTCAGAGCCGCTGATGATCCATCATTAATTAATCACTCCAGCTTTGGCCCAACCTGCGCTGCCTGAGGGGCTGATAACAGCCCTAGAGCCTGAGGGAGGAGAGAGGGTGGGCATCCTCCAGATATTCTACACACTGACTCCTAACATCCACCTGTTAATTAAAGCCTTAGTAATTATACAGTCACCTTCTACTCCGACTCGCTGGCCACTTTATCAGAAACACCTCCCTTCTGCTTCCGCTCACTGGCCACTTTATCAGAAACACCTCCCTTCTGCTTCCGCTCACTGGCCACTTTATCAGAAACACCCACCTTCTGCTTCCTCTCACTGGCCACTTTATCAGAAACACCCACCTTCTGCTTCCGCTCACTGGCCACTTTATTAGAAACACCTCCCTTCTGCTTCCACTAACTGGCCACTTTATTAGAAACACCTACCTTGGACTTCCACTCACTGGCCACTTTATTAGAAACACCTACCTTGTGCTTCCAGTCACTGGCCACTTTATTAGAAACACCTACCTTCTGCTTCCGCTCACTGGCCACTTTATTAGAGACACCTACCTTGTGCTTCCAGTCACTGGCCACTTTATCAGAAACACCTCCCTTCTGCTTCCGCTCACTGGCCACTTTATCAGAAACACCCACCTTCTGCTTCCACTGACTGGCCACTTTATTAGAAACACCTACCTTGGACTTCCACTAACTGGCCACTTTATCAGAAACACCTCCCTTCTGCTTCCACTAACTGGCCACTTTATCAGAAACACCTACCTTCTGCTTCCACTAACTGGCCACTTTATTAGAAACACCCCCCTACTGCTTCTACTCATTGGCCACTTTAGTAGAAACACCGACCTTGTGCTTCCTCTCACTGGCCATTTTATTGGAAATACCTTTGTAGAGGTGTGAAGTTAGTGAAGTTGCTGTAAGGTACTCCAGGCTAGGGCAGGTGGAGATGTACAGATGGGGTGGAGCAGCTGGTTTCTGGGATATGTGATATGTATGGATTTGGCTCCACCTGCTCTATCAGGGTGCAGTAACACAGGCCTGCACAGAGTCTCAGGTGCTGCTGCTGGAAACGCACATGTAGCCGCTACTACTTCATTAGCCGCTAGCCGAAAGCCACTTTCACCCTGCTGGCCGGCTCGCCATGCCTTTTTGTATTCTCTGCCGCGGCTGAACGAGTTGTGGCTGGAATGGAAATGTGCTTCAGTCTGTCTCTCCGACAGGACGAATGTGTCGCATCTGGTGCAGGAGAATTACACCTCCACCGCCGTGCTACAAAACCATGCTAACACATCAGCCGCTACCGCAGCCATTTACTTTAAACTGTGGGGTGAAAAGTGTAATGTATACAGAGCCCCGCCACCGCCACCCCAAGGGTAATCAGACATCTTTGGCCTCTGAAGTTTGTGTCTTTTAGTTTTAGCACTGAGGCTAACGTAGCTAACACATAATAGAGGCATACAGCTAACAAGCTAGCAAGTTTGGAAATCGCTAATAGACTTGATTATCCCCTTTATGACCGTGATTAAACAGGAGGATCATCGGATGGGTGTGCGGGTTGTAGGTGACCGCCCTCACATGTAGCTCCATGGTGGGCAAACTGGTCAGCAATGCATGCAGGCAGCGGCACCCAGCCACGGCAGATGAAGCAGCAGCATCAGACCGCACAGTTTGGACAGTAGCTCCGCATTAGACCACACGGATTGGACAGTAACTCCGCATTAGACCACACGGATTGGACAGTAACTCCGCATTAGACCACACAGATTGGACAGTAACTCCGCATTAGACCACACGGATTGGACAGTAACTCCGCATTAGACCACACGGATTGGACAGTAACTCCCCATTAGACCACACAGTTTGGACAGTAGCTCCACATTAGACCACACGGATTGGACAGTAGCTCTGCATTGGACCACACGGATTGGACAGTGGCTTCGCATTAGACCACACAGTTTGGACAGTAGCTCCGCATTAGACCACACGGATTGGACAGTAGCTCCACATTAGACCACACAGTTTGGACAGTAGCTCCACATTAGACCACACGGTTTGGACAGTAGCTCCACATTAGACCACACGGATTGGACAGTAGCTCTGCATTGGACCACACAGATTGGACAGTGGCTTCGCATTAGACCACACAGTTTAGACAGTAGCTCCACATTAGACCACACGGATTGGACAGTAGCTCCACATTAGACCACACAGTTTGGACAGTAGCTCCACATTAGACCACACGGTTTGGACAGTAGCTCCGCATTAGACCACACGGATTGGATAGTAGCTCCGCATTAGACCACACGGATTGGACAGTAGCTCCGCATTAGACCACACGGTTTGGACAGTAGCTCAGCATTAGACCACACGGATTGGACAGTAGCTCCGCATTAGACCACACAGTTTGGACAGTAGCTCCGCATTAGACCACACGGATTGGACAGTAGCTTCGCATTAGACCACACGGTTTGGACAGTAGCTCTACATTAGACCACACGTTTTGGACAGTAGCTCTACATTAGACCACACGTTTTGGACAGTAGCTCTACATTAGACCACACGGATTGGAAGGTAGCTCCACATCAGACCACAGGGTTTGGACAGTAGCTCCACATTAGACCACAGGGTTTGGACAGTAGCTCCACATCAGACCACACAGTTTGGACAGTAGCTCCACATCAGACCACAGGGTTTGGACAGTAGCTCCACATCAGACCACACAGTTTGGACAGTAGCTCCGCATTAGACCACACGGATTGGACAGTAGCTCCGCATTGGACCACACGGATTGGACAGTGGCTTCGCATTAGACCACACGGTTTGGACAGTAGCTCCACATTAGACCACAGGGTTTGGACAGTAGCTCCACATCAGACCACACGGATTGGACAGTAGCTCCACATTAGACCACAGGGTTTGGACAGTAGCTCCACATTAGACCACACGGATTGGACAGTAGCTCCACATTAGACCACAGGGTTTGGACAGTAGCTCCACATTAGACCACACGGATTGGACAGTAGCTCCACATTAGACCACACGGTTTGGACAGTAGCTCCACATCAGACCACACGGATTGGACAGTAGCTCCACATCAGACCACACGGATTGGACAGTAGCTCCACATTAGACCATACGGATTGGACAGTAGCTCCACATTAGACCACAGGGTTTGGACAGTAGCTCCACATTAGACCACAGGGTTTGGACAGTGGCTTCGCATTAGACCACACGGTTTGGACAGTAGCTCCACATTAGACCACAGGGTTTGGACAGTAGCTCCACATCAGACCACACGGATTGGACAGTAGCTCCACATTAGACCACAGGGTTTGGACAGTAGCTCCGCATTAGACCACACGGATTGGATAGTAGCTCCGCATTAGACCACACGGATTGGACAGTAGCTCCGCATTAGACCACACGGTTTGGACAGTAGCTCAGCATTAGACCACACGGATTGGACAGTAGCTCCGCATTAGACCACACAGTTTGGACAGTAGCTCCGCATTAGACCACACGGATTGGACAGTAGCTTCGCATTAGACCACACGGTTTGGACAGTAGCTCTACATTAGACCACACGTTTTGGACAGTAGCTCTACATTAGACCACACGTTTTGGACAGTAGCTCTACATTAGACCACACGGATTGGAAGGTAGCTCCACATCAGACCACAGGGTTTGGACAGTAGCTCCACATTAGACCACAGGGTTTGGACAGTAGCTCCACATCAGACCACACAGTTTGGACAGTAGCTCCACATCAGACCACAGGGTTTGGACAGTAGCTCCACATCAGACCACAGGGTTTGGACAGTAGCTCCACATTAGACCACACGGATTGGACAGTAGCTCCGCATTGGACCACACGGATTGGACAGTGGCTTCGCATTAGACCACACGGTTTGGACAGTAGCTCCACATTAGACCACAGGGTTTGGACAGTAGCTCCACATCAGACCACACGGATTGGACAGTAGCTCCACATTAGACCACAGGTATTGGACAGTAGCTCCACATTAGACCACACGGATTGGACAGTAGCTCCACATTAGACCACAGGGTTTGGACAGTAGCTCCACATTAGACCACACGGATTGGACAGTAGCTCCACATTAGACCACACGGTTTGGACAGTAGCTCCACATCAGACCACACGGATTGGACAGTAGCTCCACATCAGACCACACGGATTGGACAGTAGCTCCACATTAGACCATACGGATTGGACAGTAGCTCCACATTAGACCACAGGGTTTGGACAGTAGCTCCACATTAGACCACAGGGTTTGGACAGTGGCTTCGCATTAGACCACACGGTTTGGACAGTAGCTCCACATTAGACCACAGGGTTTGGACAGTAGCTCCACATCAGACCACACGGATTGGACAGTAGCTCCACATTAGACCACAGGGTTTGGACAGTAGCTCCACATTAGACCACACGGATTGGACAGTAGCTCCACATTAGACCACAGGGTTTGGACAGTAGCTCCACATTAGACCACAGGGTTTGGACAGTAGCTCCACATTAGACCACAGGGTTTGGACAGTAGCTCCACATTAGACCACACGGATTGGACAGTAGCTCCACATTAGACCACAGGGTTTGGACAGTAGCTCCACATTAGACCACACGGATTGGACAGTAGCTCCACATTAGACCACACGGTTTGGACAGTAGCTCCACATCAGACCACACGGATTGGACAGTAGCTCCACATTAGACCATACGGATTGGACAGTAGCTCCACATTAGACCACAGGGTTTGGACAGTAGCTCCACATTAGACCACAGGGTTTGGAAAGTAGCTCCTCATTAGACCACACGGATTGGACAGTAGCTCCGCATTAGACCACACGGATTGGACAGCAGCTCCGCATTAGACCATACGGATTGGACAGTAGCTCCACATTAGACCACAGGGTTTGGACAGTAGCTCCACATTAGACCACAGGGTTTGGACAGTAGCTCCACATCAGACCACACGGATTGGACAGTAGCTCCACATTAGAACCACAGGGTTTTGGCCAGGAGCTCCACATTAGACCACACGGATTGGACAGTAGCTCCACATTAGACCACAGGGTTTGGACAGTAGCTCCACATTAGACCACACGGATTGGACAGTAGCTCCACATTAGACCACAGGGTTTGGACAGTAGCTCCACATTAGACCACACGGATTGGACAGTAGCTCCACATTAGACCACAGGGTTTGGACAGTAGCTCCACATTAGACCACAGGGTTTGGACAGTAGCTCCACATTAGACCACACGGATTGGACAGTAGCTCCACATTAGACCACAGGGTTTGGACAGTAGCTCCACATTAGACCACACGGTTTGGACAGTAGCTCCACATCAGACCACACGGATTGGACAGTAGCTCCGCATCAGACCACACGGATTGGACAGTAGCTCCACATTAGACCATACGGATTGGACAGTAGCTCCACATTAGACCATACGGATTGGACAGTAGCTCCACATTAGACCACAGGGTTTGGACAGTAGCTCCACATTAGACCACAGGGTTTGGACAGTAGCTCCTCATTAGACCACACGGATTGGACAGTAGCTCCGCATTAGACCACACGGATTGGACAGCAGCTCCGCATTAGACCGCACGGTTTGGTAAACTTGGTCTAACCACCTCACCGCTTGTTGTACTGTACATGACGCTGCATGTGATGAATGAATGAACTCCTGGCTGTATTTTATCGTGTGCTGTCTTTGAATTAAACCTGTTCAGATCACTTCATCTAAGCTCATCTTCTTCTCCTCAGATAAATCCGTGTGGCCGGCTGACTATGCCCCGGAGCCCAACGTCCAGTGAGGATGAGATGGCCCAAAGTTTCTCCGACTATTCCGACGAGTCTGCCTCCGACAGCTCCAAAGAGGAGACCATCTACGAGACCATAAAAGCCACAGCCGAGAGGCCGACGAGCCGCATGGAGGACATCCAGTCCAACTTTCTGGTCATCAGGGTGGCCATCCCTGACCTGCAGCAGACGGTGAGCAGTGGGACTCGGTTTAGTGCGGTCAGTTAAGATGTGAACAGAGTGGTTCCGAGTGGTTTGGTGTGAAACGCTGTGTTCTAGATAAACCACCATCCCACCTCATGTAGTTCATGTTCAGTCCTGTCTCCTACGAGGCGACCACTAGAACGTTACATACTCCTCAACTGCCCAGACTGTACATTGGAAGAACCAGGGAGGTGTTTCTAATAAAGTGGCCAGTTAGTGAAACCGAAGGTGGGTGTTTCTAATAAAGTGGCCAGTTAGTGGAACCACAAGGGAGGTGTTTCTAATAAAGTGGCCAGTTAGCGGAAGCACAAGGTGGGGTGTTTCTAATAAAGTGGCCAGTTAGTAAAAGCACAAGGTAGGTGTTTCTAATAAAGTGGCCAGTCAGTGGTTTATCATACCTTAAGCATATAAAATCCTGAACGTTGTTCCCAGTTCTCCCAGTTTTCCGGTTTAACTTTCAGTATGGCAACAGAGACAGGAGATGAGGAGGCAGGAGGAAGGTTTGGGATGCGGCCAGATCTAATATTAGCTCCCTGATTATGTGTTCAGTTTGGCCAAATGTTCAGGCTTCTTGTGATTCAGAGTCTGTCATACAGCAAGGAACAACATTCCGACCCACCAGGCAAACGGAAAAGAGGAATCTCAGCGATGTAAATCAGATTAAATATAAAACCACTTCCTTTTGTTTTTTAAGATAAGATCAGATAATCCTTTATTGGGGGAAATTTACAATGTTACAGCAGCACAGAGGAAAGAACAGAGGTGTCAGGAAACATACAAATAATAAATAAGATCTACATACAAAAATTACAGAAAATATAAATAGTAGAAATAGAAATAGATTCCTGAGGTTTATTGTACATAGTAGAACTAGACTAGTGTAGAAATAGACTAGTGTAGAAGTAGACTAGTGTAGAAATAGGCTAGGGTAGAAGTAGACTAGTGTAGAAATAGGCTAGGGTAGAAATAGACTAGTGTAGAAACAGACTGGTGTAGAAATAGACTGGTGTAGAAGTAGACTAGTGTAGTAATAGACTAGTGTAGAAATAGGCTAGGGTAGAAATAGACTAGTGTAGAAATAGGCTAGGGTAGAAGTAGACTAGTGTAGAAGTAGACTAGTGTAGAAGTAGACTAGTGTAGAAATAGGCTAGGGTAGAAATAGACTAGTGTAGAAGTAGACTAGTGTAGAGATAGACTAGTGTAGTAATAGACTAGTGTAGAAATAGGCTCGGGTAGAAGTAGACTAGGGTAGAAATAGACTAGTGTAGAAATAGGCTCGGGTAGAAGTAGACTAGGGTAGAAATAGACTAGTGTAGAAGTAAACTAGTGTAGAAATAGACTAGTGTAGAAGTAGGCTAGGGTAGAAATAGACTAGTGTAGAAGTAGGCTAGTGTAGAAATAGGCTAGGGTAGAAGTAGACTAGTGTAGAAATAGGCTAGGGTAGAAGTAGACTAGTGTAGAAGTAGACTAGTGTAGAAATAGGCTAGGGTAGAAGTAGACTAGTGTAGAAATAGGCTAGGGTAGAAGTAGACTAGTGTAGAAATAGACTAGTGTAGAAGTAGACTAGTGTAGAAATAGGCTAGGGTAGAAGTAGACTAGTGTAGAAATAGACTAGTGTAGAAATAGACTAGTGTAGAAGTAGACTAGTGTAGGAATAGGCCAGGGTAGAAGTAGACTAGTGTAGAAATAGGCTAGTGTAGAAGTAGACTAGTGTAGAAATAGACTAGTGTAGAGATAGGCTAGGGTAGAAGTAGACTAGTGTAGAAATAAACTAGTGTAGAAATAGACTTGTGTAGAGATAGACTAGTGTAGAAATAGACTAGTGTAGAAATAGGCTAGGGTAGAAGTAGACTAGTGTAGAAATAGGCTAGTGTAGAAATAGACTAGTGTAGAAATAGGCTAGGGTAGAAGTAGACTAGTGTAGAAATAGACTAGTGTAGAGGTAGACTAGTGTAGAAATAGGCTAGGGTAGAAGTAGACTAGTGTAGAAATAGGCTAGTGTAGAAGTAGACTAGTGTAGAAATAGGCTATGGTAGAAATAGACTGGTGTAGAAATAGACTAGTGTAGAATAGACTAGTGTAGAAATAGACTTGTGTAGAGATAGACTTGTGTAGAAATAGACTAGTGTAGAAATAGACTAGGGTAGAAGTAGACTAGTGTAGAAATAGACTAGTGTAGAGATAGGCTAGGGTAGAAGTAGACTAGTGTAGAAATAGGCTAGGGTAGAATAGACCAGTGTAGAAATAGACTAGGGTAGAAATAGGCTAGGGTAGAAGTAGACTAGTGTAGAAATAGGCTAGGGTAGAAGTAGATTAGTGTAGAGATAGACTAGTGTAGAAATAGGCTAGGGTAGAAGTAGACTAGTGTAGAAATAGACTGGTGTAGAAATAGACTAGTGTAGAAATAGACTAGTGTAGAAATAGACTTGTGTAGAGATAGGCTATGGTAGAAGTAGACTAGTGTAGAAATAGACTAGGGTAGAAATAGACTGGTGTAGAAATAGACTAGTGTAGAATAGACTAGTGTAGAAATAGACTTGTGTAGAGATAGACTTGTGTAGGGATAGACTAGTGTAGAAATAGACTAGTGTAGAAATAGACTAGTGTAGAAATAGGCTAGGGTAGAAGTAGACTAGTGTAGAAATAGGCTAGGGTAGAAGTAGACTAGTGTAGAAGTAGACTAGTGTAGAAGTAGACTAGTGTAGAAATAGGCTAGGGTAGAAATAGACTAGTGTAGAAGTAGACTAGTGTAGAGATAGACTAGTGTAGTAATAGACTAGTGTAGAAATAGGCTCGGGTAGAAGTAGACTAGGGTAGAAATAGACTAGTGTAGAAATAGGCTCGGGTAGAAGTAGACTAGGGTAGAAATAGACTAGTGTAGAAGTAAACTAGTGTAGAAATAGACTAGTGTAGAAGTAGGCTAGGGTAGAAATAGACTAGTGTAGAAGTAGGCTAGTGTAGAAATAGGCTAGGGTAGAAGTAGACTAGTGTAGAAATAGACTAGTGTAGAAATAGGCTAGGGTAGAAGTAGACTAGTGTAGAAGTAGACTAGTGTAGAAATAGGCTAGGGTAGAAGTAGACTAGTGTAGAAATAGGCTAGGGTAGAAGTAGACTAGTGTAGAAATAGACTAGTGTAGAAGTAGACTAGTGTAGAAATAGGCTAGGGTAGAAGTAGACTAGTGTAGAAATAGACTAGTGTAGAAATAGACTAGTGTAGAAGTAGACTAGTGTAGGAATAGGCCAGGGTAGAAGTAGACTAGTGTAGAAATAGGCTAGTGTAGAAGTAGACTAGTGTAGAAATAGACTAGTGTAGAGATAGGCTAGGGTAGAAGTAGACTAGTGTAGAAATAAACTAGTGTAGAAATAGACTTGTGTAGAGATAGACTAGTGTAGAAATAGACTAGTGTAGAAATAGGCTAGGGTAGAAGTAGACTAGTGTAGAAATAGGCTAGTGTAGAAATAGACTAGTGTAGAAATAGGCTAGGGTAGAAGTAGACTAGTGTAGAAATAGACTAGTGTAGAGGTAGACTAGTGTAGAAATAGGCTAGGGTAGAAGTAGACTAGTGTAGAAATAGGCTAGTGTAGAAGTAGACTAGTGTAGAAATAGGCTATGGTAGAAATAGACTGGTGTAGAAATAGACTAGTGTAGAATAGACTAGTGTAGAAATAGACTTGTGTAGAGATAGACTTGTGTAGAAATAGACTAGTGTAGAAATAGACTAGGGTAGAAGTAGACTAGTGTAGAAATAGACTAGTGTAGAGATAGGCTAGGGTAGAAGTAGACTAGTGTAGAAATAGGCTAGGGTAGAATAGACCAGTGTAGAAATAGACTAGGGTAGAAATAGGCTAGGGTAGAAGTAGACTAGTGTAGAAATAGGCTAGGGTAGAAGTAGATTAGTGTAGAGATAGACTAGTGTAGAAATAGGCTAGGGTAGAAGTAGACTAGTGTAGAAATAGACTGGTGTAGAAATAGACTAGTGTAGAAATAGACTAGTGTAGAAATAGACTTGTGTAGAGATAGGCTATGGTAGAAGTAGACTAGTGTAGAAATAGACTAGGGTAGAAATAGACTGGTGTAGAAATAGACTAGTGTAGAATAGACTAGTGTAGAAATAGACTTGTGTAGAGATAGACTTGTGTAGGGATAGACTAGTGTAGAAATAGACTAGTGTAGAAATAGGCTAGGGTAGAAGTAGACTAGTGTAGAAATAGGCTAGGGTAGAATAGACCAGTGTAGAAATAGACTAGGGTAGAAATAGGCTAGTGTAGAAATAGGCTAGGGTAGAAGTAGACTAGTGTAGAGATAGACTAGTGTAGAAATAGGCTCGGGTAGAAGTAGACTAGTGTAGAGATAGACTAGTGTAGAAATAGGCTAGGGTAGAAGTAGACTAGTGTAGAAATAGACTGGTGTAGAAATAGACTAGTGTAGAAATAGACTAGTGTAGAAATAGACTAGGGTAGAGATAGACTAGTGTAGAAATAGGCTAGGGTAGAATAGTAGAATACTGTAGATGCTGCTGCCCCAGCAGACAAGTCAGCATCGAACAGCACTGACAGTGACCTATACTATTAAGATGGTTTATAATTGAAAAAAAAAGTAATAATAATAAATTAATATTTTTCTAATAATAAACAGATTTTAGAGCTTTTTAAGTTATATCTTTTTAGATGTTTAAAGATATCTAAGATCAGTAAAGGAGTCCCCTGTGACTGAACCGTCCCTAACACTGTAACACCTCCACCAGAACCAGTAACAGCTGGGACTGGACTGGGCATGTACTGGACAAGGTTCTGGATGTAGCCACATCAGTGTTCAGACACTCTTACATCAAAGAACTGGTCAGCTGGTCCAGATATGGTGGACGCCCTCCCTGGTGTTTGACTCGTTCTTCCTGGTAGCTCCCACACATTCCCAGGAGGATTGGAATCTGGGAATTTTGTCCAGATGTGTGAGCGCTCCTGAATGTTCATCATGCCAGTCAGCCCCACATGCAGACCTGTATCGGCGAGACTGGGACACAGGGATAGGGATGTTGTGTTCCTCTGTGGTAGTGAGCTGTAGGGGAAACCGGGTTGTCCAGCAGCTCAGTGTAGACACTGTGGTTCAGATGAACTGTCACCTCAACCACAGAACCCAATCCCACCTCATCAGCACTTCCAGAACATCACAGAGGGGACCCGTTATTCATTTCTCAGCCTGTACTGTTTAAAGGATCCCTAATTACTCCTAATCAGTATCAGCACTATATAGCTGGACCCTCAGGTTATACAAGATCACAAAAGCTCTGGTGCAGACGCAGCAGGTGTGAACACAGCCTCATACACACTGTACTAACATCAGGGTGTGTTAAGCCCCAACTGTACGTTGACTGAAGTGAGACGAGTACTTCAGGGGACCTGATAATGGAACCACACGCATGAAGGAGGTTGCGGACACATCAGGGTGTTCAGCAAAGCTGAATTACTGAGCAGCTAACACAGAGCTAACACAGAGCTAACACAGCGCTAACACAGCGCTAACACAGCGCTAACACAGAGCTAACACAGAGCTAACACAGCGCTAACACAGAGCTAACACAGAGCTAACACAGCACTAACACAGCGCTAAAACAGAGCTAACACAGCGCTAAAACAGAGCTAACACTAAGCTGAGACAGTGCTAACACAGAGCTAACACAACACTAACACAGCACTAAAACAGAGCTAACACAGTGCTAACACAGCACTAACACAGAGCTAACACAGTGCTAAAACAGAGCTAACACTGAGCTGAGAAAGTGCTAACACAGCACTAACACAGCGCTAAAACAGAGCTAACACAGCGCTAACACAGCCCTAAAACAGAGCTAACACTGAGCTGAAACAGCGCTAACACAGCACTAACACAGAGCTAACACAGTGCTAAAACAGAGCTAACACAGTGCTAAAACAGAGCTAACACTGAGCTGAGACCGTGCTAAAACAGAGCTAACACTGAGCTGAAACAGCGCTAACACAGAGCTAACACAGCACTAACACAGAGCTAACACAGCGCTAAAGCAGCGCTAACACAGCACTAACACAGTGCTAACACTGAGCTCAAACAGCGCTAACACAGAGCTAACACAGCACTAACACAGAGCTAACACAGCGCTAAAGCAGCGCTAACACAGCACTAACACAGTGCTAACACTGAGCTGAAACAGCGCTAACACAGCACTAACACAGTGCTAACACATCGCTAAAACGGAGCTAACACAGCGCTAAAACAGAGCTAACACAGCGCTAAAACAGAGCTACACAGAGCTAAAACAGCACTAACACAGAGCTAAAACAGCACTACCACAGCGCTAAAACAGCACTAACACAGCGCTAAAACAGCACTAACACAGCGCTAACACAGCGCTAAAACAGAGCTAACACAGCGCTAAAACAGCACTAACACAGAGCTAAAACAGCACTACCACAGCGCTAAAACAGCACTAACACAGCGCTAAAACAGCACTAACACAGCGCTAACACAGCGCTAAAACAGAGCTAACACAGCGCTAAAACAGCACTAACACAGAGCTAAAACAGCACTACCACAGCGCTAAAACAGCACTAACACAGCGCTAAAACAGCACTAACACAGCGCTAACACAGCGCTAAAACAGAGCTAACACAGCACTAAAACAGCACTAACACAGAGCTAAAACAGCACTACCACAGCGCTAAAACAGCACTAACACAGCGCTAAAACAGCACTAACACAGCGCTAACACAGCGCTAAAACAGAGCTAACACAGCACTAAAACAGAGCTAACACAGCGCTAAAACAGAGCTAACACAGCGCTAAAACAGAGCTAACACAACACTAACACAGCACTAACACAGAGCTAAAACAGAGCTAACACAGCGCTAAAACAGAGCTAACACAGCGCTAAAACAGAGCTAACACAGCGCTAAAACAGAGCTAACACAGCGCTAAAACAGAGCTAACACAGCGCTAAAACAGAGCTAACACAGCGCTAAAACAGCACTAACTCGCTGGCCACTTTATTAGAAACACCTTCCTTGTGCTTCCACTCACTGGCCACTTTATTAGAAACACCTCTCTTGTGTTTCCACACACTGAACGCTGTGACTAATGAGCTGAGTGTGAGCAGACGGCCGTAGCTCCTAATGAAGTGGCGGTGGGCTGTGTTGGGTTTGTTTCTGAACCCAGCACAGGGGCTTATTCTGACGGGCCTGAATGAAAGCGTGTTAATGGAGGAGAATCCTTAAATAACGGAGGAGGAAATGCCAGGCATCTGCTCAGACTGACCGGCCTTCTGCTGCCTACTACACACACACATGCTGCTCGCCAGCAACGAGATTAAAGCTTCGCACCGCACACACACTCGTCTATCAGTGCCAAACGCTCTGCTATCATCAGCTGTGCAGTAATAAACCCAGAATGTCGCTGGCCGTAACACCTAATCCTGCGTTATTTGGTGTAGCCCTGTGGCAGGGCTGAGTGGGACTCTGTACAGCGTGTAGCGGGCCACCGTGTGCCTGTACTGTCTCTATATAACGGTGTGCAGTCAAAGAGTCGCTCAGCAGCCCATTGTTCGACCTCGACCGTCATTACATCTACACCTGAAGCTGGCGGGCCTAAAACCAATCTCCGTTGTTGTGTGTCATGTTGTGTAGTAAGTAATTCTGTAGAGCGGCATTGCACCGCACAGCCTCACCGCTTGACTGAATTCATCATTTCGGATCTCGTCTCCCTCCATCATGGTTGTCTCTCTACAGTGTCCAGCATTATCCAAATACACGACACAGCACCTGTGGGAATGGTGAGATAATGATGATCATAGTGATACTGCTGGGATAATTGTGATAATGACAATGGTGAAAATGATAATGCTGAGTTAATAGTGATACTGGTGATAATGTTGAGATAATGGTGATAAGGTAATGGTGATAATGGTGATAATGCTGGGATAATGGTGATACTGGTGATAATGCTGAGTTAATGGTGATACTGGGGATAATGTTGAGATAATAGTGATATGGTAAGGTAATGGTGATAATAGTGATAATGGTGATAATAATGGGATAATGGTGATAATGATGTAAATGCTGAGTTAATGGTGATAATGCTGAGTTAATGGTGATACTGGTGATAATGCTGAGTTAATGGTGATACTGGTGATAATGCTGAATTAATGGTGATACTGGTGATAATGCTGAGTTAATGGTGATACTGGTGATAATGCTGAGTTAATGGTGATACTGGTGATAATGCTGAGATAATGGTCATATGGTAAGGTAATGGTGATAATAGTGATAATGATGATAATGGTGATAATGATGGGATAATGGTGATGATGTAAATGCTGAGGTAATTGTGATAATAGTGACATGGTTAAAATGATGATAATAGTGATAATAGTGATGATAATAGTGGTGATGATAATGGTGATACTGGTGATAATGCTGGGACAATGGTGATAATGCTAAGACAATGGTAATGATGGTGATGGTGATAATGATAATGCTGAGAAAATGATGATGGTGTTAGTGGTGACAATGATATAAATGCTGAGATAATTGTGATAATGGAGATAATGATGGTAATACCAAGATAACAGTGGGACTGGTGATAATGCAGAGATAATGATGAAATTGATGATAATGGTGATAAAATGGTGATAACGGTGATAATGTTGAGATAATGGTGATAATGAGAGCCTTCTGATGTTCAGGCTAGTGAATACCACCCATGACAGTCTTCCACAGAGCAGTACCATTAGCGTACCACTAGGGTTCCTCAGCGTTAGTCGAGGAGGAAAACTAAACATGGTTCTAAAAGGCTGCTTCTAAGTATCCGCCCTGCTGTGCTTGTAGCTTTTCCAGAGCATCTCCTGGAATCAAGATTTTCACATGTGAACACAAGCTGAGAGAAGATGTGACAATGTAATTAAAACATGTTTACGTGTGAACATCTGCACACGTCACCCATAAACTGTGTTAGATGTGTTTAGAAACGACCAGAATGTCCCTTAAAGACTCACACTAAACCTATTTCCAAGGTTATCCTACATCGGTTTCCATGGTTGTTCTACACCCATTCCCATAGTTACACTACTAAGTCTCCCTGGTTACACTGAACCCATTTCAATGGTTATGCTACATCGGTTTCCATGGTTGCACTGCATTGGATTCCATGGTTATACTATACATGTTCCCATGGTTTCGCTACACCAGTTTCCATGGTTACTCTACAAACATTTCCATAGTTACACTGCATCAGTTTCTCTGGTTGCACTAAACCTATTTCTGTGGTTACACTGCATCAGTTTCTATGGTTACACTAAAGTAGTTTCCATGGTTACATTACACCCATTTCCATTGTTACGCTTAATATGTTTCCACTGTAATGCTACACCTGTTTCCATTGTTATGCTACATCAGTTTCCATGCTAACACTACACCCATTTCCATGGTTACTCCTGGGCACTTTCCATGGTCGTGCTACACCTCGTTTCTGTAGAATTTGATTCTACTAGGTTCAGCACTAAACGCTCCTGTTTCCCTCCGTCTGGTGTTTTTCTGTTACTCCTCCAGAAATGTATGAGGTTTAACCCGGACGCCACCGTGTGGGTGGCCAAGCAGCGGATCCTGTGCACACTGAGCCAGAGCCTGAAGGACGTTCTGAACTATGGACTCTTCCAGCCAGCCAGCAACGGCCGAGACGGCAAGTTCCTGGACGAAGAACGACTCCTCCGGGAGTATCCACAGCCTGTTAGCAAAGGGGTTCCATCACTGGAGGTGAGAGCAGTCCCAGGCATCCCACAGCATTCCCGTTAATAAAGGAATAGCCCAGAGAGCCCCTCCCACCCCTCGCAGGCTGTACATACAGTCAGCCAGGACTCCTAAAATCTGGTGTTCAGTTTCACACTAGAGCTGCCAGGCTAATGTAGCATGGTGCTAACTGCATCCCTGAGCCCCTCATCATGACTCATCTCGTTGTGTGTTTATGCTCTCTTACAGTTCCGCTACAAAAGCAGAGTCTACAAGCAGCCCAACGTGGACGAGAAGCAGATTGCCAAATTACATACGAAGGTCAGTGAGCGGCACTCAACACTCTAGCGATACTCGCACGGGACACGATCCTAGAACCTGGATCCTAGAACCTGGATCCTAGAGTTAAAACCATATCCTAACCTGTACAACACATACATGATGCTTTACTCACCTAACTGGCTGGAATGGATGACATTGGTGAGTCAGACGGGAGCTTGCTAACTGACTAGCATTTAGAGAGTCACGATGTCACATGACCTTGTTAAACCAATGAAATGCAAAGCCAATGACACACATAATATTGTTGGCGAGTGAAGATTTGAAGTAGTCCATCCCGAAAAGAGGACTAATAGGTGTCCGTCCAGGTACTGCGCCAGACGGAGGACTGTCCGGTGTATAACCGGATGTGTGGCCGCCCTATTGGTGTTAGAGTACGAGGATCATGTTGGTGTAAGACGTACACCAGTCTGCGTTGAGTCTATGCTGTAAGCACGGTGTAGGTACCGTGTAGTCGCATACCCAATAAGGTAGTCTGGCATGACAGTGCAGACCACGACAGCTGTGATTGGTCCGCTTGGTGGCATCATCATTCCGGCTTCGCCACCACTTTAAAATCCAGTCGGACCACAGACTGTACGAACACTGAACTGCTGTTCTACAGCTGTTAGCTCCTACTCCAGCTTAGTCCACTCAATTTCAGCCACCTTCGTTTGTAGAACGGTAAGGAAGTCAACACAGTGGCACAGAAACCACATCGCAACTTGTGTTCTGGAGGTGTAACTGCAGAGTGACGTAGACACACCAACACAGAAGCGTAAACACCCCTAACAACCTAGGTCACCTGCGCAGGCTATGCAGTAGAGTCTGCTTTGATTCGACAGAGAAGCGGAAGTCAACCCTGATGTGGTCCACAGGCCACCTTAGACCACTAGGATCGAAACCTGATAGGCAAGTGGCTGAATGGTTACCATTAGAGACCACCAGCTTCCTGTAGAACTCCTATAGATCTTGTTAGAAAGCTGCCACATGCTTTTAGCCTTAGTCTCAGGTAATTTTTTAGAGGGGCAGTAAAGCCGGAAGTTTAGCCGGAAGTTTAGCCAGCCGTCTAGCCAGAAGTTTAGCGGGAAGTTTAACCAGAAGTTTAACCGGAAGTTTAACCGGAAGTTTAACCGGAAGTTTAGCCGGAAGTTTAGCCGGCCGTCTAGCCAGAAGTTTAGCGGGAAGTTTAACCGGAAGTTTAACCGGAAGTTTAGCCGGCCGTCTAGCTAGAAGTTTAGCAGGAAGTTTAACCAGAAGTTTAATCGGAAGTTTAACCGGAAGTTTAGCCGGCCGTCTAGCCATAAGTTTAGCTGGAAGTTTAGCCGGCCGTCTAGCCATAAGTTTAGCTGGAAGTTTAGCCGGCCGTCTAGCCAGAAGTTTAGCTGGAAGTTTAACCGAAAGTTTAACCGGAAGTTTAACCGGAAGTTTAACCGAATGTTTAACCGAAAGTTTAGCCGGAAGTTTAGCCAGAAGTTTAGCCGAAAGTTTAGCCGGCCATCTAGCCATAAGTTTAGCTGGAAGTTTAGCCGGCCGTCTAGCCATAAGTTTAGCTGGCCGTCTAGCCGGAAGTTTAGCCTGAAGTTGAGCTCCATTGTTTAGATATCTGAGTGTTTTGTGGGAACACCTTCTCCAGCACCATGAGACCACAGTAAACCAGGCTGCGGTCAGGTGACGTAGCCAGTCCTCCTGCTGTAGGAGTGAATGTGGCCTGTCTGGACGCCTGCTGGTCCAGATTCACTGTCCGGTAACACAGCCAGGACACGAGTCCATTAGGGACAGACACAGTCCCACACACGTTCTCTCATCGTTTCATGTTTTGCGTGTTTTCGGATTCAGCCGAGGCGTGCTTATTGAGCTGTTTGTCTGCGGTGATGTTTTATTCAGCTCAGCGTCGGAGCGCCGGGATCTGGTTCTCTCGGTAATGATCGGATTACACACTGATATGGTTATTGATGCTGACAGTAGAGGAGCTGAGAGCTGTGCACATTTCATGTTTCATATCTCACCGGGATGTTAAAGTCACATTAATGATCTATCAAATAAGCAGTTAGTGTGTGTTACATCTACAGTGGTGTGAAAGTGTTTGCCCCCTGCATGATGTCTTATTTTTGTGCATGTTTGTCTCTTAAATGTTTCAGATCATCAAACAAATTTAAATATTAGTTAAAGACCACACAAGTAAACAAACAATGCAGTTTTAAATGAAGGTTTTTATTATTAAGGGAGAAAAAAAATCTTACATGGCCCTGTGTGAAAAAGTGTTTGCCCCCTAAACCCTTAGCAACAACAACTGCAATCAAGCGTTTGCGGTAACTTGCGATGAGTCTTCACAGCGCTGTGGAGGAATTCTGGCACACTCATCTTTGCAGAGTTGTTGGAATTCAGCCACACTGGAGGGTTTTCCAGCATGAACCGCCTTTGTAAGGTCATGCCACAGCATCTCAGTAGGATTCAGGTCAGGACTTTGACTTGGCCACTCCAAACTCTTTACTTTGAGGTGGACCTGCTGGTGTGTTTTGGATCATTGTCCTGCTGCAGAACCCAAGTTTGTTTCAGCTTGAGGTTACGAACAGATGGCCAGATATTCTCCTTCAGGATCTTTTGGTAGACAACGGAATCCATGGTTCCATTTATCACAGCAAGTCTTTCAGTTCCTGAAGCAGGAAACAGCCCCAGACCATCACACTACCACCACCATACTTTACTGTAGGTCTGATGTTCTCTTTCTGAATGCGGTGTTACTGTTACGCCAGATGTAACGGGACACACACCCTCCAGAAAGTTCAACATCTGTCTCGTCAGTCCACAGAGTAATTTCCCAGTTCTCTGCCATGCAGGCCATTTCTGCCCAGTCTCCTTCTTACGGTGGAGTCATGAACGCTGACCTTATCTGAGGCAGGTGAGACCTGCGGATGTTGTTGTGGGGTCCTCTTGGACGAGTCGTTGCTGAGCTCTTGGGGTAAT
>JAMWET010003337.1:5000-12500 GCA_024036415.1 Prochilodus magdalenae | reverse complement strand
CTCTGACTTAACACGATACCTGTCAGCTTTATTAACACACCTGTGATGAGGTGTTTGATAACAGATGTACACATGTATTGACTAGCCAGGTACCACACGCTGCTACCTCTGATCCATTTGCTGTTCTTTGCTCTTCAGGCTGCTAGCGGTGCTCTGTAGGCGACCCTGCCAGTCTGCAGTGCCAGCAGAGGAGGTTGAAGTTCAGCTCCTCACTGCTTAAACACATTTAGGGCATCATGTGAGATGGAGACTGTGTTCGAAATGCTGCACTGCTATACGGTAGCATGTACTGCACACTCTATACGCCCCCTGTGTGTGGTATACAGTACAGTAACAGGTTCTGACCTACAGTGTGGTATACTAATACAGTCACATGACCAGTGACCTCACATTTACCTCAGAGCTGTTATTACTGTATCCACTGTTTAGAGCTAGCTGCTGCTAACGCTGCTCAGTTCACCTGAGATACGGTTAGCCTAGCTGTTAGCTCCCCTCGGCTACTTCACTCTAAAACTGATCCTCTAAAGCGAGTTCATCTTTTATTAATCTTCAGACCTGTATATTTAACTTTCTGAGGCTCATTCTGATCAACACCACCCACTACAACCACTACACCCACAGTTATACTCGGAGTAGAACACCATCCGGGTATCTCCAGTACACCATGAAGATAGCTCCACCTGTACACTAGAACCTCCGACTGGAGTAGGACACCATCCGGGTATCTCCAGTACACCATGTAGATAGCTCCACCTGTACACTAGAACCTCTGACTGGAGTAGAACACCATCCGGGTATCTCCAGTACACCATGTAGATAGCTCCACCTGTACACTAGAACCACTGACTGGAGTAGAACACACCATCCGGGTATCTCCAGTACACCATGAAGATGGCTCCACCTGTACACTAGAACCTCTGACTGGAGTAGAACACCATCCGGGTATCTCCAGTACACCATGAAGATGGCTCCACCTGTACACTAGAACCTCTGACTGGAGTAGAACACCATCCGGGTATCTCCAGTACACCATGAAGATGGCTCCACCTGTACACTAGAACCTCTGACTGGAGTAGAACACCATCCGGGTATCTCCAGTACACCATGAAGATGGCTCCACCTGTACACTAGAAGCTCTGACTGGAGTAGAACACCATCCGGGGATCTCCAGTACACCATGAAGATAGCTCCACCTGTACACTAGAACCTCTGACTGGAGTAGAACACCATCCGGGTATCTCCAGTACACCATGAAGATGGCTCCACCTGTACACTAGAACTCTGACTGGAGTAGAACACCATCCGGGGATCTCCAGTACACCATGAAGATAGCTCCACCTGTACACTAGAACCTCTGACTGGAGTAGAACACCATCCGGGTATCTCCAGTACACCATGAAGATGGCTCCACCTGTACACTAGAACCTCTGACTGGAGTAGAACACCATCCGGGTATCTCCAGTACACCATGAAGATAGCTCCACCTGTACACTAGAAGCTCTGACTGGAGTAGAACACCATCCGGGTATCTCCAGTACACCATGAAGATGGCTCCACCTGTACACTAGAACCTCTGACTGGAGTAGAACACCATCCGGGTATCTCCAGTACACCATGAAGATGGCTCCACCTGTACACTAGAACCTCTGACTGGAGTAGAACACCACCCGGGGATCTCCAGTACACAGTCGCAGAAGCTGCAGGCCGTCCTGTCGGCTGGGTCATGTGTAGGAGATAGTAATAAACTGGATGGTATAATGTGGGTTCTGTGTAATATAGTGGGAAGTGAAACGTCCGCCCTGCAGCTCGGCTCCTAAGCGCGTTAACGGGAGGTGTGCTCACGCTCTTCACTCAATTCCTCCTTGTTGACACACGCTGTGAGTTCCCGAGGTTAAAAGCAGAGGAGGGTGTCGTTTACCTGCTCATTCATAATGGAGTGCGGGACAGAGGAGCGCTTTCGCCTGTTCTCCGTCTGAAAGCTGCTGTAATAGCAGGTTATTTCCACAGTGACACGTATCTCCTCTGCGTTCGGAGATAATTGTCCGTCTCTGCCCACTCGCCGCTCAGCGGTTAGCCGAAATCAATATAATCTGACACGTATAGAATGAAGTGACAACAGCCACGAGGGAAAACGTGTTCAAAGGCTTCACCGGAGCACCAAAGTGGATAATCATACAGGGCGTGTGATTCATACGGGACATATCATTACTACCGGCACTAGCGTATGTTTATGTTGGACGTATGGGATCTATGGGATGCTGGAGTCTGTCCCAGTGCTTACGGTGCAGAAGGCAAACACCCTAGACAGATCACACCCAGGAGACAAGAACGAGTCCCCTGCGACTGAACCGTACCTACCAGCGTCACACATCCACCAGCTGGACTGAGCATGTACTGGACGAGGTTCTGGATGTAGCCACATCAGTGTTCAGACACATCAGAGAACTGGTCAGGTGGTCCAGATTTGGTGGATGCCTTCCCTGGCACAGTTCCGAGGAGAATTCCCTGTAGACTGGGATTGTATCCACTGCTGGTAGACCCGTATGACCGTACGCTTCCACACACCTGCAGATTCAGCTACTTCCTCACACTATGGTCTTTGGCCACGCCCACATGCAGTCCCTCCTTTTAGCCAATCATTACCATCTGCTCTGGAGCCATTTTCCACACATGGAACGAGGCATTCCCTGCACTGTAGCACCTCTTCCCAATCTATGGATCCTGTCACTCACACCCCACATTGATTTATAGCCTCATCGTCCTCGTACAGCGCCACCTGCAGGAGCCTGAAGGTACTACCACACCCAAGAGGGTTATCCACAAACACGGGACAAATTACACAGAGATAGCTAAAGCAACATTCTGTATATCTGTCACATAATAGGGAGCACGGCCCCTCTGTCATTCCCACTCCAGGCCTGGAATGCCACATACAGCTCTAAGTAACCTTGGAGGAGTGTGTACATGACCTCTCTCCAGATCCATGTAATGCTTTACGGCTCCATGTCACACAACAACTACTACAGATCTTTAGCAGTTGTAAGAAGAATCCAGCTCGGTATTCCCAGCATGGACATCATGGCACAGGCTGGGAAGAGACGGATGAAGACATTGTTGGAAGAAGAGAAAAAGATTTTGGCTTCTATTGGTTGGCGAGAGCTAAAAGAGATTAATGAGAGACTGTCCGCAGCTAATCGGTACACACCCACAGCATAACGTTCAGCCCTCTTAAAGGTGTTTAAGGAAGACTGTAGGCCATATCCGTGTCCCTGTCGTGTCCCGGAGTGTTATGGTTTTCCAAATGTCAAAAGTACCTCATTCCCATTCCAGGCTGCCTGAACAGAAATAACTTAATCTCACGCCTAACAGATGGGTCAATCTCCGACCATCTCACCAAAGATACGCCCTGAAAGGTAGAAGCTCCTGGAATAGTGTCCTGGAATGTTAGTCCACCTTAAGACCACATGGTTCTCGCTCTTCCGATGTCAGCCAGGAATGATGACGTCACCCACAAATCGGCTACACCGGTAGTTCCCAACTAATCGGTTCTCGAGTTTAGTTAACTAAGAGGGTGGTTTGTATACAAAGGTGGTGTACCAGTCATTGCACTCTGTAACTGTAGGGGGCGCCCAGGAGCAAAACACACCAATTCTCACATAAGGCTGTATATAGTGTACATGTGGAACTTCTTATTACACAGATGTATGTATATTGGTGTATGTATGTATGTTGGTATGTATGCTCTGTGCAGAGAGCCCCCTGACGTTGGCGGCCCACCTGGAGAACGCGGTGGAGATGATTAAAGCCCTAAAGAACGGAGGAGCTCACCTGGACTTCAGAGCCAAAGACGGCATGACCGCTCTGCACAAAGCAGCTCGATCCAAAAACAACACCACACTGACGGTACGGAGCGAGAGTGGGAGTGAGAGAGTGAGAGTGAAGATAAGGTGGGGGACAGTGATGGAGACGGATCGATAGAGAGAGGGAGAGGTCAGATTGATGTAGAGAAAATCACAGGTCTGGGATGAAGTGGTTTGTTTTCGCCGTGTTCTCAGAGCTGGATTTGCTGGAGCTGTGGTCTTACAGGGTCGTGTACGTGTGTGGTATACTTACGTTACCGAACTCCATCAGCTCCACCGTCCATACAGGACACTCTGTAGGTGTACAGGTCCAGACTGTAGTCCATCTGTTTCTCTGTGTACTGTATTACCCTGTTCTTCAATGGTCAGGACCCCCACAGGACCACCACAGAGCAGGTAGTATGTGGGTGGTGGATCATTCTCAGCCCTGCAGGGACACTGACGTGGTGGTGGTGTGTTAGTGTGGGTGGTGCTGGTGTGAGTGGATCAGACACAGCAGTGCTGCTGGAGTGTTTAGACACTGTGCAGCACCGGCAGTGTTCTGTGCGCAGCATCCACTGATGAAGGACTAGAGGATGACCAACACTGCACTGTGCAGCAGCAGATGAGCTATCGTCTCTGACTGTCGGAGCCCGTCACTAAAGGAGGTGGCCAGTGCTGCGACTGTCTCTTGTAGTGGGTGAGAGGTGTTCTCCATCATCCTCCTCTCCTGAACCCCACCTCCACAGCGCACAGCCCAGCACAGCTTCGTCTACTTACCTCCCACCTGCAGTCGCAATGCCACCCACCTCCCAACAGACAGTGCTGTAGACGAGTGGACCCTGTATCCCCAATGACCCAAGCCCCCTCGGCAGGTGGAGCCTGCTCTGGCCTTTCTTGTACAGAACGTGTGCGTTGGCCAACCAGTCCAGTTTATTAATCAGATCAACACACAGGTTACCTGTACCTAGGTATTACCTAGGTTACCTGTACCTAGGTATTGCCTGAGTTATCTGTACCTAGGTTTTACCTCAGTTACCTGTACTTAGGTATTACCTGAGTTATCTGTCCCTAGGTTTTACCTGAATTACCTGTACCTAGGTATTACCTAAGTTACCTGTACCTAGGTTTTACCTCAGTTACCTGTACCTAGGTATTACCTGGGTTACCTGTGCCTAGATATTACCTGGGTTACCTGTACTTAGGTATTACCGGGGTTACCTGTGCCTAGGTATTACCCGAGTTACCTGTACCTACGTATTACCTGAGTTACCTGTACCTAGGTATTACCTGGGTTACCTGTACCTAGGTATTACCTGGGTTACCTGTACTTAGGTATTACCTGGGTTACCTGTACCTAGGTGTTACCGGGGTTACCTGTACCTAGGTATTACCAGGGTTACCTGTACCTAGGTATTACCCGAGTTACCTGTACCTAAGTATTACCTGGGTTACCTGTACCTAGGTGTTACCGGGGTTACCTGTACCTAGGTATTACCAGGGTTACCTGTACCTAGGTATTACCAGGGTTACTAGTACCTAGGTATTACCAGGGTTACTAGTACCTGAGTTACCTATACCTAGGTATTACCTGGGTTACCTGTACCTAGGTATTACCAGGGTTACCTGTACCTAGGTATTACCAGGGTTACTAGTACCTGAGTTACCTATACCTACTGTAGGTATTACCTGGGTTACCTGTACCTAGGTTTCACCTGAGTTACCTGTACCTAGGTATTACCTGGGTTACCTGTACCTAGGTTTTACCTGAGTTACCTGTACCTAGGTGTTATCTGGGTTACCAGACAGCATCCTTGTTTAGGTGCCGCATCTGCTGGAGCCCTCTTCTTCCCCTATTTCCTGTGACTGGGCTAAGACTGAACTATGGCTGTTTGGGTCTGCAACACACAGAGGTATGGTGGATTAACAGACCAGCTCCAAACCGCTCCAGACCAGTTACAGGTCACATATCGCCACTCGCACGCGACCGCAGGTGTGCAGGTTGACGATTGCGCCACTCAAACAGCATTCAAGTCCTCGCTCTCTATCCCTCTGGTGCAGAAGTTTCGGCACCCAAGCAGAACCACTTAAGGAGGAATGGGTAAATGTGAATAGGTAGCTACTTCTGTGACGAGGAGAGTGACGAGGAGGCAGGTGCGAGTTTGACTGATTTAATAAAAACCAAAACCAACCAGAAACTGAAGCAATCCATAAAAGTCACAGAATAATAAAGTCTAAATACATGAGGGCTACACAGGAACACCTGGCAGGGGCGGAGCTACAACCTAGGGACAGATGAGGGGCATGGCAGGAGGGCGTGGACAGGGAGGAGCTATAAATCAAAACAAACAGAAGCACACGGCACAGGACAATAAAAAGGCACATGGAAGTCACAAGGTACCAGAGACGAACAGGCCAGGACAAGACAGGAAGTGACCGCTTCAGCCTGGTGGTCGTTCTGCGGTCGCTCCACTGTTAGAACGCCTCACTCGGGTCAGCACGGCTTCTGTCTTTGCCGGGCGTTTATTTGAATGCCCTGAATCGTGTTTAACACTCTGAAGTGCGCCCTCTGGTGGCAGCGGATGTGAGTAGTTGTCTTGCGGTGGAAAATGCCCCCAGGGCTCTCTAGATGAATCTCAAGTCTGATAAATGTTCTATCTCAGTAGTTATCGTTACGGCTTGATCGCCCCGCCCTCTGTACTGTATAATGTATGTTATGTTTTAGATTGGATTTGTCACACTGTCCTCTCTGTGTGATCAGACTCTACTGGAGTTGGGTGCGTCTCCAGACTACAAGGACAGCCGTGGACTGACCGCTCTGTACCACACGGCCATGGTGGGAGGCGACCCGGCCTGCTGCGAGCTCCTGCTCCACGAGCACGCCTCCGTCTGCTGCCAGGACGAGAACGGCTGGCACGAGGTCCACCAGGTGACCCCTTGACCCCTCGCCTTCACCCCTCACATATCTCTCTCTGAACTTCAGCATCCTGGGCATGGCTGAGTCAGAGCTGCCCTCTGATATTTCCACACGGTCTGGTATTTGTTCAGATCTCACATTAAAGGGCCCGTATCACAGGAAACGCACACTCCTTTACAAACACGTACACGGTAACCACAAACACATTTCTCAACAAGCCTTAGCCCTCACAACAGTTTAGCCCCACCCTTTCAGCTTATAGCATTTTAGCCCCACCCATTCACCCTATATCGGTTTTAGCTCCACCCATTCAGCTACAGCAGTTTAGGCCAACCTGTTTACACTACAGCAGTTCAGCCTCACCTATTCAGCTTATAGAAGTTCAACTCCACCCATTCATCCTACAGCATATTAGCCACACCCATTCACCCTATATCAGTTTTAGCTCCACCCATTCAGCTACTGCAGTTTAGCCCCACTCATTCATCCCCTGCAGCATTTTAGCCACACCCATTCAGCCTACAGCATCTTAGCCCCACCCATTCAGTCTACTGCAGTTTAGCTCCAACCATCCAGCCTGCAGTAGTTTAGCCCCACTCATGTAGTCTACAGCATCTTAGCCCCACTCTTTCAGCCTACAGTAGTTTAGCCCCACCCATGTAGTCTACAGCATCTTAGCCCCACCCATTCAGTCTACTGCAGTTTAGCTCCACCTGTCCAGCCTACAGTAGTTTAGCCCCACCC
>JAMWET010003336.1:160000-170946 GCA_024036415.1 Prochilodus magdalenae | reverse complement strand
ATATTTACAAAAGCAATTTCTGCTGAATGAAAGTCAGTAAAAGACAAAACTGTGCTCATATTTTCTTTTCACTGACGTAAAAATCTAAATCCATTACTGGCACTGTCCACAAACCTTACAAATCTGTACAGGGGATAGATATTAGCAAAGCTATCAAACCGCCTACTGGGGGTGATGGGAGGAGCTGGAAGAAGAATAAAAAAAAGAAAAAAACAGAATTAAAAAGGAAAGAAAGAAGGAAAAAAAAAAAAAAAGGGAAAAATATAAAAAAACAAAAAAGGAAAAAGAAAGAGAAGAAAAAGATGGGAAAAAAAAAAACTGAAAAAACTCAAAAAAAACCCAAAAACTCTTATCTGCTTGGCTTCATTATTTACAACCTATTAGACTGAAGCTGCTCACAGCCTCCCGAGCTCTCGCTGCCTCACAAAGAATAAACTCCTTTACAAATGACCCAACATTGTGCGATCAATCAAAAGCTGCACTCGTTCAACTCTGTCTGACAAAAGCATCTAAACATACGCATTGATCCTAGGTAAAGTCCAGAGCATTGAACTGATTAATTAGGTGTCTGGAATGGACAGAAGTCAGCAAGATGTGATATGATAACTTAGGTGTTCTGGGAACAGGACAGATAGCACAAAACGGGAACAAGCAGTTTTGTTGCCCTAGCAGGACAGTTCGAGATATGGGAGTCAGCAAAGCATAGGGCGGATTTGTTGCCCTAGCGTGAATGCCGGTTCATATGGACACGGGTCAGGAATGGGGTCTAGGAGGGTGTGTGTGAAGGTGTGAAGGTGTGTGAGAATCTTGTGGAAATATAGACCATTTTGTGTAGCTGGTTTCTGTCCCCTGTTCCATCAGGCCGCTGAGCAGTCAGTAGTGCTGGTGCATCGGTCAATGAACCTGTTACTACCTGTTATCTCACCTACATCATCAGCACTGACCCAACTGACCATCACTCCACATTAACCATATCTGTACCTGCACATATAGACTGACATATTGTTTATCTTCAATCAATATAATGTATAACTATATAGACATAAGAGTTTTCTAAAACTTTATATAGGTTTATAGGGAACTACCAACGAATGTGCGCTACAGTAGGACATATACAAAACAAAGCACCTTTACCACAATGCTGGAAGGCTGCAGGTCACAACTCGGCCACACTGCTAAAGCTAACATGGTGCACTGAAGCAGATATGTAGAACTGAGAGAAAGCTGCATTTGTATTTACACACAATGTTTACTCCCTTTATACACAATTACCTCTTTACATGTTACTGCATGTAGCTGCATCATCAGTAAATATTAGGAATGTGAGGCAGACAGTTTAAGAATCTCCCCTTACAGTCATAACTGGAGCGCACAGGATGGCACCCAGCGTTCAAAATGACTACTCAGATGTATACAAATACTAGGGATGCACCGAAATGAACATTTTTGGCCGAAACTGAAACCGAACAAAATGAAACATTTGGCCAAAGGTATTTCAAAAACTTTCATTAAAGAATTTATTAATTTTGCTACATCTTTTCTTCTTAAACAGCACCAAGGACACCTAAAACTCCCACTCTGCTCAAACAATACCACCAAAGTATGAAAGGAGAGAGGAGAGAAGGACAGAAAAAAGAGGGAGCAGCAAAAGAGAGGTAGAGAAGGCAGTGGACGGGCGTGTAGCGGACACACAAGCTCTTTGAAGTGTTAAACAGGCTTGAATAATTTAGCATTGGGCTAAGTATAGCTCTTAAACATCCATTTCCATCCTTGAAGCGGCCTCCGACAGGAAGTCGGCTCCTCGCTCCTTCCACGTCTCATTCGTTTTCTCTCTGGCTGTCTTCATTCTCTCTCTAGATCTTTCCTTCATGTGGGTGCAGGCTTTCGGCTTTCTCTCAGTTCTTCTCGGCTTCTGAGTGCCCCGTCTTCTTCACTCTCGTCAGCCCTTTTTTCTCTCTCTCTCTTTCTGTGCTTCTGTCTGTCCTGCACTTCTTCTGACTCGGTCCTTTTCACTTTCTTTCCAACCTCATCTTACACCACCACTCAGCTTCTATGTCTAGCTTTTTTTGTTTGCCACCACCCCATCATCCCCCTCATGTCTGTAACTGCATGTGCGGGTGCACTTTCAGGTCCAGGGTGGTCTAGAACTGTTAAGGTTGGGCAGTTTCATGTATTTCTCTTTCCTCCCAGACGTCTGCTTGCACTTTTATGTGTCAAAAACAGTTCTAATTAATTTTAATATTCACCTTTTCATACTTTTTATTATCTCGTAAAAATTAAACAGGTGTCTTTGTTACTGTGCCTATATGACTGGTACATACGCAGTCGAGTCACATTATTGTGACCACAGAATGTTTTTGTGCCTTTCTGTGGACCAGCTTACCCATGCGGATGGCACTCTCAACTGATCTGGGTATGAATCCATCTTTGCATATCACATACACCCATTCATGCTGATTGGCTTGCCTGGGGCAGATGGGATCCTCCAGCAAGTCAATGTGACATGTTACAAGGTTAGAAATGTCCGATATTGGTTGGAAGGGCACGACCAGGACTGGCAGGTACTACCCTGGCCCCCTAATTCCCCAGACTTGAACCCAGCTGAGCATCTGTGGGACCACCTTGAACGTCTTGATTGTTCTATGGGTCCTCCCCCATGCATCCTCCAGCAGCTGTGGGTTGCACTGCAGTCAGCATGGCTCCAGATACCTGTGACAACCTACCAGGACCTACTGAGTCACTCCCAGCCCACCCAGCTGCTGTCTGTGCTGCATACGGAAATCACTCTGGAGATTAGCTGGTGGTAATGTGATAATAGGAATAACTAGAAAAGTGCATTTCCTGAAGGAAACGCAGGATGGTTGCGCACAAGTGCGGGTCGCTATGACTGTGGATTAGCATTTGGGGACCTGCCCCTAGTGAATACATGAAGTTTTGTGGCTCACAGTCGAACAAAACCATTGCTGCTTGGGTTGGGTCGAAAATGACTGGGACTCTATGGGATGAACAAGGGTTGAATAAATGACAGATAGACGAGTGTGGGTCAGTATGGCTGTGCACTAGTGCTTGGGGACCTCCCCTTAGTGATCCCCGTATGTGACGTTTCCTGGTTCTCAGGCGAACAAAACAGCCAACTTTAGAGGGGTCCAAAAATTAATGGGACTCTATGGGAGGAACGAGGGAAGCGAAACAAAAAGGAGAAGCGAAAAGAAGCTAGTGGTCTCAATCAAAGTAGGTTAGATATGGCACTGTATTTCAGGCTAGTGTATCCGAACAAATTTTCCTACTCGGTGTCATCTAGTTTAAGGACAGGAGTTGTTGGAGTCAATATTGCTTAATGCGCATAGGCAAGGTGCTTGCCCTATATCGGAACTTGTTTCAAAAAGTCTTTTCGAATGGGCAGAGTTAAACTGCTGTAGTCTGCATTCATTCTCTATGGAAAAAAAAACATCAAATAGGAAGATATGCGCACTAGCTCTCCACTTATCACGTAGAAGCTGGATTGTCCACCTGGAAAGTTACCCAATTGTTCCATCGTCAGGGCCCCCACAGAAGCGCCACAGATCAGGTATTATTAGGGATGGTGGATCATTCTCAACATTGCAGCGACACTGACGTTGGTTGTGGAAAGTTAGTGGGTGTTGTGCTGGTACAAGCAGGACAGAGAACAGTCCACCAACCACAAATAGCCAGCAGCGTCTTGTGGGCAGGCACCTGTGTCCACTAATGAAAGACTAGGCAGACAATTCGAATAGTCACATCCATAATAACAGTCTCTTTAGGTCTCTGTGCTCAAGCAGGTCATACCTGAGGCTGTCCTCTTGGATGTAAAGGCCGAGGAGCTGCATGGGGATGCTGAAGGACAGTGTACACTCCGCCATCTGCTCCCTGACCAACATCCACTTACTGTCCACCGTCTGGAACCGGTACACCTTACACACTGGATTCTTGAACACTGTAAAGGAGAGAGAGAGGGAGAAAGAGAATATATTATTATTATTAGTAGTAGAATATATTTTCATATATTTCAAGTAAAAGTGACATGCATCACCCAAGGAGGAGGCCTCAATGCATGTGAACCCACCAAAACACTGCCTGCAGTTTAAGGCTGGAGAGTTGCTGACCACAGGACAGCTGCTGACCCTATACTCTTTGGGTTGTGGATTGTTTTCAGCCAAGCAGTGACTCTCCCATTGTTATGTATGAGGCAAAGGCATTCCATGTTTTACTTGAAAGACAAACATTGTGCAAGATAATATACCTTGAAGTTTCACAATGGCTTACTAGCGAGATCTGCTAAAGACCTGAGGCAGCTGTTTTCCATTCCTAACAAACCAATGATTAGTCTGCTGCTCGTATTGGCCCTTATCGTTGGACCTGACTGACCCAGCAGCCATGATTATGGACACTGAGCGAGCAGTGATGCCCTCCTTGAGTCATCCTGGTAGAGCCAGCACCACTTTCAGATGGTTGCATGATGCAGGGCTACATGTACGCAGACCGTTGCGATGACTGCCCTTTATACCACATCCATGCTGTCTGCAATGGTGTCGTGCCAGAATGGTGTCACATCTTCAGTCATCTTCAGGTACCGTGGTCAGCACCATGATGAACGGTTTGTTGTCATGTATCATACATCAAGAAGGTCTGGTGCCACTTCAGCTCCACTCCTACTGCAACATCTGCAGGAACTGTGTGAGAATGTTCAAGCTGCATGGGATGGACTAATCGCCGAGACGTCTATGCCAGACCATACCGAGACATCCTGTATGCTGCACTAGCAAACACGGCAGCCTGACGCCGTACTGAGATACAGTACTTTTGCATGTGTAGCTCAATAAATACTGCTCACATTAGTCAAAATGTAAATCATTTATTGTTCCTGGTAACCTTAATCTTCCTTCCCAACAGCACTGCAATCCCAAAATTCCCTCTGGGTGCAACTACTTTGTTTTTTGATGATGAGGTCATATTTATGGGTAATCTAACACACTTGTTGGTCTCTTGAACTAATGTTAGTTCTCCTAATCAACAGGAGAGCTTGCATAGCTAACAATTCCTTTATGGCCAAATTTCTCTCTTCATTTAAAAATGCAACCCATTAACCTCCATTCAGAACTGTATGATGACTTGAGAGTAGTACTGTAATACTGACCCTAGGGGTTTGTCTGGTGTGTGGAGCTGGTGTAAGTGTATCAGACATGACGGCAAAGCTTCAGTTTTTACATATCTGTTCACTGCTAGGAAGAGAGCGGCCCACCACCCAAAAACACCCAACCAAGGGTAGCTCTGTAGTCATAAACTGACCACTGATGAAGGGCAAGAGAAAGGCTCATGCAAACTGTACACAGCAAGGTGGAACTACAAGTCTGACAAACCAGCCAGTGTGTATTAATCCCTTCTCTACTATTAGATGCCCCACACACTCCAATTCTGTCATATTTACACATACAGAGGATGTGCCATTGAGCTTTAAGTCATGATATAGACATGCAATTTAATGGCATTCTAAGTATGTACACTTTAATGGCATTCTAAGTATGTACACTTTAATGGCCTTCTAAGTAATGGAAAATTGGAAGTAGAAATCCTTCTCAAAGACCACTGGCACATATTTAGAAACAGAGAAAGTGCTGGGGTTACACTTTTGGGATGTGTGTTATTGGTGTTGGTGCACATTTGGCAGTGCGCTACTGCATTTGGACGCTGCCTGGCTTCATTATATTACTGAGATGCAGGCTTGTAGAGCAGGAGTCTAGAGAAAAGGAGCAGGAGTCCACGCTGGAGAGAAAGCCACGCTTTACTGCCGCTGCTGCACCACTGATAAGAGCATTAAGCGCTGTTTGCGGTTTCTCCCTCAATCGCCGCTTGGCCACTTTTCCTCCCTCACTGCTCAAAGGCGAGGAAGCTGGATTGGGTCTGTATGTGCCTTAATGGGTCTGAAGTTACAGAGCAGGCTGACTTTGAGCATCAGGATGGGGCGTAAACAAGCAGTCAACATGAGAAAACGCTGGCTAATGTGGAAACGTACTTTCCTGCGGCGCGAAAGCTGCATATTTTTGCAGATAGTTATGGCTCTTGGGTGAGACTTGTGATATATGGCTTTCATGTCTGGTCCAAATTCTGAGTTCTGTAAACAGTGCATGTATGTTTGGGGTATAGCTAGAGTGGAGGGTTTGTGTATGGGTTATGTCTTCACTGACCACTTTAGTATACCCCCACCTTGTACCTTACTGGTGTACACTTACAGACTTAAGATCATCTGCTGATGCTGTTTGTGTTACCTGGCCAGCAGGGCCGTATACAGTACTGAGTCTGCTCTTTAAAAAGATAATAATGACTTTTACTTAATGCTGATTCTGGTGATTGTTCTATGCTGGTTTGCAGGATGGTCCTGTTGACCATCATATACACTTTGTATGCTCATATACACTAAGTGTTTAAGCACTATGTTAAGACTCAAGAGTTTGTTTTTTATGTCTTATATTTTATGTCTTATTCTTATATTTCAGCTATTATTGCTTATATTAAATAACCATGACATCTGGGGTTCCACAAGGGTCTAGTTTAGGGCTTGTTAAGTTTTTGCTATATATCGTCACTGTCCAACGAAAAACAAGTATCTCCAATATGGCATCTTTACAGGAGAGGCCAAAAACCTCATTCGATTTTAATGTAAGTCAATGGAACCAGACGTCCTTCCAAGCACTTTTAGGCCATTTCTGTTGTCCATTCATTATGCAAATCTCATACAGTGTAAACGGCAGCTGCTGTTTTTAAATGATGCATAAAAGTCAAAATGGACAAAATTGGAGATACATGTTTTTCATTTGACAGCAGCTATATGCTCCCCATTAGTCAAACTGTAGTATTTGTGAGCATAACATCTAATTTCAGTTACTATGCAGATTTACAGGTGTACACACCATTGAACCTTTACTTTCTATTTAGACTTGTCGTAAATCTGTTTTCTTGTCTTCTGTGAGTTCTATATACAGTACATATATTCTTGTTATCAGATGGTTTTTCATTTGTAAGCAGTGTCGATACCAAAAGCTTAGCAAATAGTCTCTCAGCCATTTGCCCCCCTGGGAGACAGTTTGTCCAAAAGCTTACCCCCTGGGGAAGAGTTTGCCTTCCCAAAACAGAATAACACTGAGGTATTTGAGACAGGATTGGAGACCCCAGGAACATTGATCTAACAAGGGGCTAAACGGTGTGAAAGTCTATCCCTAAGTCTTTTATTTCAGATTCAGACTGGACGAGCCCTGAAACTAAACATTCTTTCTGAATACAGTGTTGTCTTCTCTGTTCCTCAAAAGAAGAAATTACAACAATGTCAATGAGTTACTTATGAATATTAGGAATTGGATGACCCACAGCTTTTCTCAGTCGAAAGAAAGCAAACCAGGGGTTATACAATTTGGTCTCACGACAATATCTAAGAGCTTGAATGAAAACCTAGACTCTTTATGCCCTTTTCAAAAATGCTTGAGCTCATTTTTGATTTAGAATTAAACTTTAGTAAGCGAATAAAAGCAGTGGTCTTCCAGCTTAGAACAATCTCTTAAATAAAATTTCAGATCTAGAAAAAGCCATTCCTGGTATTGTTGCATCTACACTGGATTACTGGAGTTCACAGTAGTTTGGAACTAACAAAGCACTTCTTTTACAATTTCTTCATGAACTGATCATTTAAACTGGTACTAAGAAAACATCTTAGTATTGGCTTCCTTGCTCTCAGTGCATTACACAGCCCAATATAAAACAGCACTGATATACTACAAGCCTTGGACTTGCACCTGCATTTAGGGAAGAGGACAGCTGATAGACTAAGCAGCAATAGATGGCATACTGTACATTTACAGTGGACCTATATAGGTAGGAGTTTCTAATAAAGTGAACACTAGGTGAAACTACACAGTAGGTGTTTCTAATAAAGCGGCCAGAGACAGGAACTACAAGATAAGTGTTTCTAATTAGACAGTAAGGACTACATGGTGGGTGTCTTTTACAAAGTAATTAGCAAGTGGATGGACAAGGTGTGGAGAATGGGTAGATGTTAATGATTGGCTAAAAGGAGTGGCTGCATTTGGGCATGCCAAAGACCATAGTGTGAAGGAAGCAGCTGAATCTGCAGGTGTATGGAAGTGTACGTGTCTACCAGCAGTGGCAAAAATCAATTCTCAATCAAGCACCACTGTTAACATTCAGAGTCACATCTCCAGGGGTTACAACATTTTGAGTTTATCAAACGTACCACCTTATTATTCTAGCAAACTGCATGTTTAATAGATTTCTATTTGCTATTATGCTTCTATTATGTACACCTATTTTTTAAGCGTCACTGTGTGTAAATATTTCATTGTACACATAAATGTAAACTATGTATTTATTTATTATACCCATACATATTATACTCATTTTCGTCTGTGCCAGGTCTGCTGGTATGCCC
Source organism: Prochilodus magdalenae (assembly GCA_024036415.1). Classification (NCBI taxonomy): domain Eukaryota; kingdom Metazoa; phylum Chordata; class Actinopteri; order Characiformes; family Prochilodontidae; genus Prochilodus; species Prochilodus magdalenae. The sequence continues at coordinate 162,491 of JAMWET010003336.1, read as the reverse complement.
TGAGCACCTATTAAAAGAAAACATTGAAGAATTTAGTCTTTGCCTGCTCTGATGCAACACGTCAACTGATTTACAACCTCTTCTTGAGTCACAGCTTGCACTGCAGAGCACTGGAAATAATAAATTATGCAGTGCTCTGGGCCTGGAGCCGGAGAGTCGTTTTAAACTAACAGGCCAGCACAGCTTGAGAGAGAGGGGGGCACGTTCCTCAAGGAGCGAAAAGGCGGCAAAGACAGAGACGAGAGAGAGACAGATGGATGGAGAGATGACCTCCGCCGGAGTGAAGGAGAGCGAGAACTCACTCATCCGCTCCGACTCTACTCGGAGTGGAGGATTAACCCCTGACCCGGCTCTGCTATCACTGCGCTAATCCCTCAGCCAATCAGATAGAAGCTCCGGCAGTGGCTCTTAAGGAAATGACTCTGCGCCAGAGAAAGGCGTGGTCATTCAAATACCCGGGTATTAAAACCCGCCCTAGTATTTGTTCCCTGAATCAGATACTTGAGGCTATACTTCTTCCAGTGTACGGTCAACAATGAGCACATACAGTAACCACTATGGCAGTTATTAACATTATAGCATCTATAGAACTGGTGTCACATGTCTACATGTCACAGTCTCTACTTTAGTGTCCCGCTCAGGGCTGCATTGCTGTGGCAGCGGCTCCTGTGTGCGGCAGGAGAGAGGTAATGAACACTGAGGGTTGGAGGGGGGCGTTTAGTGGGGGCTAAATTGCGTTAGTGCATCTCACGGAGGCAGCAGGGAGCTGAGTGTTTTGACGGCAGCAGCTGTGCTCCTGAAACAACACCCGCCTATCGGTGGCTAATTGCCCTCGCCCAGCCACTACACCACAATGACACACTGACAGCGATGGATGTGGCAATAAACGCTCACGCTCTCTCTCCCTCTCTCTTTCTCTCTGTCACACATACACACATAGATATGCAGAGTTAAACACAGTTTGGATGAAAAATACTGCATGTGCCATCGTTCAAAAAGCATCTCTTTCACGCAGCCTGTTTCATTCTGACTTTATTGACGTGGAGCATGTGATGGAGCTGGCTACCTAAACTAACCAACCAACAGCCAGGTAACACATTCACATATAGCAAGCTGAGAAATCTCCACAAGGGGGGCTATTAGTGCTCAGATGACATTTGTGTGCATCAGTGAAAGGGAGGAAGGGATTTTCTACACAGGGAGCACAATCACAAGCTCTCAAAATGCCTCGACGGCTGCTCAGAAATGATCTAACCGAGAAACCAGAAGTTACTGAGCACTGAAAGTTGTTCATGATGGGGGCAATAAGCAAGAAACTGACTGAAACTCTTGCGTCTACGGTCGGTGTATTTTCCACAGCTCATCGGTGGGGTTTAAAACAATAGTTACAAGCAAAACCTGCAACATTTAAATCAGCCTAATCAAATAACCTGACATACAACTCCACCGAGCCGCAATGACTCCTCTGTTCTGTATCTCGAGGACTCACGTCTTTAATGGGGTTTCACCAGGCCTTCGAGAATGCGTAGTCTACGTAAGTAAACAATCGTAAAATGAATGCTGTGAGGCCCCGTGTTGTTCCTGGGTTAAACTACAGGACCATAAAACAAAACCAAACAACCACCACAGTAGAGCGCCTGGCACCAAGGTCGACCCAACCTCTAGCCAAAACAGGTGCGTGCTGTAATACTTATGTATGCCACATTAAAAAGTTGGGGGTGACAGTCTCCTGTCTTGGTCTCTCTCTCTGTCTATCTCTGACCATCTCTGTGGCAATTTTCCCCTTTATCTACTTCTTCTCTCTCTCTCTCTCATTTCTTTTTTAACCCAGAGTAACTTTACTGGTATATAATAATAATATCTATCTTATTCTTTCTCTCCCCCATTTTTCTCTGGCTCATTTTATTTTTCTCTCTCATTCTTCTGTCATTCGTTCCAGATCAATCTCCATTTTTAGCTCTTGTTCTCTCTTCATTTTTCTTTCCTTTTTCTCTCTTAAATAACTTTCTTAAATTGGCTCTCCCCATTTATTTTTTGCCATCTTTCTCTTTTCATTTCTCTCTTTCATTTCTAAACTATCTGTCCTTCTCCTATACTTATGAGTAGCAGGAGAGGGTAGTTATGATGTCTGCTGCATCAACAGCAGGTAAATCTTCTGAGTCCACTGTAATAATTGCTAGTTAACATACGCCTTACACCTTACTCTAGTAATATTGGTTCAGGCTTGTCCTCCTCTCACTGGATGCTTTTTATTTACTGGATTCCACCCAATAGCTTCAGTCATATGGAAATAATAATAATAATAATAATAATAATAATAATGTGAACTTTGTATATCTGTATATTTATATGCTACTGGATGCCTTGAATTTTCCTCTGGGATCAATAAAGTCTATCTATCTATCTATCTATCTATCTATCTATCTATCTATCTATCTATCTATCTATCTATCTATCTATCTATCTATCTATCTATCTATCTATCTATCTA
>JAMWET010003336.1:75000-155000 GCA_024036415.1 Prochilodus magdalenae | reverse complement strand
CACATCAGCCACTGATCCCTGTTCAGCTCCAGCCTTCACTCCGCATCACTTCACCTAAACACTGCAGATCAGCTTTCTGGAGTGTGAGAGAAGAGCCTTCACTCTTAATCAAATCAGGCACTGACCTCAGATCAGCCAGAGAGAGCGCCTGGCCTCTTCTGACCGCATTGTCAGCTCAGAGAGGAAAAATAAATAAATAAAGTAAAACAATGACTGTTGATCAGCTGTACAGAGTGGAGGGGAGAGAAAGAGAGAGAGAGAGAGAGAGAGAGAGAGAGAGAGAGAGAGAGAGAGAGAGAGAGAGAGAGAGGGAGAGAGAGAGAGAGAGTGGCAGTTGCCCTTCATAGGCTGTACTAAGGAGTCATGACCTAGTTCCCCACCTCCACCCCCACCCCCTTACAACTAAGAAACTTCTGACTTCTCTGTCAGACAACACAACAAAAGCTGCAGGCTCCACCAACTTTTTAGAATTTCAGCATAGCTGACTCATCAAGAAGCAGGGATCAGAAACCGAATGAACAATTATTCTTTTCACACAGGCTGCATGTGGGCCTAATGCACCAAAACGTAGTCTAGATGTAGTAAGCAGTGCTACAACAGCAGTAACCTATCCATTCATAAATGAACACACACACATACTGGCTAAACAGTTTACCTCATGATGATGCCTAATACAAAGAAAACCATGCATAACCAAGAGTATGCAGCTGTAAACACGAAGGACATTTACAGCTACTGTTTATAGGTCTTGATTACTGAATGAATCTGTAGCCTAATAACAAAGATATCACTCATATGCAAATAACATGCTTTTCAGATTTTACTTCAGAAGTACATACACGCCCACTGCACAGCTTTTTGTAAATTTAAGTGCACACTTTCTATTTAATATATATTTATACATTTTGCACAGGACATATTTTAAGTTAAAAGTATGTGTACTGTATTCTGCCAAAATGTCTTCCCTTTAGAAGATGTGTAACTTATTTTCATTTAGACAATAAAGAAAATGTCATTTGGCCAGGCATACCCAAACTTTCTCATATGACTGCACATTTAAATCCAAATATATAACATATAAAATTATATATCCAAAGAAATCACTGAAAGTGATAGAGCTACAGCCTAAATGATGAGGTAGTGGGTTACATGTAAATAAAAAAAAAATTGCTAAAAAATATCGACAAATTAATGTTTTAGGTAATAGGGTAAGAGCGACATATTTTGATATTGCCAATACAGTTTTTAGTTTAAAATATTCCAACATTAACTTAAAATATACAAAACACTCAATGACGTGTAAAGAAATTACAGTTTTAATAGTGTGTCAAAGTGTCTATGCATCGTGTTGCAATGATATCTGCTGAAGTTAGCATGCTAACCAGTTAGCCCCGGGCCATTCTGTCTTATTGCACCACTATGTACTTTAGGAACTGAGATAGGCAGTAAATGTAGCATTGAGCCAAATCAGTCCAACATGAGAGGATAAAGCAGTAGCTCTGCTGCCCCGGCGGCGTATTCTAAACACTTGCCAATCATGCTGAAGGTGTTGCTCTTGATTAAATCGTTTAAGAACAGGTTGCAGTTAAAGAAAGAGTAAGTGTAACCATGGCTGAAGCTTTGGACAAACAATCATTATGGAGTCTGTCGTCCGATCTCAGCAAGAATCCACATTCAGTAATAACGAACAAAAGAATGCTGTACTTCGTTCAGAGAAAAATACAGTTTGCTGTTGATTTACATTGTTGTACCTGAAATCAATTCACAGGCCCAATTTAACAAAAGCCTCTTATCCACAGCAGATCTGAATGCTACCGGACATGGAGAATAATCTCTGGCATTATGGCATCAAAGGCATTTAAATCGTTCACATGCACACATCTCTGGAATGGCAAGGCTGGCTCCATGCTCCTGGTCAGCATTGGTGAGTATCTACCAAGACTGCTTACTAATGCATAAGTTCAATGAAGACTATCTTATCTGATATACAGTATAATCGAGAGAAGGGCTCCTGTAGTCCAAACAGGAATCCCAAACAACTCCCTAACAATGGTCACAGTAGGAATGTTCCATAACACATAACACGCAGCATATTGCATCATGCTTTGTATGGCATTATGCAGCAACAGCCCAGTCAGACTGCTAATCTGTCAAACACTGAAAGCTCTAAACTAGACCTGCTCTGAATCCCATTTTCTTCCACAGCATGTGCCCTATTTACTTGAGGACATGATGGCACTTAGATGCACTCTGAGAACAAGACAAGCTGACTTGACTTGAATGAGATACTTTGGGCGTTGTTCTGGTCCAGGTATTCATGTGGACGTCAATTTGACACGTCCATCCAACCTAAACACTGCTGCAGAGTAGATACACAGTACCCTGCTGGAAGAGTCAGTGGCCCTGCCACACTGCTCACATTCTTTTAGAATGCTTGAGGGTCACAATGACGAGTTCAAGACATGGCATTGAATGGCAGAATTCAAAATTCTCAGATCTCAATCTGATTGAGCATCTGTGAGACGTGCAGGTACAACGAGTTTGATCTGCAGCTGCTCCACCTCGTAATTCCCAGGATCTGCAGGATCTTTAGAGGTCACGTAGAGTCCATGCCTCAGTGGGTTGGAGCTGTTTAGGTGGCATGTGGAGGACCAATGGGATGGACAGGCATGTTTTGGCTTATGGGTGTTTATGCAAAACTGATAATGCTTAAGTTTTCTTTGAGGACTGTTTGTCCCTATGATGCCCGGCGTGCTCTCCTCTACTCGGCATGTACAAGAGTGGAATCTTTTACAAAGAAATTTTAAATAATAAATAAAATCATTAGCTGTTAGCGATTAGCTTACTACAAACGTCACTATGTTAAGCTAGGAATAAATGTCTATGTCAAGCAGAAAAGAAAACTGAACATGCATACAAGCAGGAGGGGTACATGCATAAAGATCTACAGAGGTTGACAAATAACAGCCCTTGTCTTCATCTTAGCTAGATCATATTTCTTTATCAGAGACGGTAGGGACTATGTTATATTTAAGGACAGCAAGATAGTTGTACTCTAAAAGAATAACAATCTCTCTGATACTCTCTCTCTCTCTCTCTCTCTCTCTCTCTCTCTCTCTCTCTCTCTCTCTCTGTCCCTGTAGTGATATATGTAGTGGTAAGGTAGAGTGTAGAGGCTTGCAGCGTCAGTGCCAGTTACTCAGTGAGATGGGACGAGCAGGACGACATGCTGTCCATCAGCACAGTCCTGCTCCATTCCCCCTGACACACACAGTCTAGAAGTGTGTGGTGCGCAAACGCACACACACACACACACACACACACACACACACACACACACACACACACACACACACACACACACACACACATTTTCATGCTGGAGGGAAAAACAGGTTGGTGTTTTTCCAGCTAAACAAACTTGATGATCAAAGCTTTCATGAGCTGAATCAGTGTGTCAGAGCAGACGAAGCGGTGAGGGGAACCGAGAGTGAAGTTCATACTGGGGAAGATGATCATGAGGGTTTTTAATGATAGCTCTAGCTATAAATAAGCGCTATTGGAGCTGGATTAGGTTTACCAGAGGTGGTTGTGTAATGTAATTTGTCGAGATTTGACTGGCTGATTGGTTGGGGATACAGAATCTGTGTAATGTAACCAAACTGAAAGGTCATCACCCGGGTGTTCACATCAGCATAACATGACAAGCATTATATTAATTATACAATAACAGCACACTGCACAGATCGGGTATAGTTATTCCAGTAGCACGAGGCATATTGGAACAGAACTACAATTACCAAGAGAAAAACTTAACATAGCACCGTCAGACCGTAAATGATATCTAGATTCATATGGGATTAAAACAACTAACCAGTAAATACTGTCAGACTGTAAAAACTATGCACCCTGCATATTCATACTGGATTATAATGACTTCAAATATTACTGTTAGAATAATAAACCCGAACACACTGCAGAGTCTGGATTAAACTGGATTAAATGCCTCTGTAATATTACTATCAGAATGTTAAAACTACATACACTGCAGATTCATACGGGAATAAATGCCTCTATAATATTATAAATCATACTGGATTCAAAAGACCTGCCAGTTATATTTATATATGTCTCACTGTAAAAACTACACACATTGCAGATTCATACAGGATTAAATCTTAGATCATCAGTTAACCCTTTATTTAATGATACTACTTCCTTAGATTAATAGGGGTTTGTAAAGAATAGCATTAGGAAAAGCATACAGGCTGCAGGACCATGATTAGGAGTACTACCATTTACATAAGTTGCTATTTGTATTCCATTTATCAGCAGGTACCGTCACAAAGAACCACTGACAAAAACCAAGACCTAGGGGAACCGACCCTCTTCAGAACTCAAGTTTGAAATATTTGCCAGAACCCGATGGGATACTGCTGCTAACGTCATTTTCCAAATACGTGTCGGGCTTAGGTCAGGTTCAAATTACACGCTTGGCTTTTCTCAGCCCGCCTCTCACTTCTGATGGATGTTACTTCCTTTTTCTGTAAGATACAGCTGTGATATTTATATTTTATGAAATATATTTTATTCATGTGGAACTGATGTATGCATTTGAATCAAAGATACCCCCTGCATTACTGAGTCCAGTACCAAAATACCCTGTCAGGGGTGCATGAAGCTGATGGTGGGGGGGGCAACCACCAATAGCCATGCCCTGTTCACATTAACACTACAAAAGCATTTTAATAATGCATTCAAAACCCCACCGACATAATTACCTCCCACTCCTACAGCTACTGTGGAAAACCATCTGTGAATGTAGCTTGACTAAGAATGTTGTAAAAGACAGTTGCAAATACCAAACTGCAGAAATCTATGATTTTTTTTTCACTGTTTTTGGCTTTTATGTTTAGAAAATAACACACACCACAGGACAGCATCCCACTTTTAAAGCTGTCACAGAATGGAAATCCTGGTTTCCATTGTCATAGTTGATTAAGGAGTTCAGTCTATAGAACTGACATATGCTCAACCTCAAACACTGTGGTTCCCACCTAAAATACAAATCCTGCATTTGCAAAAGGACAGTAAAACAGTCTGCTTTCAAATTCGGAGAGCAACTTAAACAATTAAAATGTTTTTTCAACATTTAAAAAGAGGGATAGAGAGGAAAGAAAGAAAAAGGGTGAAAAATCTGTTGGTGCTCAGAAGCGATGTAGTAATGTAGATGTAGATTATATATAGCACCTGCCTTATACTGTATATTAGTGTATGTTGGTTAAGCGTGCATGTGGGTGTGTGTTAGTACGTGCGTGTTAGTATGTGTGCACATAAACATTTGGGTAAATGTACCAGATAAGTAAAACAGTTATAGTTGCATGAGGTATAGGACCTAAATGTCCCTAGTTACGTCATTCCAACACAACTGAAGCTTTAAATTCAGCCACCAATAACGACTGAAGGCCTCAGACAATGGTGGATAGCAATGGTTACACTGGCTATGATGCAACAACAGAACTTATAAACAACAAATCAAATTTCATTACTTAAAAATAAAATCAGCTTAATAAATCACCTTCCCCATTTGACTGGGTAAGCCTGTGAACACTCTGGTGACGCCACTACTCATTTGCAAAAAGCTTGTACAACAAAAGAGAGCAGAAACAGCAGGTGTGCATTGGCCGGTGCTGTGTCAGTCATATGTACATGTCTGTTCAGTCAATCCTCTAGTCTGTTATGTTCTGTTTCATGCAAATGGCATCGCAGTGTAGTTCACTTCCTATATGTCTGCACCCAGATATATTCAATAACGAAGCGGGAATACTGAAAACGATGTTCTGAAATAAACAGCATAACTATAACAGTAAACATACTGAATACTCAATACATACAACTTTGTTTTTAGCGAGTAGCAGACCCATAGCATGTAGCCGTCCCACAGCCTCTGAGTAATCCCCACAGGCGACATCTGTTCTCCTCCTGCCTCAGTCTTCTCTCTGTTTGTACTGTACAGGTGCAGCTTTGCACTTCACAGAGGATTAACACTGATACACACACACCCTCTCTCTCTTACTCTCACTCACTCACACACACCCTCTCTCACACTCTCACTCACTCACTCACTCACTCACACACACCCTCTCTCTTTCACACTCTCACTTACTCACTTACTCACACACACCCTCTCTCTCTCACACTCTCACTCACTCACACACACCCTCTCTCTCACACTCTCACTCACTCACACAGACCCTCTCTCTTTCACACTCTCACTCACTCACACAGACCCTCTCTCTTTCACACTCTCACTCACTCACACACACCCTCTATCTTTCACACTCTCACTCACTCACACAGACCCTCTCTCTTTCACACTCTCACTCACACATACACACGCACTCTCACTCACACACACCCTCTCTCACTCACTCACTCACTCACACACACATACAAACATTCTCACTCACTCACACACACACACACTTTCTCTCTCTCTCACGCGCACACACACTCACACACACACCCTCTCTCTCACACACTTAACACAAACACAAACACACAGGTGGAGGAATCCAGTTGGTCATCTTAAGCTGTTAACAGGGTAACCTGGTTTACATTAGCACCACATTGACCATCTGCTTAGCGCCTAAAGGAAGCATGCATCTATCTATCTATCTATCTATCTATCTCACTAACTCACTCACTCACTCACTCACTCACTCACTCACACATACAAACTCACTCACTCACTCACTCACTCACTCACTCACTCACACATACAAACTCACTCACTCACTCACTCACTCACTCACTCACTCACTCACACACTCACACACACATACAAACACATTTACTCATTCACACTCTCACTCAGTCACATACACACACTCTCTCTCTCTCTCTCTCTCTCTCTCTCTCTCTCATGCACACACACTCACACACACACACTCAACACAAACACAAACACACAGGTGGAGGAACCCAGTTGGTCATCTTAAGCTGTTAACAGGGTAACCTGGTTTACATTAGCACCACATTGACCATCTGCTTAGCGCCTAAAGGAAGCATGCGTCTATCTATCTGTCTATCTATCTAGGCTAAATGACATTTAGAAAAGTCATTGAGTTTATATATCTTCTACAATCAGTGGTTCCAACTACTCTCTGACTGTAGCCCCGTTCCTGCACATGTAGCTCTTGTTACAATGGAGGCTCTCGAGGGCAACTGTAACTTTCTATTTTGGTACATTTATCCACAGTCACTGCTTCAAAAGCCACTTTAAAAAAGCTGTATTTTGTATGAGAGGACTACAACCAAGGATTCACAGCAACACACAGTGGATAATAAAGGTTTTTGTGAAGTTATCAGTCATGTGAAGTATTTTTACATTTTGTAAAAAAAAATAAAAATAAAAATAAAAAGAATAATTTAACTTGCAGAACTGACCTTTCCTCTTTACTATTAGGGCTCTAACTGTGTTATCAAGTATAGGCCCAAATATACAGAATAGAAAGGGGTATAGTCACCCAGCTCATAGTCTAAAGAACACCATGACTACTATGAAGCATGGTGATGAAAGTGTCAGTCAACAGGGACCGCTTGTTTCCTGTTTGGACGGGGGCTTTAGTTAATATAGGATGATAACTAGCTATTTAGAAGCTGAAGATGAATTTTACATTCAGTCGTGATAACGATTCAAGCCCCCCATGCATAAGGTTAAACATGGCCCTCACTGTTTAGTGATGTAGTCAGCATGCCTTTTGTGACATGTTTTTCTTTTTCTTGGAACACACCCAGAAAACATTTGTGATTGGTCAGAATGCTCACAGCACAGGGGCTTGATGTACTAAGCCTTCTTCTCCAAGTGCAAATCATGCTGGTTAGGTACAAAACTGGCACATGGCCCACAATTTCCCGTCTCATGCAAACGCATTTGAGGGAGGACCATGAAAAACATATGGACATATATTTACATTTACATATCAGGGTCAGTTTACCAAAGTCTTTTTAAAGCCAGGGGTGCACTTCGTTTGGTCCACATGTTGAGGGGAGATTTTCTTTAACAATGGCAGCAAGCACAGTGGTTATATGGACACAAGAGCCTTGAACACATGTTAACAGAATAGTCAACCAACAGAAATACAGTATTTACATTCTGCAGTCCAGACAAGTATATATGAGTGGCCCTGAATATACTGTAACACAACCACAATGTGCACACAGTCCATTTTACTGTTTCACAAAAAAAAGTGTACTTATTAAAATTCTCATCACTAAACACTTATTTTCAGTGGGAGGGCTATATGCTGTTTGCTGGTGCTTTGTCACAGTGCAGCTGCATGAAAAGTCAGCACTTGGTGATGGGCTAGAGGGTTAATTTGCATATCGCTTACTTCTCACGATACATATATACTAATTAGAGGTCCAGTGTACCTACACGAATACAGAAAATGATAAACAGGCTGGAGAAAAAGGTGTTAGTACACAGCAGTGCCTCTATAAATAAGAAATGCCCAGGACAAGGGAAAGGAGAGGGGATATGTGCTGAACACCCAGCACTGTCAAGAAGGAGGGATGTCCGACAAACAGCCAAATGAGAGAAGAGCTAAAGAACAAAGTTCTGAAATCAGGCATAGACATTTCAGCCGTGGAGAGATCTCGGAGAGTTGATAAGGCTGAAATTAAAACAGGAAAATTGAAAGGCATGAAAAGGAATAAGAAGGTTGCTGCTTCTGCTTGTTAGGTGGGAAACTTTTGCACACAGTGTTATTTTAACAGTGTCCTGTTTGCTAATGTTTGTGACAGAAACTATTTAGCATTACAGCAGCAACTGTAGCGGCAATTTGCTGACCCACAACCAAGCTAACATTAGTGGATAATGGACAAAAGGGTTTTATGGCCACACAGGTTTGCTTGTTTGCCGTGGGATTGCACATCCATGAATTTGGGAAGCGGAGCATCTGAAGATGCACAGCAGGAAGGGGTGTATTAGTTATGCTGTTGAGTTTAAATATCAACTACCAATCTTCACCACTGTATAGCCTTTAAGAGACAATACCTTAAGCAGACCTAGGTGTGCGTGTGGGAGTCTTACCTTCTGGTGTGTGTCAGCAGCGATGTGGTCCACCTCGCCATCTTCTATCTCCCCCATCTTCAGCCGGCACACCACCACCGTCCCCGCAGCTGCCGAATCATCTGCCGTCCTGACAAACGCAACCAGAGAAATGAATTAGTCAAATTAGTGCGTGCGGTTTCCAGCACTGCTGACCATATGCCATTCCCTATGCACCGCACTGACAGCATGTAGACTGCTGCATTTCTTGGGTTAGAGGCTAATGCTTTAGCTAATCCTCAGCAGTGATTCCACACTACTAGGGACGAGGAAAAACGAACTGCAGATGTGGAAGCAAACAGCATCCAATTACTCAGACTGATCGACCTTAAGCGGCTGCACCTCGACAGGAGCTAATTGAGCTGTGTGTTGTACAGGCCAGAGCTCCTGGATCCACATTCCAGCTTCAGAGGAAGAAGAGCAGGGGATATTTAGGAATATTTAGGAAAAAGTGTGACAATGTTTCAAAACATATTCATATTTGAACTTATCCTGACCCTCAAATGTCCTGGCATTACGAGGTATCTTAGAATCAGTGTAATAAAAGAGGGCATTTTCCCTCACCTTTCCCATCTTTGGCGCATAGTCATGTGATTAAAACTCGGTACACATTTTAAACACAGAATTATGGAAGATAAAAAAGTGCTGTTTAAATGGCATGATGATATAATGACTTAGCCAAGGACATGAACCAACACTAACGCTAAAATTTCTCAAGTACTTGGTAAACTCAGCACAATCACCAGGCCAAGGTCTCTCAATTTATGCAAGAAACCACATCAGCAAGTATTTTATGATGAGCCACTCAGTCGACTTTGCATGACATTAACTGTTGTACAAATGCTTACATTATGTGTTCGCTATGTTAGCCTATAGAAGCAAACATTGCAATGGCTTACTGACCAAAACTAGAGTAGGGGGGAATCGACTATTAAACTATTCCCTTAAGATTTTAACTTCAGAAATAACTTAAAGCAAATTAAGGGATACGTAAAGCAGTTCTGATGGATCCTTCAATAACAAGTTGTAATGACAATCATAATTCATAAGCAGGAATTTGTAGAGCCTATGGTTGTATGGTGCACTGGACAGGCCACACCGACTTGTAAACTCTGTCAATGCCTTTAAAAAGGTTGCTTACTGAATCAATAGCCAGATTTCCAACTTCGTGTTGAATTAATCAAGCAAGTAATTTCCTGGTATTTCACACAGGCAGAACTCACAACTCAGAACTCACAATTCAAAACATCCTTTACTACTTCTAAAATTGCTTCTTCCTTTGCTCATTCCAAAAATGCAAAGTCGAGAATACAGCTTGTGTTTGTTTGACTAGTCAGGGGTGCGTTTCCCGTACAACGACGGAGGTTAGCACTGAACTAACGTGGTCCGATGCATCGTTAAACTAACAAACATCTGAAGTACGACCGTTTCCCGAAAGCGTCGTACTTTGTTAGTACCACAGTAGTTTGAACCATGTTGGTTTGAACCACCATAGCTCGAACCACCATGTTTCCAGATGTGTTCGGTCGGACTTTCACAGCGGGAAACTGTGTTAAAACTCACAAACCGGCGAGATTAAACCAAAATGATAGTTGTGACCGAAATCACGTAATGAACACATTATTTTGGCAACCCATGTTTATTCATATTATAAAAATCCAAATATAAAATTAATAGAATCAACAATCAAATGCTAATAAAAAAGATAATAATAATAATAAATATTATCATATTATCATTATCATTATGAACGTGATAATATGTAAAGCTTCTTTTAAAAGAAACAAATGGAAGAACTTAGCCACACCGATGCTTTTGTAGGCTCTGGTACTGCTATAACTAATGATTGTCGCCTAGCCTCTGGCGCAGTGGGCTAATCTGATGAAAACGCCGTGCGATAGCGATGTGATCAGTTTCTCATGCATGCAGACGCGGGTTCGAAGTTGAAGTGTTCTTCCCACCTTTTTCATAAGGACAACGAAAGCTCTTAGTGATTATTAATTTACTCACTAAAGCATTGTAAAGATGTCAGTGTTGTCCCCTTGATAAATGTTTCTTATAAAGATTAACTTTGAAACATCTTTTTCATAAGCTGTGAAACACTCACACATACACAAGAAGGGCAAATTCAAAGTGTCAGTTATGCTCTGCTTTTTTTTTTTACTTCCAGGGTGATCATACAATAATTAACCAATTTAGAGCAGGTGTAAAATCTGAGGCACGAAAGCCTCAGTTTACTGCTAAAGAAATCAGTGTGCTGGTTGATGAGGTCTATCTAAATCAGCACATCATTTTCTCAAAACTAAAAAATTCAGTTACAAATACTGTAACTGTAAAAAAAAAACATGGCAGGAGATCACTGTGAAGATAAATTCAGAGACTGTGCCAGTGTGACGAAGAGGAAGGCAGCAGCTCTAAGGAGGGAGCAACAAAGAACTGGTGGTGGAAGCAGCACTCTGCCACCTCTTACTCCTGATGAGGGGAGGGTTTTGGCCATCCTAGGCCCAGAAGTGCTGGATGGAGTCCCAGGTGGCATAGATGTCTGTGGCATGCACACCTCCCAGACATCAACACCCCACCCATTTCCTATTGAACCATCAACATCTGGGCCCCTGCAGTCTGATCCCCAGGGCCCTTCAACATCAGGCACTGCCACAACGAGCACTGTAAGATCTCTCACCCCCCACAGGGCCCCTCAATACTGGGCACTCCACAGCATGGTCATCCTGCTGAGGGGATCCTGCCCCCCAGGATCCCCTCAGTCTGGGAGCTCCTCTACCTATCCTGCTGCCTCTCCACAGCGGCCCTCACATACCTCAAGTCTGAGGGACAAAAAATATCTATTCTGAGGGGCATCCGGCAGGAACTGGCAGCCCTGAGGGAACAGAATGAGCAGCACCATGAGGAGACTATGGCCTACCGGACGGAGAAATTGGCCATCCAACAGGCCAGTAGGCCCAGTGTCACAATGTATCCCCTCCTCTGAAAGTAAGATACTATTGCTATTTATTTGCATTGCATTATATACTGGTGGCATAAACAGCCATTCTTTTCTTTAACAGACCCTGAGTGATCCTTCCTGCATCCCCATCCCTTCTACCCATTTTTGTCCCCTTGTTCTAGTCGTGGGAGGTGTATAATGTATCTATTTAAAGAGCCATGTTGGCACTCCTTCAGTATTGGAAATGAAATATTTAAATTCATCTTGGACTACTAGATTTTGATTACTATACTCCAACGTGTAACTATAATGTCATGTTGTTTCAATAAGCTATTTTAAGACAAGCTGAAAAAATACACAAAACCATAACACAGTGTTCAGGAAACAACAGCTGTTAATCCTTTAATCAGAATTTGTCTCTCCTGTTCCCTCTATTAAAACGCACATTTTTATTAGTTTATTTCATAAAGGTCACTCCTAGTTCTAAAACCTCAGGTCTAAAAAACAGAACACATGATGAGGTATTAGAAGGTGTTAAGTGATGACTGGGTATTAATACTAGGTCTATATTTGCTTGAACGATTTACCCTACAACCTAACATGTCTTGAACGGGGACCAGCCTATTTACCCACCTCCTGCTCTACCAGTGATACCACAGAAACACCTGAGAGTGAAATAATGCTGGAAAAGCAGAGCCTGCCTAACGCTACACAGCTAACACGCACATGAATTATAGCGACATTATTTAAAGAATGCAGCTAAAAGTATAAACAGAGAAATACACTGAGGTGTGTGTTGGGAACTACACGTTCAAAGCATTTGACAGTATAAATGATCGTACCCGGAGTTTCATGTAAATTTTCAGCTTACTGACACGTTACCTGGCGTCCTGCGTCATCGATGACGCCGTCACCAGGAACTAAGCTTCTAACCACAGCTCTACAGCTGTAGTTCCAACTACTCAACTTAACGACAGTGTTTGCGAACGTTCGGTGGAACTACGGTTTTGGGAAACACCTGTGTCGCTTAACGATGGTTCGGACTATGCAAGTTACCAACGTGGTTACCTCCATAGTTTGAACCATGGTTTTGGGAAACACTTGCGTCGCAGCTGTGTCGTTCCAACTATGTAAGTTGCTAACGTAGTTAGCAACGATGGTTTTGGGAAACGCACCCCAGGAACATAGCCTCTGTTTGGTTGACTAGTCAGAAACACAGCCTCTGATTCGTTGACAATCCAGAAACACAGCCTCTGTTTGGTTGACTAGTCAGGAACACAGCCTCTGTTTGGTTGACTAGTCAGGAACACAGCCTCTGTTTGGTTGACTAGTCAGGAACACAGCCTCTGTTTGGTTGACTAGTCAGGAACACAGCCTCTGTTTGGTTGACTAGTCAGGAACACAGCCTCTGTTTGGCTGACTAGTCAGGAACACAGCCACTGTTTGGTTGACTAGTCAGGAACACAGCCACTGTTTGGTTGACTAGTCAGGAACACAGCCACTGTTTGGTGGACTAGTCAGGAACACAGCCACTGTTTGGTTGACTAGTCAGTAACACAGCCTCTGTATGGTTGACTAGTCAGGAACACAGCCACTGTTTGGTTGACTAGTCAGAAACACAGCCACTGTTTGGTGGACTAGTCAGGAACACAGCCACTGTTTGGTTGACAAGTCAGAAACACAGCCTCTGTTTGGTGGACTAGTCAGAAACACAGTCTCTGTTTGGTGGACTAGTCAGAAACACAGCCTCTGTTTGGTGGACTAGTCAGAAACACAGCCACTGTTTGGTTGACTAGTCAGGAACACAGCCACTGTTTGGTTGACTAGTCAGAAACACAGCCACTGTTTGGTTGACTAGTCAGAAACACAGCCACTGTTTGGTTGACTAGTCAGGAACACAGCCACTGTTTGGTTGACAAGTCAGAAACACAGCCTCTGTTTGGTGGACTAGCCAGAAACACAGCCGCTGTTTGGTGGACTACTCAGAAACACAGCCTCTGTTTGGTGGACTAGTCAGAAACACAGCCACTGTTTGGTTGACTAGTCAGGATCAGGAACACAGACAGATTAGTTGACAAGTCAGAACACAGCCTATGATTGCTCAATAAGTTGGGAACACAACATCTGATTGGTCAATAGGTCGGGAACACAGCCTGTGAATGGTCGACACGTCAGGAACACAGCAAAACAAAACTCTTTTTTAACAAGGAGACTGGATGAATAATCATCAAAGACATTTAGTATGGGATTTTCCATCATGGGTTACTTATACAAAGTCTTTATTACACAGTGCAGTTCAAGACCGGATTACAAAGCCTCCAAAAGGGATACAATCATACCACAGCACTCACTGGAACAGAACTTGTTACCTTTCTGGGAAATCTTTTGAAAGCAGCATTCCTGAGATAATTTTTTACAGCATGAAATTCATTGGCATTGTATAAAACAATGCTTCAGAGGGTTAACATGACACATTGCTAGCTTGAGTTTCTGTGTTCGAGTAGTACTGGAACTTTTTCAGATGTTTAAGAGTTCATGAGAACTGTCCATCCCACCAGCAGTCTGGTGATGTAGAATGGTAATAAGTTCATTCTGGCAGAGCTGGAGGCGTGACAGTGATGTACTCAGTCCCGTCAGTGCAGGTAGGGGAGCGATGGAACTCTAAAAAGAGACAATCTGGCTTCGTCTCAGTCCTATGGTCTCCTAGGAAAAGCAAAGTGGCTGATAGATTGAAGGCATCAGATACTACACTACTGCCATTCCTCAGCGGGATAAATGGAAGCAGACCAGAACACACTCCTTCAGCCAACTCTTGAAGTTCCTCGCTAAAGCATCGGCCAAATCCAAACGTCCTTTGCTTCACCTCCTCAGTAAGTGGCTCGGGAGCCAGAGGTTGCTATACATCACGTTTTACAGTCATCATAGACTAATAGGCAGAGCAGATGCCTCTTGTTCACGGGA
Source organism: Prochilodus magdalenae (assembly GCA_024036415.1). Classification (NCBI taxonomy): domain Eukaryota; kingdom Metazoa; phylum Chordata; class Actinopteri; order Characiformes; family Prochilodontidae; genus Prochilodus; species Prochilodus magdalenae. The sequence continues at coordinate 139,983 of JAMWET010003336.1, read as the reverse complement.
CTGCAAGTGCTGTCACAATGCAATGTAAAAGCCTCAGGCAAAGCTGCTGCTGTCTTGTTAAGGTAATTGATATGTGTCTTTGAGAGGCAGGAGGTGGCCAAGGAAACAGTGCCCAAAGTTCCCGAGGCACACTTTCTTCCCCTCGTCCTCCGAGTCTTTTAGCGCTGATTAAGGGGTACCACCCTACAGGTTTGTTTGGCATGATTAGTGCCAGCCCCACTGAACTGCAGCAGGCAGAAAGCAGACAGCCGGGAGTCATGATTGACCTTAAATTAACTTTGAAGCGCCGCCCCCTCTCCTCCTCCGCCCTGCCAGCAGATTGCCCCATCCACAGACGTATTCTCCACAAATCTAATTGGCCCAGGGTCCCTTTATGACAACAGTTAATCAGGAAGCTTTGTTAAAGTGACAAAAGGAACAAGAACTTGGCGCGACTCGCGAATAATTCGGGAAGCAATTACTTAGCGGACGAGCGCTCTGTGTCAAGGAGCTATTTCTACATGGTTTTGCACCGTTTACAAACGCGTCGCATGGTGTTCGGCTCATGTCTGCTCCAGCGATAGAGCGCGCGGGGGATGGAGATTACATAGCATGCAAGATGCCATAAAATCTTGTTAGCGGTTATCTCAAAAATTTCATTCGCAAACGTTCACGTGGATTTGCCAACACATGGTGTTGTGCTTCTTGAAAGCATCAGTCTATGCGCTCAGAAAAAGGTACTAAACTGTCATCGGCATGGTAGCCCTCACATAAATATCTGTTTAGCTGTTTGTGTCTGTCCATCCACCAGTCCATCCATCCATCCATCCATCCATGCTCTCAGAAATAAGGTACTTAACTGTTAATGGCATGGTACCTCTTATATATATCTGTTTAGATGCTTGTGTCCATCGATCCATCCATCAAACCAATGATCCATCTATCTATTCATCTATCAATCAATCAATCAATCAATGTTTATTTGTATAGCGCTTTTTACAACCAATGTTGTCTCAAAGCAGCTTCACAGAAAATCAGTTTGTTATATATAAAAAAAGGAAAGGAAAAAAAACCCCACAAAGTTAATGTACAGTCATTTGAGGGTGGGGGGGTGGGGAAAAACCGGGTCCAAGCCCCCCTTGAGCAAGCCAGAGGCAGCAGTGGCGAGGAAAACTTCCGTGGGAAGGAAGAAACCTCGAGAGGAACCAGGCTCAAGGGCGGAACCCAACCTCCTCAGGTCGAACCCAGATGAGACGAGAAAGACAGAACTAACAGGAGAAGAGCATCTATTGGATCCAGTCCGATTAGATCCAGTCTGATTGGATCCAGTTATATTAGTCCAGGAGGGAGTAACTGCAAGATGGAGCAGACCCAGAGATAGAGTTCATGATCAGAGCCAGACGCTGGTCAGTGTAAAGGTTATGGTCATGCCGGGCGATGAAACAGGGCAGGAGACCCACGGTGGCGCTGATGCTCAGGTGACTGGGGGTTCTGATGTGATCGCTCCGGAGAAATTCTAGTGCTTAACTAATCTATTCATCTATTAATCTATCTATCTATCTATCTATCTATCTATCTATCTATCTTAATGGTTACCTCAAATAATCTCATATGCAAATGTTCATGTGGATTTGCCAACACATGGTGTTGCGTTCTTAAAAGCATCTGTCTATGCTCTAAGAAAAAAGGTACTAAGCTGTCATCGGCATGGTAGCCCTCACATATATATCTGTTTAGCTGTTCGTGTCCATCCATCCATCTCTAGATTACATTCATGTATGGGTGAAGTGCTGTGTTGCACTATTTCTGCAGAGTCTCAGGTGTTCTGAGATGAATTAGTCCTGTTTTGTCACACAGGTACATTTGTCTTTAAGATTGAATCCCAGTCGTACCATGAGCTCAAAGGACTGTGACGTGTCAAATGACCAGTGTGGCATGAAAATGCACCTGGACAGTCGTTAAGACGTTCACAAGCATGAGTGCTCACTTACACACACCGCCCCATACACACCGAAGGCTTTTCCACAGTTCTTAGCATTTACTAGCATGTGAAGAAATGCCGCAAGGATACTCTGGAGGGCACGAGCGGGGGCTGCAGTGAGAAATGGGGGAAGGCAGCTCCATAAATCAGCCCTCCAACCTTAGGACCACATGAGTCACTATGAGGGACCCGCACAAATCATTTATGCTTTTCTTGAATGGTGGCTTTCAGTCGTTCCTCTTCTCTTCCTTCTTCTTTTTATTACTTGGTTTGGTTTTGATTGCTTTTGCTGTCTGTGCATAACAAGTGTATAAAATCAAGCAAACAGCCATGCAATCTCCACAGACAAACACAGGGTCGTGCTGAACAGCTCACTGACTTTAAAGCTGGAACTGTCATACGATTCTGCTTTTTCCACAAGTCAGTTACAGTTCTGCAATGCTAGATCTGCATCGGTCAGCTGCTGCAGTACATGATATTATTGTGAAATGGAAATGCCTAAGAGCAACAATAGCTCTCCACTGATGCAGTAGACCAGGCAAACCGACAAAGTGGGGCCAAAACCTTCTCTCCAAACTACTGAAACACAAGTATGAAAAATTATGAACATGTATCTCCATTTTGACTTTCACTATCATTTAAAAACAGCAGCTGCCGTTCACACTATGTGAGAATTGCATGATGAAATGGCCCAAAAGTGCTTGGAACGACGCCTGGTTCCATTGACTTACATTAAAATTAAATGAGGTTTTTGATCTCTCTTGTAAAGTTGCCGTTTTGGAGATACTTGTTTTTTTTGGACAGCGACGATATTCCTAACCCCCTCAGGTAATACAGTTGAAGGTTTTAAAGTCTTTGGACGTCAGGTTCCTATCACTGTTACCACAAACAATTCTATATGACCATTCTGTCTGGTTACTGACTTTGTTTATGTCTGATGCAGGAATTGGCGTGCATAAATGGGTGAAACTCTGCTTTACATGCACTTTCTTTGTACTTTTCCCACTTTTGGACGTAAAAAGTGCTGGATCCGTACTCTGACCTTCACTTTGACTTTCAAATGTTTACGAGATTGCAGCCTTCCGTCAAGACCATGAAATCACAGAGCGCTGTCCTAGCCTATTTGGGGGACATGAGCAGTTTGCCAACCGAGTTACACCTGGAGGTCCCTGCAGTGGCTCAGTGAATCATTGCTGCGGGTTACCAATTACGCCCTGAATCACACTGACACCCAGCAGGTGCCTTTGGCTCCCCCTGGGCCAAACACTGACCACTGCTGACACAGGACTGAGCTCAATCATGCAAACACACTACATGCCTAAACATAGCCTGAAAGCAGCAATGCAAAGAGATATGCTATCACAACGGATGTATTATAACGCACAGCACATTAATAACTCTATGCACGTGTAAACCTGTTAAAGGCCAATAACATGTAAAATACGTTTATTTTATAAATGTAAAAATTTACATATATCAGACCTTAGCTTATTGTAGTTTAGTCTGCTATGAAAGAGTGCATTAGCCTGGACTACTGTTTGAATGACTCACAATACTGGGCGGCCAATCAGGACAGTCACTGACGGACTGATGATTTACATATATCAGTATGAAAGGGGAGCTATTATGCTTTTCCAGTTTTTGCCTTTATTTAGTGTGTTGTAAAGTTAGAAAATACAAAGTACACACCAGAGAAACTCTCTCCTACAGGAACGCCTTGTGTGAAACACCTTGTCGGTAACGACTTGTTGGAAACGCCTTGTAGGAAACGCCTTGTCGATAACGCCTTGTAGGAAACGCCTTGTCGTTAACGACTTGTAGGAAACGCCTTGTCGATAACGCCTTGTAGGAAACGCCTTGTCGGTAACGACTTGTAGGAAACGCCTTGTCGGTAACGACTTGTAGGAAACGCCTTGTCGGTAACGACTTGTAGGAAACGCCTTGTCGATAACGACTTGTAGGAAACGCCTTGTCGGTAACGACTTGTAGGAAACGCCTTGTCGGTAACGACTTGTAGGAAACGCCTTGTCGGTAACGACTTGTAGGAAACGCCTTGTCGGTAACGACTTGTAGGAAACGCCTTGTCGGTAACGACTTGTAGGAAACGCCTTGTCGGTAACGACTTGTAGGAAACGCCTTGTCGGTAACGACTTGTAGGAAACACCTTGTCCGTAACTACTTGTAGGAAACGCCCTGTCGGTAATGACTTGTAGGAAACGCCCTGTCCGTAACGACTTGTAGGAAACGCCTTGTCAGTAACGAGTTGTAGGAAACGCCTTGTCCGTAACGACTTGTAGGAAACGCCTTGTCGGTAATGACTTGTAGGAAACGCCTTGCCACAAAACACTTTATTGGAAATGTCTTGTTGGAAAGCTTTGTTGGAAAATCCTTGTGTCTCATAACACAATACTTACTGACCGTCTAGAAAGGCTAACTTGTGGTAAGGTGCCGTTCAATCACTCCTCTGGTCAACCAATCCGAACAGAGAGGGCATGCTGACCAATCAGAGCACATAAGGCTCATTAGGAGGCGGGGCTTAGGGACACAATGTTCTTAAACAGTGTTTAATAATAAACTATACTGTGTATTGGGACAACTGAGGCATGTAAATCTTTTTCTATTCTATTACGGTGTTCCCCAAAAATTAGCATAACAGGTCCCCTTAAAAAACGCAACTAGAATAGTAGCCTGTTCAGTTCTAGAGGGTGCAGATGAGTTGAAAAACTGGAACAGAAATATAACTGGAAGAATATACAAGACAAACAAGAAGGAAAAATAAAGAAGAATAAACGCTAGGCTACGCTAAACAAGAACTACACAAGCTGGTAGTGTAAAATCTAACTAGAATCTTATTTTACTCCATCTCCATTCTGATTAAGAAACAGCCATCATAGTGAGTGTGAAAATATTAGCAACGATCTGAGTAGATCTGATCTGATCTCAGGTTCTCTCTTTGAAATGTCAGAAAATGCATTTATGAAGCAAGAACCACTCTATCCTGGCTACACAGACGTGCTGAATTTCTCAATTTCTGCCAATGCTCCACAGCCTAAATATCAGCCTATTACTAACTGTTAGTAAAATCTGATCTGCTTTAATCAATCTCGTTATACCTCCTTACATATGTGACCTGGCAGCATGACTACAGCTCTTACATGTTAGCATTCACACATCGGTCAGACAGACAAGAGAAAGCAGAAAAGCTGCTCCTGTGCTGTAACTTTGCCAGTGAGAATACCACATATATACATTCAGCTGTACAGAGTGCTAGACATTCATCCAGTAAAGGAGGCTCTAGGGTCCAGTATAGAAAAACATATTAGACTAAACCAATAAGCCATGACTGGTTTTTGAAGGGGCGAATGATGCAGCGTGCTTTGTGGGTAAACTCAAGCCACAGGGGAAGCAGTCCAGCAAAACAGAAAGGACTTTTTTCAAGTTTAACTCTAAATTGAAAGAGTGAGAGAAGAAACCACTTCGTGAAATGAAGGAGGTGTGACAAAGACAAATGAACCGCAGGGAGAGTTACTATTCTACTGTGAAGATATATGAAACAGAGACGGGAAGGGAGAAAGGAGAGAGTGAGAGAGAGAGAGAGAGAGAGAGAGGGAGAGAGAGAGAGAGAGAAAGAGAGAGTCTTCTCGCTCACTTGATCATAGCCAGAGGGAATAAAGTCAATTTAAAAATAACAAAAGAAAAAAGTTTCATGACTTTTGACCCAAAAGACAGAGGATAGAGACAGACAGAGAGACTGACAAATCTATGGGGAAGGTATCTGAAAATAACACACACACACACACACACACACACACACACACATATACATATATATATATATATATATGTGTGTGTGTGTGTGTGTGTGTGTTATTTGCAGATACCTTCCCCATAGATTGAATCTCATGAATCAGTTTCAGGTATGAATCCAAGTGTGTCACATGTCTTAATGAGTATTAACGAGGATGTTCGCAGGACACAGGGCTTAGCTGAACATCAGGCAAATGAAAACAGATCTCTCAAAAAGCAGGTTGCGCTGATCCATCCAAGTCCACCTGCCATAACATATGGGTACGCGATGGGTGATATAAAAGAGAAATTTTGTTTTCATTATTTTGTTCTTGTTCCAGCAAGCACCTCAGAGTGACCCAACACCATTAGGCCCATTTCTATAATGTAGTTTTTGAAGCCAAAGGACGTCCAGGAGTTAAATCCATGTAGTGACTGGAGTGCTGTGAGACTAGATGAAATACCTTTACTGGTGGTTGCTCTATTTAAAGTGGTTGTTCTCTTTCTCTCTTCCACTGAACGAGGGACAGTGAGCTCAATATCTCCTTTAACTCTAATATATCATTCAGCCTTTCCAGCTTTCGCCAGAACATGACATCACTCAGGGGAACTACTTTCTGACTGATTTGTCATAGGACTGACTTCACCAAATCCACATAGCTTTAGGGTAATTTTGCATTTTACAATAAATAAAACAGTCCTATGTGGTTTATATGTCATTTTGTATAGTACTGTGTATGTACACTCTGTTAAGGCCAATAAGTCCTAACAGTCAGGCTTCCTAATACTATCTTTGCCACGTTGTTGTGATATAGGGCTGAATGTCCGCATCTGCTAAGGTGGAGCCCGTGTTAAGTCCCCAGTGCTGACAGAGGGTCATAACAGGGGTGGGGTTGAACTGAGCAGATGCTGGAAGAAAGATGAAAATCTTGATGAAAAGAGGGGGAAATTTAGAGTACCCCTCTGTTTCTGTAAATTTCTCTCCTCCATCTTTCGTTTGTTTGTTTTCAGGAGTGTTGCTGAGTTTGGAGACGCCCTATTTTAATGTGGTATATAAAGGCTAAATCAAAAGTACTTCAAGTTAATTAAACCTTTTTCAGGTTGAACAATGTTCCCTAAAGCTTTGCGCAGTACTGTATGTGTGTGTGATGGATGAGACCATTAAAGGACTGGAGTTACTGCTGTATAGACTACAGTAACGCCCATAATGTTAAGAAATGACTAATTTTTTTTATATTTTACTTTTTTTCTTTCTGGAAAACAAAAACCAGCTTCCAGTAACTTCAAATCCCATTCTGATTTATTCTCTACAACTAATATGGTATGAACCGAAGCTCAGAATCTACACCTTCCACTGAGCTTCTTTTCGTGTTTGACTTACAAGTGAGCCATAATTCCCATATAACTACACTGTGCGTTCATGATTCCTGGTGATAGCTGTCAGTTCTAAGAGTCAATCACCAGTACTGAGCACATCAGCAGAGTTTAGTAATACAGGATATTAAGGAGTGGTCAGATCCTGTCCTTATTTCTCTCTCTCTCCCTCTTGGTCTGACCCTCCCTCCATCCCTCTATCCTTTCTCTCTCTCTCTGTCCCTCAGCCCTGTTCTCTCTCTGTCTCACACTGCCCCATATGTCTTTACTAGGCCTCCATACGTCTCTGTCTGCTGAGGAGTCTGGCTCATATTCTTGACCTACATAAAGACTGGACAGGGCTAAATATAGAATACAGCAGCTTCTTATTGAGGACAGATGTTATGATAAGTCCGTAATGATGGAGGGAGAGTACAGCAGCACTGTGAGAAAGAGTGGAAGAGAGGGGGTGGGGAGAATATAGGAATAAAGCGAGAATGAAACAAGATAATGATAGAGGGACAAAGAAATGAGAGCTAAAGCGAAAAAAGAAAGAAAGAAAAAGGCTAAAAAAGAGTACTGAAAGAAATGATGAAAAAGTGAGAAACAGAAGGAGAGGGGCACAGATAGAATGAGACAGATACAGCAAGAGAGACGAAGAATGACAGACAGTCATGAAAGACAGATGAAACCGGACAGAGAGTCAAGAAAGAGAAAAACAGAGAGAGTGTGAGACAGACAAACAGGTAGAAACAGAGTGAGAGAGACAGCAAGAGAAAGGAACAAAAAGAAGAGAGCGCTGTTCCGGGCCTTTATTGAAAGAGAAGGAGCTCTTTTACTTCCGCTCCTTTTTCCTGTGACTCGACAACAATTGCATTTGGCCGCCTGACTCAATCAACAGGGACGCCGCCGCAGGCTCCATGAAAAGGCAGGCATGGTGTGAATCGCCAAGAGAACAGCCAAGCAGATGGAAGCTTTGGACGAGGTCCAGTCTCTTCTACACACACACACACACACACACACACACACACACACATTCAAACAGACATAAACTCATACTCATACATACGTGTGCCCACATGCACTGGATCACTCACTGGTCATTCATGTAGACAAGGAGAGAAAATCTGGCTATTTTTACACTCGTTCATAGAAAATTTATGGCCCTTTGCAAGCAGACAGCACACCTGTGATCTCACAGCCAAGACTTTCTGGCTATCTTTGTTGCCTAATGTGACCAAGAGACAGGAAGTGGCCATTTGACTTACACTAACTAATCACAGACCCCATTTTCAGTGTGGGACAGGTGATTATCAGAATGACAAAAACAGGCCAGCAGGAACAATGTGCAAAACTTGTTGCCTCATAAAACTCGTGGAGCCATGCGTTCTCTATAGGATTGTTTAATTATTAAATGTTTGCTGCAATGTGAATCGGTTCTTCAGATGGATGGAGGATGAATTGTAAATAATAAAAAAACTATTTCCTATATGAAACATTGCTCTAAATCCAAATAAACAGGACAAGTATATTCTTATTTCTAAGGGGAACTCTGGGCCAAATTTAAGATTTAACCATCCACTACATGTGTGGTAAATAGGCTTACCCGCCTCCTGCAGCAGTGCCACAGTAGTCTCTCGAGTGACATTTTTATTTGAAGACTTGGAAATGGCTTCTGATGAGGTATCTTGAGGATGGGGAGATTTTAGAAATGCTACTAGAACGTTGGGGATGGACTGCTTTTTGAGATATTGGCTGATGCAAAAGAAAGTCTGTGCATCGTGTCTGTATTTATAACCCTCTACAGTAGAGGTCTGCACGGACTGATGTTTTGATCCTGCCCCTGGCTACTCCTGCTAGACTTTGTCCCACTCCGGCCCGCTCTGGCCTAAAACCTGCCATGTTTGACCCGCTTCAACCAGCCATGTAGACATATGCGCCTGTATGAGGGTGAATGACACCAGTATTTGACATATTCACAAAGAAATGACTTACTCATGAAATGACTGCCTTGACTCAGATCAACTGTGTTTGTTTTTCCATAAAGCAATAAAGCAATACTTGGCTGGTCTTCCTCTGCGGGTCATCTGGCCCTTACAACTTGTTCAGAACGCTGCAGCTCGTCTCATCTTCAACTTTCCAAAGTTTACCCACGTCACTCCACTGCTGCGCTCCCTTCATTGGCTTCCTGTCGTTGCTCGTATCAGGTTTAAACCTCTGATGCTGGCCTACAAGGCCAAGAATGGACCAGTGCCTCCCTACCTTATGGCAGTGGTGAAGAGTCGAGCTGTACCTCGAGCCCTTCGCGCTTCAAGTACAGCTCGTCTCGAACCGCCATCCCTGAGAACTCATGGAAGACAAGCGTCCAGACTCTTCTCTGTCCTGGCTCCCAGATGGTGGAATGAACTCCCACTGAGCATCAGAACAGCGGAGTCTCTCGCAGTCTTCAAACGCAGACTGAACACCCATCTCTTCGTAATGAGACTTAAGTGAGTGAGCTCTAGCAGACGTGTAAATTGTGTGTATCGTGTGGCAATTTAATAACCTTTGTACTGCACTTATAATGACCTTTCTCTAGGTACCAGCACTGACCCCCTGTTCGGGCAGTGTCTGAGCTGATGGTGAGTTTTAGGCTCTAATCTGCTAGCTGGAATATTATCCAATGGAACACTAAGCACGGTTGTAAGTCGCTCTGGATAAGAGCGTCTGCTAAATACCTTAAATGTAATGTAAATGTAATACATATGTTGTCCGTCACGTGTCGTGACTTCCTCTGTCTCCTCTGAGTCCAGGGACAACACTCTCCATGATTATCCACTCCATGATGCCAGTAACAGGGCTGTTCCCCCTAATGGGGAGCAGCTTCCGCCCTCTGCTTGTTCGGAGTTCTGATTAACCTCACCTGTCTTCCATTTACTTGTTGTATATACTTTCAATACACTTTGCGAAGTATTGCCAACCCTAGCACTGCTTACCAAGCATTTCTTCATTATCTGTTTTCCTGCATTCTAGTGTATGACCCTCTTCTGCCCTTTGGTTTTCATCTTTTGCCTCTCCCTCCTGTTTGATCACCTGGTTTCTGATTTGTCCTGGTTTTGACTATAGCCTGTACCTGGATTTATGCCATGTCTTGCCCATGTCTGTGTTGGTTGATCTGGTTTTGTCCTTCTGTGTGTCTGCTGGCTCTGAACCGACTCACTGACGACACTGCATTAAACTCTACATTTTACCTCCGCAAGAGTCAGCGTCATATTGTCCATGCTGTGCTCTGAACCGACTCACTGACGAAAATGTAATTATGCACACTGATTGTTTATTACAATTTTATATAGATTATTTATTCATTTGCTACATGACTTTTCTACATGATGTTAACAATGTTTAGTCCTGCACCGCCAAACGGCAGAGGTTGCAATGATACAGAATATTACATACACATAAAATGCTAGTTTAAGCCCCTTTACCGAACCATGTGATGATTTGGTGATCTAGAAGAACTGACATTATCCACTAAATTCTGAGGAAAGCATACTGTGATTCAATTTGACCACAATAACAGTGAAATATAGTCATATGGCCGACCCCTAACTGTAACTGACAACATTCTGAATCTGCATCCACTTCAGCATACTAAATTCATCACTTCTGTGGGTTACGCACTTCTGTGGGTGGGGCTTCTGAGCCGAGATTAAAACCCATGTAACATTTGGCAGACTGATGGCAGGCTTCCCTGCTCATTTGTCTGGACTCTATTAAGCATGATTAAGAAGTGGGCTCTGGCCCGGTGCGTGCAGGAGCGTGTGTCAGCCGGCTCCAGATGCTGTCTCCATTCCTTTGTTTCGGAGCAGAGGGGTTACTCATGGCCGTGTCCTCCAACAATAAGCTTCATGTTTGATTCAAGCTGACTGAGGAGTCGATAGGACTAATCAAATGGCCTGTCACAGGCTTGATAGCTTTCTTTAAGGTCCGGTGATGTCTTGACAGGGCGAACTGGCCGCAAGGGTGCTTTTGATAAGAGAACAATGTGTACATTTGCACACTGACTATGCAAGCGAATCCAAACAGCTGCAGAGTAAGCACGTGCTGCAGTCCTGAAGGGTTGCCAGATGTAAGCTCACAGCTGTGCCGATATTACACGCTCTATATTGCAGCACTCTGGCACTGATATTGACTTAATTATCGGTGTATACTGTGAACCAACTTGAGGTTCTATTAATACAGTCCAGGCATTGTGGGTAAAGTAACTGCTTCAAACCAATAGATGGCAGTAACTACAGTAGCTGATTATTAAACCCTGTATTGGATAGCGTGAATAAAATTTGTTTTATATGGTGTCTGGTGTGGTTCTAGACAGGACGAATTTAGGGTGCCAATAAATATGCAATAAATCTGGTAATTAAAATACATGGAGAATGAATGGGGAATGAATATTATGCTATGCTATTATAATGAATACATGTACCCAGGCAAAGCCAGGCCAAATATCAGCTTCTATGCAGGATCATGTTCAGGACATGTTTCCTGTTTCTCCAGATTGTTAGCTAGCAAAAGCTCAGCTGGCCCCAGCTGCAGGAAAATTATTCAACATGTACCAGCTGTTAAAAAACAGCATGGCGAAGTTTAGTGTGCATGGCGTGCACTCCTGTAAAGTGATCTGATCAGTTTAAAAACATCTGTCACTCTCTCATATTTTTTTTTATAACCTTGCAGTAGTTTTATTGCGGTCATATTAAAAATAACACTAAACAAACACAGTTCATCCAATAATCAACAAAACAACAATACTAAGCCTAAAATATCATCATCATATAGATTATATACATTCAGATATTGAATATAACATTTAAAAATGCAAATGTTTGAATGCAGCTCTTGCTGAAATACCATTCAATCACGCCCTCCCAAAAAACAGAGCTCAGGGTTAACTCAGGTTCCTCATCGCTCTTAGATGCCCCCTTTGGAGCAATACCAACTGCCTACGAGGATTTCACCAAGCTGTAATGAATGCACACATAATCCTGCAACAATGAAGTACCAATAATGTCTGCTGTTAAAGGATGTTAAAAACAAAGGAAGCTGTGAAAATGGGGGATTTAGCAAGGCACTGTGGACCTGACTGTGTAAAAATGACTTATTTACTTTAGGCAGCCGATTAGCATGATGGGTTCTACTACAGGCTCCATCAGTAGCAATCGGGGTTTGATTCCCCGCTTGTAACACTGGTATTACATTGGTGTTACCGTGTAACACTGTTTAAATGCTCCTGGAGCACAATAAATATGTTAACAAATACAATTTCTGTATAACAACAACATGTTTTAACCAACTATAACCCATTCTGAGTTAACTTGTAGTGTATGAGCAGAAGACCTATGCAGTGTTGTGGCTCACTACACCCTAAAGTATGGACCCTGATGCTCTCAGGCAAAATCAAACCTCTCCCCGTCTCACAGCTTCTGTGCAAAGCTGATCACCGTGCAAAGCCTACACCTGATGCCATCATGCAGATGTGGCTGCACAAGAGGACGTGATACCCCAAACCAGAAGGTGGCAGTAGTCTCTATACACAATCCAAAAAAACTGCAAGACCAATATCACCACAATCTGGCCTAAACGCGTTGCTCACTTCCTGGGAGGTGGGGAAACTAGGGGCCCCGGAAAGATGTAACTTTACACAGTACATATGTTTATAAGTTTATTAAACCAGGTTTGACCATATCTAAAAAAAAATGTGTTTGCTTATTGTTATTGACATAAATTTAAAACAACCAGCCACACAGCACCCACTTTATCTGTAATGTCAGTCTTTGTCTCTTGTACCTGCATGTAATGGGCAGGGGTGATGGCATTACTGTCTAAAAAGGGCTGTACTTTACTTAAAAGTTCAGTCAACATTCAATCAGAGATCTCTCACTGCTGGCCACAGCATGCTCACTTAATCAAACGACGGCCGATGGTGCAGGACACACCTCAAAAACCTGTGGCCAGCAGTTGGCTTGCCCCAACAAGCTGCAATAACCAGGTTCAGATCACTGAGCCTCGTTTGGTTTCGAGCTACAGTGTAACGCCTCAGCAGAACTACATCCGCAATGTAAAAGTACCGCCCTGCTGGATATCAAAGACTGATCACAACCTGCAACTGAGGAGATGACAACTGACACACACAACAGCTGCTTTGGACTTTGTTCTGTGATCTTACATGAAAGTAGATCTGTCTCACATGGCTGGTGGGTTAAAATGAACAAATGAACAAGCTCAGATGCCAATCTTTCTTTTTCTTTTCCTTCAGACATTGTCAGTTTGCACCCACTCAAGCCTAAAGCGGCATCAGGCTAATCCATATATATCTCAGTGACACACACACACATAGAATCTTGCACTGAAAAAGAGTGACATATTGAATTTACCTGCTCAGTGGGGGTCCTGGGAAGTAAAAGAGGGCTGATAAATTATGCAGAGGTAATGCTTAGGTGCTAGAAAGTGCAGCTTAATGGTAAGTGCAGCTTCTAAAATGGACAATGTGTAGATACAGCGCTATGAAGAGAGTGTGCATGTACCTCCATATAAGAACAACACCCTCATCAACAAAATATGTGTAGACATAGTTACACACAGAAAGAATAAACCCACAGCAATACAACTGGGGGGTTTGACATTGTGAGACATGTGAATGATTCATGCTCAGCTAGGCATGTGATGTGGACAACAGAAGCAAGAATTTGTGTAAACAGTGTAAACAGAAGCGGCTGTGTTCGAATGATGCATAAAAGCAAAAACAGACAAATGGAGATACATGTATTTGCTTTGGACAGTAACCACGGTTAAACACACTTGCTGGTTCTCCTCTCAACTTCGATCTCCTGAACATTTCCCAGATCCCAGCACCTGCTGACATCACTGTCACATTTCCACAATCCTCCTAATCACACGCCTGTTCCTCATTCAGTGTGTTTGTATAGATACTCCTCTCGCACACTGATCCATTGCCACTGCGTACTGAGCGTTCCTCTCTGTGACTGCTCCTGTTGTTTGACTTTATTCTGATTCTCTTTATTCTTCCTTGTGGTACTTTTGCTGATCTGATTGTTTGCCTGCTTTTGACTCCCGCCTGTTTCCCCACTCTGCCTAGCCCTTTTGTTATCCCGCTTTGTTCTTGTTGCTGCTGTGTTTGCCTACACATCTGTCCAATAAACATCGCTGTGATTTTAGCTCAGCACTCAACACAATGTGCTTGTCCATCAACACAGATGACATGTATTATAAACACTATTCAGTCACTCTGAATAAGAGCATCTACCAAATTCCATGTTACACGTGTTTATGGAAGGCTATGGAACCTGGTTCAGTTAAACTCTTACCAGTTTGTTTAGGAGCATTAGGATGATTTTACAGCTGCTGGTAATTCATACTTTGTAGTTTTCTCTTGTTGTTCTACAAAGTCTGGACCTGGCTCTGAAAATGCACAAACATGCTCACACTCTCCTGAAACACATTTTTTTTTGGCTTGTCACTTACAGCCCCCCCTCCCCCACCCACTAGTTGTAATCCTCTGTGTGAATGACTCGCCTCCCTCTCTCCTCCAGCACTAAGGCCATGCATTTCGTTCGCAAATTGCTTTTCAGAGAGTTGAGCCGCAGCCCTCACTCTTTCATTTCCATAAAGCCTCATTATATAAGGTGGGTTTATGCGGGGGATAGGGGCGGCCAGCACGGGGGCGTTGGAAAGGTGAGCGAGGATCGATGAAAACTGAATGAATGAAGGAAGCAGGAGCTGGGCCTGCAAACAGAACACCAGCCACTGACCTCAATCCCAATTCGGCTCTGAGGAGGCGCTGTATTATCAAGCAAATGTGCCAGTCCCCAGAGGCGGGCTGTTAGGTATAACGGGCTGACTTAGCTCCAGGCTACAACCAGTACTGTGAGCTTTAATAGACCCATAGACAAAATACTATATCACTACTGTACCCGCAGAGCCAAAAACCCAAGATGGAAAAATGCCTGCTGCGGATCAGCACACTAAGACATAGTGTGAAGGAAGTAGCTGAATTTGCAGGAGCGTGGAAGGGTACAGTGATACAGGTCTACTGGCTGTGGTAAAAATCCCAGTCTACAGGGAATTCTCCTCTGAATTGTGTCGGGGAAGGCCTCCACCAAAACTGATCCAACTGCACAGTTTCTTGATGCAAGACTGTCTGAACATTGATGTGGCCTACGTCCAGAAACGTATCCCGTCCATGCCAAATTGAATCACAGCTGGTATTCATGCCCATGGAGGTGTGACATGCCGTTAGGTATGTGACTGATAAGTCATATCACTGAAACAAAGAACAAAATACAAATTTGAATCTTCTAATATAGAATGTGAAAGGAATGTAAATATAATTCATTATTTTAACTAGCTATAAATTTATGTAATTAAAGTTAAATATGTATGTAATGAAAATAAAATGCTTAAAAAACCCAGAAATGTTATACTTTATACTTTTGTTTACCTTTACCCTTTCTGCCGAGCAGTGCCATATGGAATGGCCCATGCGTGTCTATTTTGGTTTCTACCGTCAAGTGAATCGTACTGTAACCATGCACCTGTTACCCTTTTTTGCTAACGTGTTAAGCGTGCTGAACCGGGACATTCGGGTGGAGCTACAAATACTATAGATCATTAACTGATCAAACGCAACCGCCACAAAATCAGCATCCCAGATGAGAACCATTTCTAAAAGCATTAGCTAGCCAGAATCGTGGTCTGTGACTCTTCAGACCAAATGAAGAGCAACAGCTAAACCCGAACTTGAAGCTCCTCCAATGTTGATACAGCCCTGGGTACTTGACCAGAATACGGAGGGTTCTACATTCGGATTAATACGTTGTATCATACTGGCTGATGGAAATACACCATGAAAGTCCATATACGAGTTCATAGTTCTTCACCTTTACAACTACATAACAAATCAGCCTTAGATTACTGAATGATTTACACTAAATAATAAGCACAATAGTAACCATAGTAACAGAATGATCTGTAGGAGTTACTGAATAAATTCTAGCAGTTAGTGAATGATTTATTGATGTCACTGAATGATTTATAGTAGCTTCTGAACCATTTATATTAAACAGTGATTTAGAGCCAATGATGCTGAGATGATGCTTTCATACAATGCATCTCTATTATCTGATGTGGAAATAACAATACAGTAATAATCTCCCCTTCAATAATGAGAACCCGAGGAGAACAAAACTGTGAGATTACAGAGTCACTATTAAGTTAGACACATTGCTTGTTCCCCTCTACATCTGCTGTACAGCAACATTTAAGCAATTACAGAGAGTGTACAATTAGACATGTATTCATACGACATTAAAATGCAATAGAAAGTAATTATAATGCATTACACTGAGCTGCTAGGTTGAAGAATGAGCTCTACTGAAAAGCTAATAGAATGCATTATGAATATGTTTCCGCATATTTACTAAAGATTTCTAAAGCAATATTAGATTTACTCACTGAAGTTGCTAAACGCTGTTCTGGCGCTGAAGCAGATGCCTCTCGCCATCTCTATTTAAAGCCAACATCAGGCACGGCCATGACTCAGCGAATCAGCGGCAGGATGAGAGAGCATAATTATTATTTTTTAATACAATGGAAAAAACGCTGACACGCCGTCTCTTTGGGCTGACGTAAAGCAGCAGTGTGTAATTGCAGGCAGATGTCCGGCCACAGTGACAGACAGAGAGAGAGGTGCACAGAGAGAGAGGTGCACAGAGAGAGGGAGAGAAAGAGAGAGAGAGAGATGACAACCTGGCTGCAGTCACTTCTCTTCTCTGCTCAATGCACTGAAGTTCATCAGCTCTTTTGTCATAATTCTTGCTGCTGTCAGGCCCAGTACAGACAAGTGAAGTCATAAACGACATCATGCTGCTGATAACAACATTTCTGGAAAGGAAGAAATGCCCCTCGTTTCAGCCATGCTAACGCAACATACCAGGTGTCTCAGTATGGAGCTGTAGAGGTTCCTAACAATGTCCTGCTATAATCCATCCCATACAGCTTGAATATTCTCACACAGCTCCTGCAAATTTTACAGCTTGGCTGGAGGTGGAGTGACACCAGCCCTTCTGGACATGTAATGTGTGACAACTAAGTGTTCATCTTGAAGCTGAGCACAGCGCCTCCACACACAGATTCGTTGGCCGTCTTGTCACCAAAAGTTTGTCACCAAAGATGATCTGCTGCCTTTCTGAGTCACTCCATGACAGTCTGGCATCACACCGCTGCAGTCTTTGGTGAGGCTGGGTGAGTCGACGTAATGGTCTGTATGTAGTCCTGCATTGTGCAGCCGTCTGCCAATGGTCCTGGCACTAACAGGACATGGAGGGCATCACTGCTCACTGAATGTCTGCAGTTGTAGTTGTTGGGTCAGTCATGTACAAGAGTAAGGGCCGCCCCTTGCTTACATCACATGTGACTGAGCGTGAGCATTTCTCACCATGTCAAACCTACCCACCATCCACCTTTTTTCTGGGTGCAACTATTTGTGGAAGTATTCTTTTGATGATGAGTGTAGATGCTGTTGCACTCTACCTAACCCAACTTTAATCTTAATCCCAGCAAAGTCTTTGGTCTATTTTTAGGCTGATTTAAACTTTTGCAAAGATGCATGTAAATCTATCTGCTTCGAGACACAGAGAAAGCTCACAGAGGCTGACAGACACTACGGTGTGCTTCCAAAAACTCTGTGACACCATGATTGGCTATCCGGTAGCACTGCAATGGGCAACAAACAGACCCATACAACAGTCAGTCTAAACCAGAGCTACGGGAGACCCAAATATTTCAAAAACACTAAAGCAAGTATTCATTTTTGAATATAGACGATATGCCCCACTTAACACATTCATGTTATGTTCAAAAATGTGGCAGACCTATGAGGACATCTGCGCATGACAGAGGCACACGTTCATGGATATGTAAATTTAGGTTTTTCTTTTCCTAATAAACGCTACCATTCTTCTAGTGACAAAAGCACCAGCCAAAGCACGCTTGTGTTTTCCATCATTATGGGGACATCTGCTAAATACAGACACAAACATCATCCACCAATCATTAAATCCACACAATTAAGCAAATCTATTTTTGAGAAGCTTCTGGTTCGGATCCAGGAAGAGTCTTTTATTTGCGTGATTGTGTGGGTAATAGTCAGCCAGTGTCTGGGTCTGAGCCCATCATTAATAGTCAGCAGGCGGTGTGTGATTTAGCCAGCCTGCTGCATGCTGGGGCTTTGCCCTGCAAAGCTGTTCTGCATCCAAACCAGCCCACTCCTGCTCCATTTACACACAGTGTCCTCCACACTATGGAGAAGAGAGTCCAGCACCTCTCCCCATCAGAGCTCCACCCTCCATCAACTTGCATACTGAGTCTAGAGACAACGGTCACAGCCAATACTGCCACATATCAGGTCAGATTAGGCAGCCTAGACAGAGAGAATTACAGGACACTTCAACCGGAGCAATGCTAATGCCTATAGCCTCCATTCACAGTTAAGCATATTAGTACTATTTAGCCACATGCCAATCCACAACTGCTCTCATATACCAGTTAGCTAATGGTGCTTATCCTGTATAAGGAAGGTGATTTAGTCTTGCACACTGGCAGGAAAAGTGTTACTAAGTGGTATTAAAGTAGTACATTTATTCACCAAGTAGAAGTCGCCATTTTTAGACCAATTTTAGACCACTAGATCAGATTAGATTAGACTCAACTGTCATTATGCAGAGTACAGGTACAGAGTCAATTAAACGCAGTTAGCATCTAACCAGAAGTGCAAAACATCCTACTAGTACTATTTACAGATAAAGAAGAGGAAAGTAACCATGGCAAACAATATTAAGGTTACAGTATCTACCATTATGGTGGACAGTGAGTTCTAGAAACATACAGATGCTAGTATTAATATAATTTGTATTTGTACAGAGTGCGTGAAGAGAATACAAGGCAGGCTGTATGTACTGTTGGAGCACATATGCCAAGTATGCAGAGTAAAACATAACAAGTGAGTTTATATACAGTATGTACAGTAACAGTATGTGCAGATAACAACAGTGTAGTAATAGACACTGCAAACATGAATGGAGAATAAAGGCATTATTAGTGCATGATGTAAGCTTGAATTGAAATTGTAATTCACTGTAATTCTTTGGGTACTCTACATAATCTACTCTTTGCATTGTCTCAAAATTTCAGGGCCTACCCACAATTAGAAACCTGGACAAAAATACTGTTACATTTCCCTCCATTTACTTTTAAAACCTTCATTTACCATTTACTACACATTTTTTGGTTATGTTAGTGATAAGCAAATGTTCCTTTACTCAAAAATACCCAACCACCCAAAAAATCCAACCATGAAAAATTCTGTGGTCAGAAACTGACCACTGATGATGGGCTTGAGAATGGCTAACAAGTTTTGTCCAGGCTGCTCCTAACTGCATACAGTCGCTTTAACAGCATATCGTCACTGTCCGTAGAAAAACATGTATCTCCAAAATGGCAAATTTACAAGAGAGGCCAAAACCTTGTTTCATTTGAATGGAAGTCAATGGAACCAGACGTCTTTCTATGCAGTTTTGGGTCCATTCTTCATGAAATTTTCACACAGTGTAAACAGCAGCTGCTGAGATCACATGATGCATAAAAGTAAAAATCATCTAAAATGGAGATCCATGTGTTCTTTGGACAGCGACGATATGTCACATTCCGGATGCAAGTGTGCTGGATGACCAGCATAAACCAGCTTAGACCAGCTTAGACCAGCTTAAACCAGCGTGAACTATTCCAGAAGCCATGCCGAAAATCAGCAGCACCTACACATTGAGAGGATGTTAGTCAGTATATACTTGCATCATTTAACTTCGACTGAATTTTAAACAACATTGTTATTAGAGCATTTAGACACTGAACCTGTTCCACTCAATGCAAACGGTCCCTCACCGTGAATTCCTGGGCGCAAAGTCGAAGGGATGAATACAGTAGGAGAGAATCCACAGAGTTGGCCAGTCCAGATGTCACTGAAGCACAGGATGCAGTCCATGAGGCTGAGTGAAGAGCGCTAGTCACTATAAATACACTATTCTAACGCAGTGGTGAAAAATAGATGAAGTATTATTGCTGTGGCTCTGTCAGTCCTGAAAAGCTGCTTGTGATGACAAGGCTTCTTTTAGAATCTTTAGAAGCCAGAGTGCACACTCGCTGAGGAATGTCTCTAACTGAACTCTTTGAAAAGTTATGAATATTTTACAATGCTCTAATCAGGCATTCAGTAAGCCTCTGCTCTCTCACACAATGTGGTCCTCTTAGTCATCGTTCACATACAAGTCATTTTAAACATAGTCATGCATATATGCAACATCCTAAACTTAACACCTGAACAGCTCTTGTGGTATAAGCGTGTCAAGTCGTTTTATGACTTTTTTTTTTTGGATTTTTGAATCCCTTGTTGATCCCACAGTGGGGAAATTTAGTCTCCGCATTTAACCCATCCGTGAAGTGAAACACCCACAAACACTTACTAGTGAACACACACACTAGGGGGCAGTGAGCACACTTACCCGGAGCAGTGGGCAGCCCTATCCACGGCGCCCAGGGAGCAGTTGGGGGTTAGGTGCCTTGTCCAAGGGCAGCTCCGTCGTTACTGTCAGTTCAGGGAATCGAACCGGCGACCCTCCGGTCACAAGGCTGGTTCCCTAACCTCCAGCCCACGACTGCCCCATAAGGGCCCCGTAAGGGCAGTCGTGCCCATTCATACGTCATTATTCATACGGTGTATGAATAATATACAGTCTTGCGTAGTAAATACCTCGGTACCCATAAACAAAACTGAATCTGGGCTGTAAAGCCGCTGTCAGACTGTATAACATCCGCTGTCCTCCGTAGTCTGTTTCTACAGTAGTCTACTTTTATAATAGGCCATTTCTATTTCTACAATGTGCAATAAAACTCAGGAATCTATTTCTACTATTTATAGTTTCTGTGATTTTTTGTATATATAGATCTTAATTATTATTTGTATGTTTCCTGACACTTCTGTTCTTTCCTCTGTGCTGCTGTGGCATTGTAAATTTCCCCACTGTGGGATCAATAAAGGATTATCTTATCTTATCTTAAAGGAAAGAAATGACTCCTGATGCCATCACTTTTTACAGTACAAAACTATCCGGTACACGAGTGGCATTAATTTAATGCATGTTTGTTCCATAATATTACTTCAAGGAAATCTGAGACATTATTACTGTACTCCTCATCAAAAGAATAGTTACAGCCAACAGAAATCAGCCAACAGGAATTCAACCTGGTGGGTAGGTTTGATATCGTGGGACATTTCACTCTCGCTGTGCATGTGCCATAAGCAAGGACGGGCTTTATTATTGTACCTGACTGACCCAGCAGCCATGATTTGAGCCAGCAGACATTCAGTGAGCAGTGATGCCCTCCATAAGTCATCCTGTTAGTGCCAGGACCGTTGGCAGACGGCTGCATGACATTGGACTCCACGCACGCCATCCGTTATGATGACTGCCCTTACCACCACATCAACATCAGCGAAGACTGGAGAGGACTAACGGATCTGTGTGTGGAGGCACTGTGGTCAGCAGCAAAAGGAGTGGTTTGTCGTCACCCCACCTGGTGTCACCCCACCTCCACTGCACAATCTGCAGGAACTGTGAGAGAATATTAAAGCTGCATGGGATGGATTATCGTAGGGCAGAAACAGAAACCACTACAACCCCATGCCAAGACATCTGGCATGTCGGGTTAGCAAACATGGAGGCCCAGCACTATCCTGAGAGATACTACTTCTGTATGTGTAGCTCAATAAACATTGCCCATATCAGTCTAAATTTATAATTTATTGTTCCTGCCTAGTAGCAATTGAATTTTAGTTGAACTGTATGGAAAATGATCTTTAGGTTACCCAAAATCAGTATCTAGGCTTAGAAGCTCATATCTCATATTACCTATTACCTAAACATTGAGGGACTGTTAAAGAATGCATAACTGAAATGCCTTTGCTGAAAATTCCACTTTTTGTGTCACAGTGCCTTTACCGGGGCTGTTCTGACTGAGCCGGCCATGATGACCCTCTCCATCTTCCTTAACATCACTCCTGCCACTTGTGACAGAAGTCACTCTAACCAGGAATAAGAGGCTAAAGGGGCCTTGGCTTGTGGTCTGACCATTGCCACAGTGATTTAGAGCTAGACCACAACAGCAGAGCCAGAAACATTAGTGGTTATTTTCCTCCATTTGGTTATTAAAGCAAACTTGTGGTCATTTCTTGTGACTGCTGGTCTGTTGTGACTATTCTCAGCCTAAATAAGTATTTTCAAAGAGCTGTCTGGGGTCTGTTTAGGCAGCTGCCAGGATTCGCTGCATAGGCTGTTGCTGTTGTGTTCGGAGATTGTGGAGGGGGACTGAAGTCAGCGTTACAAGGCGGCACTGCCACTTACGCACACAGGGACTTTACTGCTGCGTCTACATGCTGGATGGCACTTGCAATTTCATTTTATGTTGTTTTCGATGGAGCAACGACAGAAAATTTTGTTACCACCTGCAGTTACGGCAACGGGCCACAGCGGTTGGTGGAACGTTCCATCAAGAGCTCAATTTTCCCAACTTTTGCCATCAACCTTGGCAGTGGAGTAAAACTGATGCTGATTCTTCGGAACATTCTCCTCTCCTTTCCCCTTTACATCAATACACAACTGACACTGATAAAATTGTTCATGTTTGCCAGTGATGATACATGGTAATGGTAATTTTCATGGCTGCATGTCACTGCGAGGTATGGAGCGACAGCTTTTTCAACACCAACATATAAAAGGCAGCATAGTGCTTCAGGCTGGTTGTGCTGGAATGTGCTGGAATGACCGACAGGAATGAAACTTGGTGGGTAGATTTGACATGATGAGACCTTCAAGTGATTAAAGTTTCACGTTCGTCCACGAGTCTGATGTAAGCGAAGCCGGGCCTTATTGCTGTACCTGTCTGACCCAACAGCCACCACTGTGGACATTCAGCAAGCAGTGATGCCCTCCATAGTCACCCTGTTAGTGCCAGCACCAATAGCAGACAGCATCATGACGCATGACTAAATGCACGTAGGCTGTTACAACTCCTGCCTTTAACACCAAGTCAGCATCACCACAGACAGCAATGGTGTTGTGTCATCCGAGGCAAAAAGTGAATTTTTGCATTGAGGCATTATGATCTGACACTTCCTGGGGGCAACTATTCTTGTAACGATGAGTGGATCAAATGAACCTGAACCCTGCTGTGACTTAAAGGATGCTGGTCAACAGCCAAATCTATGCTAGAATGGCCAGCAACCTCCTCTACAGAATCTGCTTCATACCCACTTCCGACCTGGGGCTCAACACTGTGATCGACCAGTACCCCATATCTACAAAGTCATAAGCATTTGGTAACATATTCAGTTTTAATGTTTGCTGGTTGTTCTAAACTGTTATTAGTCACTTCACTATCATCACAGCCTGCTCTGAGAACTAAGCGGGCAAACACCTAAAAAAGGCCCTTCTAAAAGATGTTTGTTGACCTTCTTCAATTCCTAAGCCCCGCCAAACAGTGCAAAGTCACAGTCCGGCTCCAGACACAAAAGGGCAGGCATACGGGTGCGTGTTATCAAAGGCGCACTGTGAAGACGGAGGGTGCAGGCCTTCTGCTGCTGAAGTGGGGATGGATTTGAGAAGGCTGTTGATGCGGGTCATTGATATTGACAAGCCGGCCCGTTAGCATTCTGCACGCTAGCGGGTGAAAGTCGCAGGGATTAGATTCATCAGAGTTCACATCGTAGCAGGTTTCTCCAATGACAAATTCAGCTAATCCTCCCCCGCACCCTCCCCTTGCCCAGCCCGCAACATCTTAATGTAAAACATAGAGGGTGGGAAAGACTGGGCCAAAACAATTAGGAATGCATCAATACGCAAGATCTGGGCTGATAACAATGACCCATAGGTTATACCTTGTTGTGGTCAATATCAATCAGAATATTTAGCAAACCAAGCTAACAATCACATTACCCCCATCAAGTTTGAGCGCTTAAAACTCTAAATATAAAAAACTGTTTCATTTTGTTTTACACTGCTTCAACATAGCTAGATTATTTAACATTAATGTTCTATTATTACTAGCAGATCCTTAATTAGCGCTGCGTATGGTAGTAGCTGAATGAGATGCTGTAGAGTGTTCCCTGATAGCAGTGGTGTTTCTGTCTGGAGGAGCAATTAAAATGTCAACAATCAAAATACTGCCATTGTTACATATAATTAAGGGCTATAAAGCCGGAATGAACCAAATCACGTTTCAAATGCCCAGGTGAGAGTAACCTACAGTCAGGTCCATAAATATTTCAACAACGACAAGGTTAGAGATAGATTAGCTGCAGCATATTAAACAGCATATCAGCATATTGGGGTGTAACATCAACAACAACAACAACAACAACAACAACAACAATAATAATAATGATAATAATACATTTAATGTAAAACTATATATATTGCTTTATGTTTAAGGCTACATTCAATCTGAGTAAACACCACCATTGGGAATCAATCATTTATACATCTAGACCCCCACTACTGTCAAAATATTTATGGAATTCACTGTAATTACATGATCAATGGTGTTTTTCACCTTGTTTACCTTGCTTACCCTCCTGGTCCTTTCAAGAACAATAAATCATCTCAAAAAAAGTTTCCTGACTTTTGTTTTTGTATCATAACAAAATGACTTTTTCTGATGATGTCATTGTACCAGAGCAGGGGTAGAAACAAACATTAATATTAATCAATATGTTACATCTCCCCCCTCCAACCGCCCGCAACCATCAGTTAGAGAAATGCTCTGGGCCCTGGCCATTTAACTCTTTAATCATCCTTGACTATGATGCGGTCTCTGTGGTGTTTAATATGTATGTTTCTTTTGTTTAAAACATTCCAAAATTGATGAAGGAGTAGCACTGCTGTCCGGACGGCCTTGTATTCTAACCTTGTATCAATCATGTTGAATGTTCTGCTACTGGTTAGATCATTTAGGGGCAGGTAGCCAATGAGGGGAAGACTAAACCCAACAATGGCTGGAACTCTTGGCCACCCCTGCTGCTCTCTGTTGAATACAGGCAAAAACCAAATAATTTATAAAAAGGAGCAAAGCAAGGGTTAACATTGGTGCTGCTTTCCAGCACCGGAGAAGTTCTTGATGCTGAAGTCACAACTATAGGAAATAGGAAAGTGGAGG
This sequence comes from Prochilodus magdalenae, assembly GCA_024036415.1. NCBI lineage: Eukaryota > Metazoa > Chordata > Actinopteri > Characiformes > Prochilodontidae > Prochilodus > Prochilodus magdalenae. The sequence goes on along the minus strand of JAMWET010003336.1, from coordinate 114,572 downwards.
GACTGTGCATTTTTTCGTGACATGTTGCCCCCTACTGGCAACTTCCATGTTAACCGAGAGAAACTGTGTTTTCCAACAACATGCCACATGCCATATTATGTGCTATACATCCCTTTAAAAATCACACGTGCTATGTCTGCGGAGTGGTCTATATTGTCCACTACCACTATAATTCCAATGTGAGCACACAGATGAAAGTCCAAACATCAGGACTTTAGAATGTAATGCTTTGGATATATCCCGTTCACCACCATAGCCTTTTATAATTATGGGTGTCTATCATCCACCCTCTTCAAACGGTGATGTTTATGACGACCTCAGTGTGAAATTATAACTGTACGATACACACTAACGCTGGAAACTGTTTCTTAGTAGATGATATTTCTGAAAAGCTGCAACGGTAGACATTGATAAATTGAATATATGGGAATATTTCACAAAGGTACAGTCAAAAATATCAATATCAGACTTTTTTAGGTTTCAAAGAAGCCCCTGTGAGAGAGCTTCAGTTTAGACTTGTACATGATAAACTCCCCCGCCCCTTACTTGACTCCAATACATCTGATCCAACTAATTAGGAACTTGGGAGGAGGCTGATTAGCTGGAGCAGGCGGGGCAAACTGTGGTTAGAAGCAGGCTCTGCAGGAAAGCAGCTCATCTTGAGGAGGGCTGGCGACCACTGTTCTAGAGTGTTGAGGGGTTCATTTAAACAGATGTCACATAAACTCTCCAAATGCTCTTCTGAGCTGTGTGCTCATGTCAAGAACCTCTTCATAATCCTTAGTACAGATCACACATGCTGTTCTCCAGCGTGAGAGCAACCAGTTACTTGAAGCTTCATGGAAAACTAACTCATACTCTAGGCAAACACAGGGCACTATTAGTTCACTGGACTTTAGCACTAATATCTCTGTCTGCTGAACAACAAATCTGAAACACCGAGACAACCTGGAGTATGTATGTGTGTTCCTGTGTGTGTTAGCATGCGTGCGCCTGCCGCCGCTGTCTGCAGCAGCTTTTCAGATGGCGGTCATTAAACTCTTAAGCAGCTCTGGCACGTCCGCCTACATGTCAGCGCCTGTGACAAGCCCAGCTTATTACGGTCAGCCCAGTGTCAAATGCTCCGCATTCCACCCCCCTGCGTGCCCGCGCGCTAGCATTACCATAAGCCTAGCACTATCCTCCCTGCACAGTGAGCCCTCAGCAGCCCGCCGGATCCACAGGGAGTGAGATGGCAGTCCCCGAGTGAGCTAACACACTCGGCACTCTGTGAATGAGTAGAAGAATGGAGAGAATAGAACCACACTAAAAGGTCCTAAATGGTTCTTGGCCTAGACTTACAGTTCTAGGAAAACTGGTCTAGAAGGTGTACATAATGTAGAAGTTCTTAAAAGTATTCCATGGTCCTCCATGCTTGGTCTCATTCCCAGAAATGGTTCTTTATGGAACTCATAGAAGGTTCTTTGGGGAACCAGAAGGGTTTCTATAGCAGAGCTGTAAAATCACCTGAACCTCAAGTCGTTCAACCAATGAATGAACAAACAAATTGTAGCTAGTGTGCAAAAACCTTGATTTATTTTCATCTGTTTGTTTGTTTGTTTATTAGCAATTCCATTTATGCATTTAGAAAATTCCTCCAACTCCTTGAGAACAGGTACAGGTAAGGTACAAGCTTGTACATCACACATATTTGCTCGGCAACAAAGTATGTCAAACTTAAATAAAGAAATTAGAATTTTGGAAAAAGGTTACAGATGAGACAGATTTCCTTCCAAAGCATCCTGTTTCTCAAGAAACGTTGTGTGGTAAACAGATAGGGTAATGCAAACAAAACACAAGCCCTACATTAGCTGTGCAAGCAAAGTGCATGTGAAGTTGGACGTGAACCAGTTCACAATCAAATATAAAAGTTCATTCTAGCAATAATATAAAGACGGGTCACAGCAATCCATTAAACTAATGAATGCGCTAATGAGCATTTCCCCCCCCGATCACAGAGCGCTGCTGATTCAATCCATCATCCATTTGTTAAACCCTTTACAAGCTGAAGCAGGTGTGGTAAGGCCATTATTCCCTAAATGTGATGCGAAGAAACAACGTGAAAATACTAAATATATAGAGGAGATTTTTTCTCATCCAACCAGGTTACAGTGAGATTGGTTTAGTGGGTTAGTTTTAGGGTTAGGGTTAAATATAAAGTCACACTTTAACTAACACGAGTTATAAAGTCACACTAACATTCCCACAGTTGAGAAGCAGGTGCCTATTAGTTATGTAAGCGTCCTCTCAGTCAGATATCTACAGTCTTTAGGCAGTTTTAGCCAAGTATGTATTCATACTGGTTGCGTTTACGAAAGGAGACAGGTGGTAGCACTGGAAACTAGCTGTTAGCGAATAAGCCTGTAAGCATTAGCAACAGCTAATACAAAACCACTTTACAAAACAAGTTTCCCAAACAGAGAACAAAAAGAAAATGGATAGTAAAGCTATCTGGTAATACTAGCTATATCTATACAGCTAAAACAATCTGACAACACAGAACCAACTCTAGACACAAACTAACAAATTAACAAGCAAATATTAGCGAATTAGCCAGCTACAATTAGCTATACAGATAAAATCACTTCACTGTTACAAGTTTCCAAACAGTAAAACAAAGAGAAACACAAAAATAAAAAAGCAGAAAGCTGTTAGCAAAGTGATATAGCAAATAACTTTATCTATGCAGCTTAAACAACTTCCCAATTACAAGTTTCCCAAACAAAGAATTAACTCTAAAACAAAAGACACTGTTAGCCAAGAGATCTGGAAATCTATCTGACCAAATTATCTTAACTATACAGCTAAAACAGCTTCACTGTTCTCAAGCAGGAACAAACTCTGAGGCAAAAAAAAGAGAAAACTATTACCAAATAATCCGGTAATATTAGCAAATGATGTTAGCTTTAAACCAACTTCACAATTACATGTTTCCCCAGAGATACCAAGTTAGCAGATATTACAGACTTATCCAGCTAACGTTAGATGCTGGTAGGATATTTTGATAGCCTGAGTCACACAAAGCTGAAGTCAGCTTCTTATTTCCCAGTTACTTGTTTCATTTTTTCCATTCCACCTTAATGGGGCTGCAGTGACGTTGTGGTACCTCAAGCTGTGGCTCTTCTCAGCTCTACATCTCTTTGGTTTGACCACGTACAAGGCCACACAGGGCGTCTGGGTTTGCCATTCCACATATTTAGCAACATCTCTCTCCTTTCTTTAGATTGACTTTCAGCACTGTACAGATCAGCACAGCGAGCAACACACCACCAGCATTGCTCAGGTAACCACCCCACACGAGTCGGAGCTTCTTTTTAAATATCTGCATGTGATACCAGTGTGTAAAGACGCCGGATGTGGTCTTTCAGATGAATATTTCAGGCTTTACAGCGAGACTGGCAGCAGCGCAAGCTCGCCGTATTTTGGACTCAGTAAAGCAACTTCTTTCTATTTCAATAAATGAAACTTACATAGTGCAGATTTTATTTTTGAGGAATTTGAGTCAAAAGTAGCAGATTTTTTCAAAATGTGTGTCAGGAAAGCGATACTGTGCTATCAGTACTGTATATTCAAACTGATATACTGCCACCCAAATAAGTCCTGATCAATATGGGAATCGCATCACAAGGCCCCACTAAAGCAAACTGCAGCCCTAATAAAGCATGTGCGCCTCACCGACTCACGCTTAATCACCATACTCGATCAGAGATGAGGAATCAAGACCACTTTAACCACATTTAAAGAGCTATTAGTTCACTGCTGCACAGACGAGACGAGATGCAGTGTGCGAGCCCAACAAAAGGTGCCAAAACACTGCAGAGTGGACCGAATGATTTTACAGTGCGAGGGTATGTGAAAGCAGGCTGGGGGATGTTTCGCTCTTAATGGGGGCGCCCAATTTGGCTCACCCGTGTGAGCCAATTTGCTATTCCATTCAATCTTATTTTCGTTTATTTCCATGGACTGTGACCTTTCGATTGAGGCTAAGAGGTTTTCACAGAGTGAGGCGTGTTAACCAAACACCCGGGGAAAGGCAGAAATGTTAAATGGCAAAAACTGTATTTCAGATAATAATTTGTGCAGCCTTTGGCTTTTCCTCTTAAAACGCTGCATCCTGGTTCCCTAAGAGGCCAGAGAGGAATTATTTTAGCCTGTTACCTGAGAGTCTAGTATGGTCTGGTAAGATACAGACCTTCGTGTATAGATGACAGTATGTACTGCAGGCAACCAGACTGGCAAAAGAGCCGCTTAAGCATAAGAGTTATCTAAGGCTTAATTGCAGTCGGCTGCCTTTTTGCGTTCTCTTGTGCAGCGACTAAGACAACCTTGGAGGAATATTACATTTGTGTAAAGGTATTTATGTAACTTTATGTACATACATAGTGTATACGATTAATTACACCCACATCCAATTTACTGCGTATTTAAAGGTAATGCTGGGCAATATCATATGTAAACTAGAATATAGCCGTTTCACAGAACATCTCCCTCCAGCATTAGCCATATTTTTTAATGTATTAAATAGATGAGGATTTAATTCATAACAAAATATTTTCCACATTTTCTGTTTACGGAACCGAAGCCCTGACATTTAACTGTGAGGCATTTGCTTTAAGGGCACATATGAAAAACATATTTTTCCGTTCTTGTGCGCATACATTTGTGTATCTGGAGCATCCACCGAAACCACAAACTGTGAAATATGGGATTTAGCCTTATTAGAATTACACACATATTCAAAAGAGTAGCTGCACAAATAGTTGCACCCAGAAGGAATCAACCGTCAGGAATGAAACTTGGTGTTTCTGAGACATTGGAATGATTCAAGTTTAATGCTTGCCCGGTCATGCGACAGAAGCAAGGACGAGCCTTATACAATACAGCCACGACTGCGGACATTCAGCGAGCAGTGATGCCCTATATGAGTCATCCTGTTGGAGCCAGCACCATTGGCAGGCGGCTGCACGATGCAGGAGTACATGCACAGAGACTGTTACAACAACTGCCCCTAACACCACGTCAGTGTCGCAACAAATTGCAATGGTGTCATCCCAGACTGCCGTGGAGTAACTCAGAATGGCAGCAGGTCATCTTCAGTAACAAGTCCCGCTTTTATCTCGGTGGAGGCGACCAATGAATCCACGGGTGGAGGCACTGTGTTCAGTGCCAAGATGAACAGTTTCACTGTTGTCACTTGTCACACGTCTAGAAGGCCTGGTGTCACTCCATCTCCACCCCCCCACAAAATCTTTAGGTACTGTGTGAGAATATTGAAGCTGCATGGGATGGATTATTAGAGGACACCATTAGGAACCTCTACAACTCCATGCTGAGGCCTCTGGCAAGTTACGTTAGCAATCATGGCTGTCCGATGCCATACTGAGAGACTGAAACCTCTTACTTCTTATTCTTATCACTGATTTTACTTTTCGTTTGTCTTGTGTTTGTTTATTTTATGTTTAATTTTTTCATATATTCACTATAAACATGGTCTTGTTTTAATTGTAATCTATTTATGATTAAAGGTTTATGTGCTGCAACTCGGGTCAGAGAGTAACCCAGTTTCAATCCTCTGTATGTCTTGTACATATTGAAGTATTGACAATAAAACTACTTGACTTGACTTAAGTCACTATGACTATTTTTTGTTTTGGGCTGGTTAGCTTACTTTACCATTCTTTCCAGTCAAACAGAATAAATCTGAATAAATTAACTGTGGTAGCAATGTCAGTTGTTTTGTTTTTATTTCTTCCACATACTGGGGTACTGTCTATGATTGTGTGTGTTTAAAAATTTGGAAAAAAGGCACAGTGTGTGCCTGGAGTTAATATGCTAAGACAGAATCTTTCAAATGAAAAGCACCTTTGGATCCAACAGCCACTGTGCTAACAACACTTCGCTGCTTAAGACGTTTGCTCATTAGCATAGCAGTGTACACTAGGCTTATGTCTCATGATATCATGTGGTACGGTATGATGACATTGGTACATTTTATGAACCAATGAGGTTCATAAATGAGTGTGCCGTTACAGTATTAATGCATCCCTAGTTTTACTGATGGTGCTGTTCCCTACATAGAGCAGAACTAAGGAGGTTGTAGAGATCCTTTTCAGTCGCAGGCCAGTTTAGTTATAAATGAGCTTGAAAAGTAAGGCTTGCTGACAGGATCCTCATGAAATAAGTTCTATAGACTTTTACTCTGGTATGTTTTATTCATACGCACTGAGATCTTGATCTCTAAAAGCTAATCCCTACGAAGTAAAAAGTGATAAAAGAGACATTGTTTTTCTTCCTATCTCCTGATAGTGAGTCAACAAGTGTAAGTCACCTTGCAGAAGCGCTGTCAAGCCTGCAAAACAGGAGCTAACGATGGGAGAAATGTCGGAATGATGGAACAGCAGAGGCTACTTTTTTGACAGGCACTGCGCAAGCACAAACACGGCCTATCAGACCGAGGACCGAGAGGGTTGCTGTCCGTCTGCGGTCAAAGTTCACGGCTGATTTAACAGGTTGTGCGATAAAATTAAACAAAACCCACACCATTTAAACCCACCAGCAGTTTTGGCAGGAGCTCCACAACAAACCAATAAAAAGCTGTACACTCAGTTCACAAAAGGTGACAGTTTCTTTTACAGTGTGGCATAATGAGAGGCGGAATGCCAGAAGACTACATTTCCCTTGAGCCTTTTGGTTTTTGACAGGAAACCAGCTGGGGCTCATTTGGCAATGAGGAGCTACATAAACGGCTCACCTGTGGAGGCAAAGGGGAAGCCCCAGGGAAGTGTGTGTTGGTCTGTGTGTGCAGCTGGCAAAACAGCAGCTCAATAAAAAGCTGTACATAAAAAGCTGCACACCACAAAAAAGACCTGCAGAAAACATCACCACAAAGAAGAGCTGCACATAACCAGCACCACAAAGAAGAGCTGCACATAACCAGCACCACAAAGAAGAGCTGCACATAATCAGCACCACAAAAAAGAGCCATACATAATCAGCACCACAAAGAAGAGCTGCACATAACCAGCACCACAAAGAAGAGCTACACATAACCAGCACCACAAAGAAGAGCTGCACATAACCAGTACCACAAAGAAGAGCTGCACATAACCAGCACCACAAAGAAGAGCTGCACATAATCAGCACCACAAAGAAGAGCTGCACATAATCAGCACCACAAAGAAGAGCTACACATAACCAGCACCACAAAGAAGAGCTGCACATAACCAGCACCACAAAGAAGAGCTACACATAACCAGCACCACAAAGAAGAGCTGCACATAACCAGCACCACAAAGAAGAGCTGCACATAACCAGCACCACAAAGAAGAGCTGCACATAACCAGCACCACAAAGAAGAGCTGCACATAACCAGCACCACAAAGAAGAGCTACACATAACCAGCACCACAAAGAAGAGCTGCACATAACCAGCACCACAAAGAAGAGCCGCACATAACCAGCACCACAAAGAAGAGCTGCACATAACCAGCACCACAAAGAAGAGCTACACATAACCAGCACCACAAAGAAGAGCTGCACATAACCAGCACCACAAAGAAGAGCTGCACATAACCAGCACCACAAAGAAGAGCTGCACATAACCAGCACCACAAAGAAGAGCCGCACATAACCAGCACCACAAAGAAGAGCTGCACATAACCAGCACCACAAAGAAGAGCTGCACATAACCAGCACCACAAAGAAGAGCTGCACATAACCAGCACCACAAAGAAGAGCTGCACATAACCAGCACCACAAAGAAGAGCTGCACATAAAAAGCACCTCATAGAAGAGCTGCACATAACCAGCACCACAAAGAAGAGCTCTGCAAAAAAGTGTTACTAAAAGAGCTGCACAGAACAGCACCATAATGAAAACCAAACAACACAGCACCACAAAGAACTGCACAAAATGGCATCATAAAGGAGAACTGCACAAAACAACATCAATAAAGTTGCATGAATTGGCAGTACAAAAACGTACTGTGCAAAACTGCACCACAAAGAAAAGCCGTATTCTGGGCACGATATTAGAGAGGGAAAAGGAAGGCTTTGAGCTTCTGGGATATCGTTCTATTGATCTTTCTGGGCTCTGGAAAATGCTATTCTATTGCAGCTTTTCCTCTCTCAGTTTTCCACTATATTTCATAAAAACTAAACTTCAAGGACTTTTATTCCTCTTGAGTAGAGAAAGCTGATCCACAGCGTAATTACAGTCATTACAATGCAATTCAAACAAACTGGGCTCTGATTTTGCTCTACTCCAATTCTAAATAGTTGTGTGATTCATATCAGCAGCTGTTTTCCATGTCTTAGCAGCATTATAACCTGGCAGTCCTGGCCTCAGTCATTATCCTGCAGGTTTCTGATAGTGATACCAATACGGTCAGATTCCTGAACACTTTCATGTTTGAACATATCTTCCTTCTAGTGCTAGCACTATATTTCAACATTTGTCCCTAATGGAATACCCCGATGTGTCTAAGAAAGCACAGCATGTGTTGTTTTCTAACTCTTTGAACCACACGTCATTCTATTAAAGCTCAGAGTAGATGCATATCTGTCTATGGAATGTGCAGAATCTAAATATACGACCATAGATCATTTACATATCTTTGGGATGCATTATCTCATGCTTAATATTAGATATACCAAATAAAAGAAAAAATACAAGATGGAAATTGGAAGATAGAAACTCTTTTATAAATGTACTGTATATTATTAATATAATAGGAATATAAATCATAAATAAAGAAAACTGAAATTTCTTGGAACAGGACACATGTAGATGGTAGCAGGTCTTATGAAGCTCTGTAGAAATCTGCTTTTGTCGAAGTATCCACGTAAATGTAATATCAAGGTCTTCACAGGCACTTTCTAGAGGAGCCTATAGGGGGCATCAGAAGCAGTTTGAAACCTAGGATATACCGCTTGACATTCTCAAACAAATTAAGCGAATCGCTCGAAAGCCCGTGTGCAGAACAACCCGAAGACAAGTGAATATGTATGTGACTTTAAAGAGCTTACGAAGCTCAGTTTCCTTAGGCCACTGAACGCTAGCTATGAGCCCTAAAGAACTTGGTCAGCCCTCGTCCTGAAGTTCTGAAGTCACAAGAATCTGACTAATGTTACCAAACCTCTCCATGATAAAAGACAGACATGGCAGTCATCTTAACAGAACACGCGCAATGTGGTCATCAGTTTCCCTGCTGGGCCGTAGGGGTTATATGCCTTTACTCTAATGATATATGGACTAAAGTTATTGTCCAAGACAATTTGTTTAGATGCCCCAACATTTACTATGAACTGTATGTCCAATAAAAAAATATCGGACGTCAGCATCAACCCACAGCTCCTGTATTGGTGCCTCCCAAATGAAAGCCCCTTTAGTTACACAGCGCACACAGAAAGGACAACTTAACACGCAGCTTAAATGAGACCGATGAGGAAAGCATTCTTTATTGCCAGAATGTTTGCGTGCCACTGCCGCGGTTCTCTCTCCCGTGCGGATGAACTGCTCCTTTCTGGCACATTCTCCTCCCCCTGAAGACAGATTATTTACATGGCTTAATGAATTCAGGATGGCAGTAAAATTTGGCTTATGATGTGGGTTAGTATTTGGTGAGTAATTATTTTTCATATCTCCAGTGCTTGTTTGTTTGTTTGTGTGAATATGTGTGTGTGTGTGTGTGTGTGTGTGCGCGCATGAGTGTGCATGTGTGTGTGTTTGAAGCAGTCCAGAGGTGGTCAGAGGCTGCAGGGGAGAAGTGGGCAAACAAACAGCAGGACAACTCAGGTGACTATGGAGGGAATAAGAAGAGAGAGAAAGAGAGAGTGCTGGAGAGAGATGTGCGGTGGAGTAAATGTTATTTTGACTTTATTTAATTACTTTATTTTAATGAAATGTAGTACAGTTGATGGAAAGAGGTTAATGCAGCATGTCAGCACTGTCATTATCACAGCCTGACCATGTACAGTAGATCATATATAATGTATCAGAAAGTTATATGTATTAAACCTGCACTATACTGGAAAATACAGACGTTGCATTTTTATCTATAGATATACAGTACAGTCATCAATAAAAGTGTCAACGGATAAGACATTTTGAGACATGCGAAAGATTCCCATTTCATGTTCGTGCATGCATTTGATGTAAACATAGGTGGCCCTTAGTGCTGTTCCACGATTGCGGATATTCAGCAAGCAGTGATGCCCTCCATGAGTCATCCTGTTAGTGCCCGCACCATTGGCAGATGACTACACAACACAGAACTATATAAACACAGCCGTTACAACGACTACCCTTAACAACATGTCACCGTCGCCAAAGACCGCAATGGTGCCATGCCAGACTGTAACGGACAGCGCATTGCACCTCCTTCTGGGTGCAGCTATTCTTTTAGTGCTGAGTGTATATAAACACAATGGTCCCTATAACCTCCCTTTCTACAGCAATCTAGCCCTGCCTGTTCACACACAGGTGATACGGAGTGCTGTGGGGTAAACCGTCAGCTGCTTTGGAAGCGCCACAAATCCAGGCAATCAATCGGAACACATATCGTTAACATACTGGCCACTCCATACCAACTCAAACTGCCCTCCGTTACAAAACCCTCTAGCTCCGCTCCTATGACTTTGTGATGTGTAATATAGCCTCATGTAGCCTCACAGCTGATTTGACTTGGTTACAATCTTAACAATCTTAGCACAGGAAGAGATGCTAAATTCACTGTAAGGGCCTGCCAAGCAACCTAGCATTGCAACATTACAAAACATGCACTGTGACCATGACACTGGTACCATGATGACAACAGCCGCAACAACAAAGATGCCCTCAGACACATTTCACATGGTTGTCAAGTGGATACTTTCTTACGTTAGTGTCTCAAAGAATTAAGCCCACAATACCTCAAGAAGGCTCAGGAGTGGTGTCTGGCGTCAACAACCGATACACCTCAGGTTACGCCCAAGCATTACTGAGAGACTTCCACACAACAAGCATGTTTGAGAGCCGGTAAATGCTGTAGGGATGACTCTCAGTAATGCCTGGGCCTATCCTGAGGTGTATCTGGTGTTGTCTCTGTGTAATGCTCATAGTGCAGCCCGTTGCGTTATGGCCAGTTAGTGTTTGTCCTCTAAGCGTGTTGAGCTCTCCAATGACAGTGTGTTAGTCTCAGTTTAAGACAGGGGACGAAGGCACATGGCTAAATAAGTAAGAAAATTCAGGTGGAAAAAAATCAACCAAAAAAAAGTTGACTTCAGGGAAAGGAATGAACTAATGAAAGGAGAGAGAAGCAGAATATTGGCCCTTAAAGACAGAATATGTTTCAAAGTTACCGTCCTCTATCTAAAAATACACGTCCATACACACATGCTGAAGCTCGGCATTCAGGCAGTGTTTAGCTGGTGCTGCTAATGATCCTGCAGTGAGGCACACCAGGCTTATGCAAAATGCTCAGGAAGTAACATGTGCAAGTAACAGATAAAAACGGCCAAAAGAAATAACTTCTGCAGCTGCTTGCATCACTTCTCCCTCCTTCTCTCTCTCTTTCTTTCTCTGGGTGCAGTATGTGCTTCCCTCACACTGATTACACCAGGCCGCTACATTAAAAGCTGTGGGCTTGTAACGTATTGTGTTTGCATGATGTGAAAATGGACTAGTGTATTATTATTTATGAGTTAATGTGTGTTTTCATGTTGATTTCTAATAAAACAACTAATGACTTCAGAGGAGAAATGACAGGAACATAATCAGTCAATAACAGAGAGAGAGAGAGAGAGAGAGAGAGAGAGAGAGAGAGAGAGAGAGAGAGAGAGAGAGAGAGAGAGAGACAGAGAGAGAAAGAGGGAGAGAGAGAGAGAGAGAGAGAGAGAGAGAGAGAGAGAGAGAAAGAGCAAGGAAGAAAGAGAGACAGAGCCAATGAGAAAGAGAAAGAGAAGGAGAAGCAAGAAGCAGAAGACAAAAAAGCAGATAAAAAAGGAGGGGAAAGAGGGGGAGAGAGAGAGAATGAGAAAGAGAATGAAGGAAAAAGGTGAATAAGGGAAAAAGAAAAAAGAAAGAACTAAGATTAAAACACAAAAGTAAAAAAGGAAAGAAAGAAAGAAAAAACTATGCAGACAGAGAAAAATGGAAAGAGTGGGGCGAGAGAGAAAAAAGAAAGAAAGAAAGAAAGAAAGAAAGAAAGAAAGAAAGAAAGAAAGAAAATGTGAGGATGAAAGAGAGAGCGAATTAGAGAGAAAGTGAGAGAAATTTAGTGTGAGAGAGAGTGAGTAAGAGAGAGGATGAAAGAGAGAGAGCGAATGAAAGACATTCAGAGTGTGAGAGAGAGTGAGTAAGAGAGAGGATGAAAGAGAGGGAGCGAATGAAAGACATTCAGAGTGTGAGAGAGAGTGAGTAAGACAGAGGATGAAAGAGAGAGAGAAAGAGGTAGAGAGAAAGTGAGAGAGGGTGGAAGAGAGAGAGACAGCCTGAGGTACTGAGCCTTTGGTGAATCAGAGGAACTGTCTACCTGCCTCCTCTGTACTACACTGCCACAGGAGCCGGTTTGTGGGCTGCACAGTTGGGGGATTATGATCATCCGCACCAGAGCTTGTTCTTCTCAGCGCATTTCAGAGCTGTACTGCCTGCATCATCGGCCTGTTCAACAGCTGACTCTTCACAGAGACTTGTATCATAATACCAGCAGAGGAGCAGAGCATCTGATCACATGGTCACATGGGCTGCGTAAACCATCACAAAGCTGCGGCGCCCCACAGGATTTTACTGATCAGTAACTGATTTTACTGATTCAGTCTCTAAGTGAAGATATACATTATTGAGGTCCAAAGCCTTATGAGTAATGGCACAGAGTGGCAGTGACTGGCGCAGCCTGGGCCTACTACTGCTGTATGTTCTTTGTTTCGGTTTCTTCTGCATATTCTCTGAGTTTTTTTGTCATTTAATGCTGTATTTAAACTTCTGCTTGGTAAATGATCTGTAATCACACTGATGGCCAACAGTCCTCTAACAGTACTGCCACTGCCACAAGATATCATAAAGGCAAGTACAAATCTTCACTACTCTGATTGTGATACATAGTCACATGTTAGTTACACGTTAATTCCAGAATATGCAGGGATTACACATGAGTGCTGGGTCTGGATTTTAGATTATGATATGATGTTTAATAAAAAATACAAACCAACCCAAAAGAAAAAAAATGCAGAAAAATGCTGTCACAAAAACCCATCTCCGGCGTGGACTGGCAAAAGAACAAGGTGTGAAAACAGCCCTAAAAGCCAGGCACAAACACGTCGTTCTCAAAATATGTGTTACTGAGAGACTTCCTTTAGTGACAAACACAGCGGCTAGACGGAAGCACGAACCCTAAACGCATGTTGACACTTTGTTTACCATCAGAATAACACTGTTTAAACTCTCTGGACCTGATGCACGCATGTCAGCAAAACACAGCAAAACATACCCTGTCAAGTAACACCCACTCGCTGTCAGGCCTGTGCTCAGACATTTTTGGGGCAGGGGCTTAAGGGGGAAAACGGGCAGCATGGATTACTCTGAATTTAGTTTACTCTATATTGCCAGCACTCTAATCAAGAGAGACAGGGTAATTATATCTCAGATAAAACCAAATGCAGTGTTGAGCTTCTCCAAAAGCAGCTGGAAAACACCAACATTATTACGCCATGCCATCACTCACTACACTACTACAGTATGAACAGCAAGGCTTCAACAGTTTCAATGGGGAGAATTTAACCTGAGCACTAACCAGAGAGCGCTCGTGAACAGCTTGTAGGTAAGTTAGACCAGACACAAGCAACAAACAACCATGTTCTGCATATGTGACATCACAGCTGTCACAGTTAGGTGTTAGTCTGACACTCAGGATATTCTTGTCTTCTTGGCCAAAAGACAAAACAGGCCTTTAAATGAATTAATAAAAAAAAAATGAATTTCTGTTGCAATTGCCGTACATGATATTTCCCCAAATCAGCTCTAGAATGGGTGATATGAAATTTATATTACAGGCTTTGGTACTATTTGGATGATTATGATCCTGAATGAATCCTCTCTCTTTGTATTTTTGCAAATATGTCAGAAAAAATTCCACCCATGGCTTTACTCACAAGAAGGAATTTCACCTGCATGGTTCTAAAATAAATTCTTGGCAAATCAGTCACATCTGTTTTGTGTGATTTTGCAGATTATGCATATGAGCCTAGCATTTGAATACCTACAGCCAATACTAAAGTTTTAATGGCACACATTATTTGTTTTCCAGGCCCTGATGAGATGGAATAGAGATAGTAGTGGCACATAAAAAAAAAAACACGACAAAAAAATAATTAAACTTTTACATGCTGTGCTGCGCTAAATCCAAGGACAAATCACACTCTCTTTGTAATTAAACATGCAGGGGACAGGGCTTGTACGGCTTTTAAGACATCCACTAAAAAATTATAATAACACATTATCTATGTTTACATCTACACTGACGATCTGACAAAAACCTAACTAACAGCATGGAATATGGCCACGTATGCAGCCCTACTGCAACAGACCACTGTGAATGAGGCCATTCCAAATGAATATTTGGTAAATAATCTTTTAAATAGAAGCATAATAGCCACGTAAATGCCTGTATCTGATTGTAGTAACTGTATCTGATAGCGGGAGACAGTAACCGGTCTACAAAGAAGATGAAGTTTATGCTTTATTTAAAAGCAGCAGACTTAAAAATAGTAGGACTTACGGGCGTAAAGCTCGCAGTAATGAGCTGTTCAGAAGAGTAATTGAGTAAATGAATGACTGTGGGTTTACACCAAGTACAGAGCACATTAGAAACACATGAAAAGTGCTCTAATCTGCATATTACTGAGCTACAACAAAGCTCAGGTAACATACACCTGCTCGTTTCGCTCTGCCTGGACTTATGTGATGGTTGATGAATGGTGACATTAAGTGTCTCCTCTATGCATGCAAAAATACTTTCACCAGATTCTTCAGGGGCTTTAATCAAAATGAATTTGGTCAGATTTGCTTTGTTTGAATATAATGTTATATTTCAAGTTCTGCATGGTCAAATATCTACAGTAACAAAAATCGATAGCCAACTGTCCTCTAGCTGTACTGCCACAACCCACACCCAAACCCAAACGTTTTTTTCCAACTGGGCCATACGGTTCGATACACGCCCATCATAGAAAACTAAAGGTATCATAGAGGAGAAGTACAATTTTTTTTATTACTCTGATTGTGATACATGTAGACATTATGTGTCTTCATTTCAATTCATTCTTCAATTCAAGAATATGTGGGGATTATAAGTGAGTATTGGCTCTGGATTTTATATTACGATGTGCTAAGATGTATCATGAGTTTAAATGGAAAAATATGATGTTTAATAAAATAACATGAGGTCGAGCTCTTGTATCGATATAACATTTCCAACGAATAAAAAAAAACACATGTCTACTTTCATGTGACACCAACAAAGAAAAAGATGCAGTGTCAAAAACCCATCTTTGGTAATGACTGACAAAAGAACAGGGTGTGAAAGGCCAGCCCTAAATATGCATTGGGTTCTCGAAAGATGTGCTGCTGAGGGGCTTTCTTTAGTGGCGGCAGTAAACCGGCAGCTAGGTGGAAGGTCACTGAACAGCCACTGTGACATTATTTATCATGATAGAAATAATTACTGTCATATTCCCCATCCCTACCCTCACTCGAGTAAACGACCCATCAGTGCCCTTTTACCAGAGTATACACATATGTTTTGGTTTACCAGAGCACTTGTATTTTCACCTGTATTATAAGTAGGGGACTTGTGTACTTCTACCACCTCTAAACTGAATACACTGCTGGAGAAAATAATAAAACACATGGCCTATGTACAAACTGTATCTAAGCTTGCCAGACACAACATTAGTCCCCTGCAACTGAACCGTACCTAATACCATAGCTGAAATTCAATTTGGCATGGACTAGATACATTTCTGGATGTAGGCCACATCAATGTTCAGCCACCTTTCCATCAATGAATTGTACAGTTGGGGCAGATTTGGTGGATGGCTTCTTTGGCACAATTCTGAGGAGAGTTTCATGTAGACTGGGATTTTAGCCACTGCTGGTAGACCCGTATGACCGTATGCTTCCATACACCTGCATTTTCAGCCACTTCCCTCACACTATGGTCTTTGGCATGCCCAAGTGCAGTCACTCCTTTAAGCCAATCATTAACTTCTGCTTCGTGATCCATTTCCCATACATGGAACGAGACTCACTGCACTGTCTACACTGTCTCACCTCTTCTCAACGTATGAATCCCGTCACTCACACCCTGCAGGTATTTATAGCCTCATCATCCTCGTGCAGCGCCATCTGCAGGAGCCTGAAGTCTCTACCACCTAAAGGATGCAAGGAGACCGCTTTTTGTCGGGTGAGCTTATAATGTCACATATAGGTGTGAGCTTTCTGTAAAGGGTGGGTTCACTTGTTTCACTTCAGCACAATGGCTAATTTCACCAGGCGTGTTCAAGCATGAGCATCAGACCACACATGTGATAAAAATAGATGCGGAAGAACAGTTAAAGAGAAAAAAACCTCTCCCCCTAATTCTGGGAGACGCCCCTGTAAACACAGTTTGAGGAGAGAATATAAAGCATAGCTGTAATTAATCTACAGCGGGCTTTTATTAGCCCAGTTAAGAACGGCACACATTTGTAATGCTGCTCTACGGGGATCCTGCACAAAAAGAACTGCTTCTAACCACAGACACACTGACACACACTGCAGCTTCAGCAGAAGGCGACACACTGCTCAGCAGGGGTGGGCAACAGGGGGGCACCAATTCAGAATTTTTACGACCCGCTCCGATTGCATTTTCCTCACAGCCAAATTGGCCCATGGCCTGTTTTTCTGTGTCAGAAAACTTTATTAGTCTTTCTTTTACACTGCTCTAACACACAAAACACACTAGCGTTCTCCAGCGTGTTATATTAGCCGAAGTCACAATATAAAAACCATCATTTGCTGAGTTACCAGCCAAACCGGCATTATAACATTAAAAATAAAAGTTTTTTTAGCATCTAAATACTGAGCATTTGTGCTGCTTCAATACGAGAAAATACAAAGACCAGGAATTCAGATATCAAGATATATAAATATTATATTGAGGTATTAGGTTTTACCACTGTGACAGTGTTGCTCATAAGTTAGTATATTGTATTTTAGCTAGCTCCAGGTCCGACTGCTGTTCCTAAAACACTCCGTATCTACTGTAAACACACACTTCTCTAGGAATTCTCTGGAATCTGCTGCGCCAAAGTCAACCATCACGGTATCTTTCCGCCGGCTTTAATGAATTGCAAAAACACTTCCTTTCACTACGGAGGTGTTTCTATGCAACTTCAACAAAAGGACTCCCTCTTTCCGCGCAGTCGGAGAAAACACCCATCAATCATCACTGATAGGGGGAAATTCTGTATTCACAGTCACTCGTTCCTCTGTTTATTTAGAACAGGTCTGAGGAGCGGCACTGCAGGCAGCTCAGCACCATCTGAAAGGCTTGATCTGCTCTGCTTGCTGGTTTAAAGGACTTCTCTACAGTTTTTCAAAATGAACTCTGCAGCTAGCCAACAGTCGATTACCACAGACCATAACCCTGAGATCCAGTCATTTATTCACTTTGCATCTAAAACAGCTTACCCTTCTGGCTTGGGTTGGGGTGTGGGGGGGGTGGTGCTTGGGCCAATCCCTGCACTCATTTAACTGCTGCCCATCCTGTGTGGCCTGATGCTGTTGCTACATCTGCTTTGACTGGGTGCCACTGCTGGCCTTTAACCACCACGGAGCTCCTGGCTGTCCTGCACTGTGGAAGCTTGGTCTGCGTCCAGCTGACCCTTCCAGTGACCCAGCTACTTAACTACAGACTAATCAGACATTTATACCTCTACCTTACAAACACTATACGCTCCTTTCTTGTGCTGTCTTGTATCCGGTGTTGACCCGAGGAGGATGGGTTCCACTTTTGAGTCTTGGCTCCTCTCAAGGTTCTTCCTTTTGAACTGAGGGAGTTTCTGCTGGCTTCTGTCGCCCTTGGCTTGCTCATTGGGGGCTCGGACACCAAATTCTTTGTAAAGCTGCTTTGTGACAACATCTGTTGTAAAAAGCGCTATATAAATAAATGTTGACTCATAGGACAGAAGGCAGGAAGCACCACAGACAGGCCACCCAGGGCACACAATTCTGATTTTATTTAGTTTTAAATGTTTATTTATGTTTATAGAGTACATTAAGCTGCAGCTAGCTGTTTCCTCTATCACAGGCTAACATTTCAGGTAAAGACTTTATGATCAGTATATTGATATGGGCAGTATCTTTACAGGCCTGACTGTCATGGAGATCAGAAAACATCAGGGACAGCATTTTTTTTTCCACTCTAATGTTTGAAAGTCTGAAAAACGACTAAGGACAGGGCATCACTATAGGACATTCCTTTACAGGCCTGACAATGAGGTGAAATGGTATTCCATTCTTTCCTATGGAAAAGCAATGAACAATTCCGCCATTGCAGAAGCAGAATGCTCTGTCAAGAGTTACATTTTTGTCAGCATTTGACATTAACCGCAATGGTGGCATAAACCAGATCATTTTTTCGTGGGGCGGGGGAGGAGGTGGGGGGGAATGGTGCACACCAGACATCCTCATTGTTGGATTTTAGACTAACCCAATATTATGCAACAAATAAATGTGTACAGCCCCCCTCCTGACTTTTTCCACCTTAAATAAACGCCATAATGCCAAAGTTTGTGTGGCTTTATGCCACCCATGCTGCCCTATCCCATTTATTTCTATATGTAAACAATGCAGGTTCTTGGTCATACTGTTATGGGACTATTCTCAGATGTGTATTGAAATAAATGAATTTACAATGACATGAAGTTCTTTAAAGGAGGTATTAGGCCCCGAACCCAGTCATCATTTTATCTGTATGAGTATGAGTATACAACAATTATCAGGCATATTTAAGCCTTTTGCAAGATTGCAGGTTTACAGTAGAGGAAAGATTTCTGTAAGTAAATTCAGTTTGTTCTGCTACACTTATCATGGAGACTTAAAGAGCAACTGCAACAGCCACACAATTCAAATTAGAAGTGATTAACATCACAGCAGATGAAGTTTAAGAATACAACAGTACTCCTTTAAACTCTCCAGCATTGTACACTGGCAGTCGGGGTGAAGGTAATTCACCAGAACAAGTCCTGTGTGCACCTTTGATGTTGCACAAAAGGGTTATAAATAATAGGACAATACACAAACAAGAACAAACTAAAAAAAAAAAAAAAAGATGAAAAGATGACCTGGGCGGTGAAGACAAAAGGAAATCCCATCCCTTCCTGAGACTCAGCGAGAACACTCACACACTCACTGAATGAAGCTGATTCCCAAGCAGATACGGTGCGTGTTGTGTGCAGATACACCTTTCTGTGTTATTCCACAGTAAGAGGTTCTTGAAAAGACTGAAAACCTGAGTGCTAAAAAACACTGTCACTAAGAAGAATATAGGGCAGCTGAAACTCTCCAATTTAATACAAATTACAATTCTGAAGACCAGGGCTGATCACCTGTCAGATCTTAGATCCTCTTATAATCCCTGACAGCATGGTCACCCGGATGATCGATGGCTGGATTAACTGTATATGGATCATACTGCCTGATTTCAAAACACAGTTCAGAATTCAGATATCCTCTTTCTTAGAATGATTCAACATAATCCTGTTTATTCTATTGAATAAATCACTGAACATTCTTTAATGTTACTATTAAAGCAATCATAACGCCACTGACTCTACAGGAAATTGGTAGTGGTAGTGACAATTTGAGTTAATTCCAAGCACTAAAAAGCGCTAGTTGAACACACAAAGGTTTATACAGTATGTGTTTCAGTATTGACAATTTCAGACTGAGAAACAAGAGGAACCATCTGCTCACCATGTGGTCATGAGGGACAGGGATTCAGTCCCATTTCCTGCTCTAAAAGACAGAGGTGTGGCTAAACTAAAGCCCCCCCCACAGACTAAAACTAGTTTTGGGACATAAAAAGGGGACATGATAAATTTATAAACTGTCCAACTTCACAAAAAGGTCCTAAAACACATTACATTACATTACTGTATTAATACAATATATAATATAACATACTCTGTATACACTCTATATAAATATAAGTATTGAAAAACAACAAACAACAAATGTCACACATATGTCTTTCTAGTTTTACATGACGTTTACATAACATTAAACTTACATACATTAAATGTCATCAGATTACATCTATAATGGAGAAATGCCCATAAAGATGCTAGCAAATATTAGCATTTCTGTAGCAACAGAAATTAAATAAATGCACATTTTGAACATACAGATGCTCAGTCAGAAACAAACACTGATATGGTTCTAGAGCTTCCTGAAAGAAAAGGACCTTTAAAATAAGGAATGCAAGTCTACGCCAGGAACACTTACTGCAGGAGAGTGTGTGCCCGTGAAGCAGTGGCTTCAATAGTGCACCTATATATTTCTTTGTGAGGTGCTCGACCAAGGCTGTGCAATGTGAAGAGTCAATGCTAGAGTCTATAATCACTGTATAACTTGCCGTGCGTTAACATTATACTGAGAAATGCAGTTGAAAATAATAGTCTGGATCAATCTGATTTTCCAAAGTGCAGTTTCTGGGTCTTTTCATTAAAAACTTGATTACCTAATCAAATAAATACTTAATAATTACATTACTTATTAGTTATTTCCTTCTTTCAATCTTCATTTATGCCTCCAATGAGCCTACTGTGTCAGCCCTATAGCTGTTTAAGAGCTTTATGCTGGAGTAGCAGGAAGGAGGATATTGACCTGCCATGTTCCAGCTCTCCTAGAGCAAACCTCTTGCCTCTTGTGCAGGGGCTCAACAGCAGTGGTTAATGGGCAGGACACTTGAAGCTGGAGTCTTGGTGTTAAATCCAACCTCCTTGCATCCCAGCTGACAATTCCTAGACCTGTATCCGCTGTCTTCTTCTGAGCTGCTCAAAAGAAGCCAGGACAGGCTGGGTCTTGCTTTGGATTTCTTGCCTCAAGGTATTCATACAGAATCCCGCCCAAGCATTTTGATGCTGGAGCATCTTCTCTGACCTTTAGAAACAGGGAAGTGTGTTTCAGAATTCTACCTGTGCCTTACAGAGACTAATTAACACTTACTGATTATAGTTATCAAGTGATAACAAAGCATGCTGCCTGCAATTTGATAGGAATTATTTCTCACGTGTGGCTCATTGTAACATTCTGCTTTAGTCTCTGTCAGTAGACAGGGAGATATGAAGCTATGACTGTCATTGTCTCAGATCTGACAACCTTGGGAAAATACTGTATGCAGAACAATAGCATGACACTGCTGTGTTCACATGTATGCATTTGAACCTTTTTTTAAAAAACCTAATTCCACCTCACAGTGTTATTTGGGCAACAGAAGCTTGAAGCTAGGTAGATGCTGGCTTGATGACAGAGTTACCGGCAGTGATGGTTGATTATCAGAGGAGAGGTGGAACTCTGTACTCTTATATTGCTGTTATTTAATGTTGGATTAGTCTTTATATCAACAGCAAGACATTTGGAATCCATGGCTCGCATATGGTTTATTCCACCACTGCAGCCAATGGCAAAAGTTGGGAAAATCAAACCTTTTACGGACGCTGCTCTAGAACACTGCTGGTTAAAAACATTGGAAGATCTGGTTTGCTATCAGCTGTCTACCACAAACATGTGAATGCATGTGAATCAGTTCCCACCATTTCACTACTATAATAATTATTAATAACCATTCTATAAAAAGTCATGTTTAACGATCTGTAACACAAAAAATATACTGTAACTTATCATTACTTTGCCAACTTACGTGCTGGTGAACAAGCAAACTAGCTACTGTTGCTTCACGTTGCAGTCTATTTGCAGTCTCTTGAAATAACTTACTATACACAGTTCTCATCCTTGGTGGATATTTGGGAAATGAGCCCAGAGCTTTGATTGGTCACACTCAGAAGCCTAGATGCTGCTGCTACTTGTTTTTAGGCGTGAGTACAACACATGTCCAACCAAACTCAAAAGTGTTGCCGATTTTTCATTGTTTAGATTGAAAAATCATATCAGCGGACGCAAAAACTAATGTCAGTAGATACTAAAATCAGTAGATACATAATGTAAATCGATGTGAGCGTAAGCCTAATTAGATAAATGCTTATATTATTATTAACATAATTACTGCTGTCAACACACATTGCTACAAAGCAGCTTCACTTTAACTTCAAGCAATTAGTCACGATTAATTAATTACGTTTGTCGTTCACCATGGCACTCGCACAATTACTTAAAGTCTAGAGTCATTACTGCCATTATACCAGGAGAACACTAATCTAGACTCTAGACTACTAAGGGTTAACAATAATCATGTAAGCAAACAATTTATGGTGATTAATTACCTTAACAAAACAACAGTGCTTACTCCAGATGTCTAGGGGGTTAAAACATCCACACACGTTAGCCCCTCCCTACTTAAACAGCAATTTCCAAGTCCACATTTGCCTAAGGATGGAGTAAGGCCAACATCACCCCGACTTTATTAGCGAGAGAATCCGGTCCGTCACAGAGGGGGGGTTTTAAGCTCATAGAAGACTTTCTCTCCGAGAAGAAAATGATTCCGGTTTGCCTTCTCTCGCTGCTAGAGAGCAGCAGTCATCAGCTGGGAAATGGTGCTTGGCAAAGTGCGTGCGTGAGATGGGAGTTGCATTGGGCAGCAATCTATAATGTGGCAAAGCCCAACGAAAGAGTCTACACCGAAGCTAAATAGAGCATACATAACCAAGAGCATATATCCTCATGGCACGCGTGAAGAGTGAAGTATGGCTTACGCTATAATGGGCTATACTGATGCGAGAGAGAGATAGGAACAGAGACTCACCAGACTGAGTTGTTAAATAATGTCAAACTGCATTGCTTATGCGGTTTCCGACACTGTTATCTGTTATACCTGGTACAGAAATAATTCAAGCTTCAACACAGACACGACTATTTTCAGCTATGGGACATTTTTATCTATTTAAGCTCCAGTCCATGAACACCATTAATAACAACGAACACAACAAACCAGAATATATAACATAGCATATATATAATACAGCATATAGCCTATGCATGCCATATGCATGCAATGAACAGAAAATATTGTTCACATGAGGCTAATTTGTTGCGCTATTGCTCAACTCAAACTGTGACGATGCTGAGACTATACTAAGCCCTAGTACAGTGTAAGACCTGGAACAAACTTCATGCACATATACAAGCATTGTTATGTTCTAAAATGCCATGCAATGGCAGCTCAAGCTGCATTCTAAGCACCGCAGTGTGCTTAGTATAGGATAGTGACAGTCAAGCCCGACTACGTGGTGCTGCGTTCCACTGGCATGCTTTTGTCCTGTCAGCTGTCATGGCAGACCAGGAGTTCCAATCTCAACCAGAACCTGTTATATAAAAATCCATATAGCTGCTACTGGAAGAAAACCTTATACTTTCCTTATTCATTATTTTAAAGTAACTGTTATCCTTTGCATTGGATTGCATGATTAAAGGTCAAAGAACATGGCCCAAAATGGTTTGGGTAAAAGATCATTTACATTAGACGTACAATTTATTTTTTCTTCTCCAAAATGCATGAACCAATGGTAACTGTACAGGGGAGGGCACAGCATCTCTTTACATTCAATGTAAAGTTAAAGTACAGAGGCTCAACGTGCAGCAATTTTAGCAATGTCTGTAGATTGATAGATAGATAGATAGATAGATAGACAGACAGACAGACAGACAGACAGACAGACAGATAGATAGATAGATAGATAGATAGATAGATAGATAGATAGATAGATAGATAGATAGATAGATAGATAGATACATACTTTATTGATCCCAGAGGGAAATTCAAGGCATCCAGTAGTAGATGTACAAAGTACACAGAAGTAACAACAGAAGGACAAGATAGGGTGATACAGATACAATACAAAGTATGAAAGTATAAAATAGAGTCCTTAGTGTCTGTGTAATGGAGGTAGTGGTACACCATTTGCTGTGCAAATTAAGATGACTGATGTCAGCCATGTAGGCAGTGCAATTGAGAAGATGGCTGTTGTCAGCCAAACAGACAGGGCAAATAGGCAGTAATATAAATAAAAATAATTTAGCAGTGCAAAATATGTAAACAGCAGTACAGAGCAGGGTAGAATAATACAATATAAATAGCTATAGGGCATTTAGGAGAGTGAATCATCATACAACACGTAATCCTTTACTGTTTACTTTAGTATATAACATGTTTGCAGTATAGACTCGTCTGTCTTTATTGGTATTCAACACTACAGATATGAATCAGTATGTACACATCTAAAGCATGGACATGCAGGTTGCCTGGGGCAAAAATTCAAGATTCAACATTTCGTGCCATGTCTACAGAGCTGCTAGAAATGCAACTTCGTACTTGATGCAGTAGAGAACAAGTATTATTACTATTTATTTAATATTCTCTATTTAATAATAGTGTCATTTTACAATAACATGCTCCATTCGTTCTTGCCTGATAGCTATTACGCTTACATATCAGCTTCTGAAACAAAAGCACAGCACAACCCAACTCTTCTATCTAACCCACTGTAAGCACTGGCTAGCATGTTTTCAAAGTCTGGATTTATATATCCGCTACAGGCTACAAGCTAAAGCTTCATTTATTACCACTGGCCCCGAAATCCCCACATCAGTCCTTCGCTACTCACAGCAGTCACAGACTACAGTGGCAACTCTCAGCCTGCAACAGTGAGCGATCAGAGCGGGATCAGAGCAACTCCGACCAGACAGAAGCTGATGCGCTGAATAGGAGTGACAGAGATGGAGAAAAACTTTTCTGCCCATGATGCTCAGAGGAACTGTCCACCAATCCAATTTACAGTGCAGTCACAGTCTCCCTCTCTTTCTGCTTTGATTAAGGCCAATTTTCAGAAGGTGTGTGCTCCTTTCATCCTCAACTTTAGGGGAAGTGGGAATACAGCAGTTCATGGTGTGTGTGTGTGTGTGTGTGTGTGTGTGTGTGTGTGTGTCAGAGAGGGGACACACATATTCCTCTGAAGAACACAGTTAAGCTTGGGCTCCTGTTCAGAGGTGCTTGTTTACTTCTCACACACACACACACACACACACACACACACACACACACACACACACAGAGCTCTGGAGGGCACTACCAATCACAGCACTGACAATTATGACTGAGAGGCAGAGACCCCCTAAAGGAGATATGAGAGCCAGTGTAGCCACCAGGGAGGGAAGGAAGGAGGGACAGATAAGTGGGGCACAGAAAAAGAGACAAAGTAAGAGAGAGAGACAAAAAGAAAGTGAGAAAGACAGAAGTAAGGGTGGCATAAGAAGGATCAGGCAAAGAAAAACAGTGTTTAAAATAAGAAAGAGACAAAGAGAGAGAGATAAAGAGAGAGAATATGAGCAGGGAGGAAGAGTGATCCAGTAAAAGAGAAAGAGAAAGAAGTAGAGGATCATAAAGAACGAGAGACAGAGGGAACGAGAGAGGGAGAGAGAGGGAGAAGTAGGAAGGGAAGAGAGAGACTAAGTGAAAAAGACAGAAAGAGAGAGAGAGAGAGAGAGAGAGAGAGAGAGAGAGAGAGAGAGAGAGAGAGAGAGAGAGAGAGAGAGAGAGAGAGAGAGAGAGTGTGTGTGTGTGTGTGTGTGTGTGTGTGTGTGTGTGTGTGTGTGTGTGTGTGTTTCCTTTCTTGGAGAACGTGTAAACCTCAGGGGTTTCGCTTTGACACCCCCCCTTAAAGCTCAGACATTATGTTCAGGTGTTATTAGCATCTGTCGGTGTACATGTGTGTGCATCATAAGTATAAACACACGTATGCTTGTATCTCTTCTAATGAGCTCAGAAGCACAGAACAGGTGGACACACTGCACAAACAGTTCACCTTGTAGAAGCGCCACTTATAGGGCACTGATAGGGCAAGCACAATGTTCCTCACTCCCTGAAACAGCATGAGAACATCTTTTGACAGTGGAGCCACTAAACTAAAATACACTTATCATCAAAAGAACAGCCGCACAAATAGTTTCCATCAGGATCGGATGGAGGTCGGTGCCAAAATGAATGGTTTGTTGTCACACGTTACATGTCCAGAAGGTCTGGTGTCACTCCACCTCCACCCCTACCGCAAACTCCGCAGTAACTGTGTGAGAATATTCAAGCTGCATGGAATGGAGTATTGCAGAACACCATTAGGAACCTCTACAACTCCATGCAGATACCTCCTGATATCATACTGAGAGACTACGTCTGTAGGTGTAGCTCAGTAAATATTGCCCATATCAGTCTTAATTCATCATCATTTATTGTTCCTGGTGACCCTCATGTTCCTTCCCGATAGCACTGCTGCTCGACACTTCCTTTTGGGTGCAAATATTCTTTGACCGTGAGTAGACTACTAAATTACACTATACCCTCTGTGTTTGGAAGTATATGAGTAGCTGTCTGTTTAAAAGTCGGTCTTGTGCATACACGCTGGAGTGCCTGCAGATTGGTTAAAAAAACAAACCATGGCATGTTTTTCAAGACAGATGCTTCACACAAGTTCTTAAAAACAACAAAGCCAAGAAGAGTTCTTCATGTAATGACATTGAAAGAATGTGTTTTGTAAATCAGATGTGTGCATGTGAAGCTTTCAAAGAAAGAACCTTTAAATTGGTATGGAACCTTTACATTATATGAAAAGTGCCTTAAACCTTCAAAAGGTTCTTCCCCCTCACATATCTCCTTTTCAAACACGGTGCCTTAGGAACCATAAGTGGTCCTTCTATGGTGTTTTTCATTTCTAACAGCCCATTCATTAAACTACCACTTAAAATACCACTGTATTCACAGTCAATGACTTCCAGAAGACCAAGAGTGTTATTTCTCATGAATCTGGTCCTGTTTATTGGAAGTCAACACAAGCTTGTTGATTTTCTACTTTATGCCACTTTGTATTTATGCCATGGCTTAATCCCAAGCGCCAGGGCTTCTCCTTAGTCCTACATCCTCAGCAATATGAGACCTATTTCTACCAAAACTATGCATGAAGGAAACCCTTTGTTCCCATTCCTTTAGTGTGTTATGTGGCTTTCTGTACATGTAAACATCCTGCAAAGGTTTAAAGCCTGCAGTACACACCAAAGGGAGGAAGTCTCTCCCACAGAAACCACTTCTCTCAGCTGCACACAATGCCTTGCTGGAGTTCCATGCCTTTTACAAGGTGATGTCATCTTGTTGCACAATTCTTATTGCCTGCCTACCCATAAGCTTTTGCATAACCTTGTATAACACACAGCACCTATTGGAAAAGTGGACATGGGACGTGCTATGGAGTAAGTGCCCTGGAGAAAAAAGTTGGGGTTGCTGGCAGGGAATGCTCTGATTCCAGTCAGAACAGAGTGGGTGAGCTGACCAATCACAGAACACTTGGCTCAATGGGAGGCAGAGCTTAAAGACAAGAGTTCTAAGAGAGTATTGAGGGGGGTGCAGGGGTATGCACAGTATGGGACATATACTGTAGCATGTAAATCTATTCTAGTAAGCCTCAATTATAGAATTACAAGCATTTCTAATGAGCATAATAAGAATGAAACAAATCGGGTACTCTAATGCTGGAAGAGTTAAATACAAGCTTCCACTGAATGCAATCTTTGAGGGCTCCCCTCTGGATATTACATAAGAAGAGTATAACAACAAGTTAGTGATAATTCTCGATTTTTAAGTGTCACACAAACACACTACTCAAATTCCATTTCACCTGCTCTTTCCCTCCTAGCAACAGATGCCATACACTGGCAGCACTTTCCGCCCCCTCACAGTGTCCTTTTCTCTTCCTTAACTGATTGAGTCACAGCTGACACCTCGCTGATTGTCTAGGCTGGTCTGTCTGCAGCTAGGAGAGAGCAATATGACTATGCATTATCATTATTTTGATATATTATGTCACAGTACGTTTTCAGAGCGTAATCACGAGGCAGCATTTCGCTACCTGGTCCTGGACGCCCACTGCCCTGCACATTTTAGAGCTTGCCCTGCTTTTAAACAACCACTTAAACTCAATAAGAGACTGTTAATGAGCTGCTTACCACCCCACTGGCAATAAATTAACAGCCGCAGAAAATTAAGATAAAATAAAGCTAAAGTAAAATCCCAAAATAAATAGAGCGCTCCAACAACAGCATCTCCACAAGCCCCGGTCTCTAGAGGAACTGCAGTCATCTCTGTTGGATTTGATCAGAGGAGTTTTTCTGACAGACGCTGCCTTCAGGGACCTCATACTGTTCGGCTCCAAAGCACACAAAACGAAGCACGGAGAATGATGAAAGAAGAACACAAGCTCAGACTGATACGGGATGACGTCTCGGTGAGAAACGCTCCGAGATCCACTTAAACTTCCCCAAAACTGACCTGTGCATGAGGCTCGGCACATGGAATACTGTAATTATCTAACAAATACAACGTGCACGTTTGCCATGCAGCTGCTTTTGTAGCCCCACAGAGAGAGTTTAAAAGTTCGGAAAAGCTTGAGAAAAAGTAAACAAGGACACACACGGTCTTACATGCAAGGCACCAGTCTTGTAGCAATCTAGCTGCAGTTCTATGGTCACTTTGAGTGAGTAGAAAACTCACTATGCACCTGTGCTCATAGGCTGTTT
The DNA here is from genome assembly GCA_024036415.1 of Prochilodus magdalenae. Classification (NCBI taxonomy): domain Eukaryota; kingdom Metazoa; phylum Chordata; class Actinopteri; order Characiformes; family Prochilodontidae; genus Prochilodus; species Prochilodus magdalenae. The sequence continues at coordinate 85,725 of JAMWET010003336.1, read as the reverse complement.
GTGTTTGGTATGGTTTGGGGTCTTTCCCTCCTGCTGGTGTGGGATCATGCCCGGTGGTGGCTGCCTGAACTGGTCTGGTGCCACAAAACAATCACCAACTTTGTTTGAGCCTACTGATTTTATTCATAGACCAACAGGTTTTAGGATCACTTATCAAATGAACACTGTAACATCACAATCTTTAAGCTTCACACACACACACACACACACACACACACACACACACACACACACACAAACACACACACACACAAAATCTTTTACTACTAACGTTGGTAACAAGTCCATTTTCATTGGCACCAACGACAGTCACCAAAGAGAAGGCGAAAAGGCAGTGTCCAAGCCTCATATGCTAACAAAGGCTACATGTGATAGCGGGTGGAGGACATCAGTCAGGAAAGAGAAAGAGAGGATGGCTCGGCCACCGACGACAGCTGCTGAAGAGGGTGGGAAGGAACTGCCCAAGCATGATGTGCTATCGAAGGCTACAAGTGACAGCAGGAGGAGGACGCCAGCCACCAGAGAGAAAGTGAGAACAGCTATGAGGCTTGGCCACCGACAACAGCTGCTAGAGAGGGTGGGATAGCTCTGTCCAAGCATCATGTACAAACAAAGGCTACAAGTGACAGTGGGAGGAGGACGGCAACCACGAGAAAGGGCGTGATAATGGCTATGAGGCTCTGTCACCGACAACAGCCGCTGGGAGTAGAGAGGGAGTCCATGACACATACTATGAGCCAATGGGAAAGTCACATTAAAATGAATAAGTTCTACAATAGCTCCATGCGCACAATAGTTTCGTCCTTTTCACTGATGCACATAAAATATACTTAGGGTGCTAACAGCGCCCTCTTGTGGAGAGTCTTTAGTCTGCTGAAATGTGAGCAGCAGTCCCATGAAAGTGCTTTTGTAGTCCAAACATTCTGGTATCCAACCATGCCAAAGAACTAGAAGTTCCACTTACCTCAGGTTGAGAGAGAGCTGCTGGTCCTTGGACTTGAGGAGATCAGCAACAGAGAAGCTAGCGCTGCCCAGGAAACTGCTCTGTGGAAAAGAAAAGAGAGAAAAAGCTTAAAGTCTATAGTTACTGTCGTCTTGACACACTGTCAAATGGAATTAATGTAATTATCTAGATCATTGATCATGCACTGGACTGCCTTCACACTACAGTTTCTATTCTACACCAACAGGAGCACTCAATAAGAAATCATCTAATAAGAAGAAATAATCTACTTACAGACGTTCACAAGTTTAAATAAGGATTTAGAATTTCTCAAACTTCTCATGACGTAATATCAACTTGACTATGCCTGTGTTATCACTGGTATACACATCCAAGGGGTCTAGGAGGCCACAATACACAGAGCGCATCATATCATCGAGAGCAAAATGGCACCATGAAGCCATATCCAAACTCACTAAGCACGTGATTCAACGTTGTTAGATATAGTCTTCAGCATGTTCCATATTTCAACACTGTTTGTAAAAGCGCCATGTTCGCCTCGTAGCAGCGTGTAAGCTGAGGAGCTGCGAGCCTGTAAGATTAAACACGGGACGAGCTTCTGCTTCCACCGAGTGTCAATGCTGTTAATAATAGAAGCTAACCTCTCCCATCACTCCTCAACATAAGGCCTTTGAGCGTAAGGTGCTTGTAAGGCATTCTGGAGCACATGAGCCATTCTGATGAATGTGTGATGAGGGCTGGCTTGCGTTTCTCTTCACACAAGAGCCAGTCAAGCTACACAGACACAAGCAAATTCAGCTGAAAGGCATTAGCCTTATATGAACTTTGCTACCTGGGAGACATTTAAATGACACAACAATGGAGTGTTTTCAATCTAAACTAGAAAAGTACAGAGGAATGCACAGCTAATGCTTTTTGCTCGGTGGTTGCTAAGGTGCCCTAAAAATGAATAGGAGTGAATGCGTTGAACGAGGGATGAACAGTTTGGCAATCTGCCCAAAGTGAGCACATGCAGTTTGGTGGCTGCATGTTAAAGGAAACAATATGGTTTAAAAGAGGCCAAGAATGACTACAAGGGAGAAACGAGAGTTGGAAAAAAAAAAAGACAAAATGGTGTGTGCAGGTCAAACCAACACTGCTGCTTTTGTCAGTTTGGTGCTTGTTGATAAATCCATAGGTCTCTCGTAAGCACTGTCCAGTGAAGTTTCGGTTTCAGTACAGGTATCATTTTAAAAGCTGTTTTTGAATGAGATTTAGATGGGAGGCACAAAAACTTAAATCAGTAATACAGCATATTTCACCTGTACTGTAAACTATATCTACACAGTACAGCCATACAGTACTGGTCAGACCTGTCATACCCATGAAAATATGAACTAGAACCAGGAGGATCAAGCTGGGAGACGCAAAGCTGACCAGTGACCCATAAAGTAGCACTGACCTTATTCTGGCCTGAGACAGCACAACAGTAATCAGGCAGTGAGGTGTGAGGTAATCATAGTCCACCTGGGTGACAAAATTTGGCAGGACAATCACCCATGACGGACGTAGATGACTATTTCAGTCTCTCTCTCCCTTACGCTCTCTCTCTCTCTCTCACACACACACACACACACACCTGTCACTGCTTCAAAATCTCCTTTACAAAGACAGCATCCTTACACAAAAACCCACAGAGCAATCACAACACACACACCGCAGCTGCCAGGTGCCGTGTGTGTGTGTGTGTGTGTGTGTGTGTGTGTGTGTGTGTGTGTGTGTGTGTGTGTGTGTGTGTGTGTGTGTGTGTTTTAAGGCGTGTCAGAGCGCACAAAGTAGGTCATGGAGAAAGAAGATCAACCTAGGAACATCAATAACAAACACACACACATGCGCACACACTCGTTTGTATGTGTGAGCGCACACACACACACACACACACACACACACACAGGAGGATATAAATAGCGCAGGGAGAACAAAACAGAAAAGGAAAAAGATGGAGAGAGGTAAAAAGTGAAAAGAAAGAAAAGCCAAGCAGGCAAGACAGAGAAAAAAGGTTGGAGAGCGTGAGAGATAAAGACAAAGAAAGAGACAGAGAGTAAGAGCTAGAGAAAGAATGAGAGAGGTGTATAGATATCAAGAGACAACATGTGAGAGAGGGAAAGAAAATAGAGGGAAAAAGAGGGAAGATATGGAAAAACAGAGAAAAGAGAAACAGGAAGAAGAGGACAAAAAAATATGAGAATAAAGAGAAACAGAAAGAAATGAAGAGAGAGAGAGAGAGAGAGAGAGAGAGAGAGAGAGAGAGAGAGAGAGAGAAAGAGAAAGAAAAAGAGAGAGAAAAAGAAAGAGAGAAAGAGAGACAGAGAGAGAGAGAGAAAGAGAGAGAGAAAGAAAGAAAGAAAGAGAGAGAGACAGAAAGAAAGAGAGAGAAAGAAAGAGAGAGAGAGAGAGAAAGAAAGAGAGAAAGAGAGAGAGAGAAAAAAAGAGAGAGAGAGAGAGAGAGAAAGAGAGAGAGAGAAAGAAAGAGAGAGAGAAAGAGAGAGAGAGAAAGAAAGAGAGAGAGAGATGAAGATGTGAGTATATTAATTGGTTTTGTTCAGCTGCATGAGGGCAAGGACACAAGGACACACTTCAGACAGAGAAGCTAATTATCTTATATTCACTCTCTCTCTCTCTCTCTCTCTCTCTCTCTCTCTCTCTCTCTCTCTCTCTCACGTACAGTAAATAAACAGAAGAAAGCCCCCGATACCTAAATGAATTAAAACTCTATGCTTTAGTTAGAACTCTGTGCTGTCTGTACACTAACACTGTGTTTAGAGGATAGGGAAAGTACACTGCAGACGCTTTACTGAGCTGAACTCGTTTAGGTATATGCTAAATCCTTACATGACAACAGTTTCAGTCCTTCCACTGAATTGTTCAGTCATGTCTAATTAATGTTATACTGACATACCAACTTACTAATGCCTATTACCTCCCCAACAGAATCTGCTGCCTCACCTGAAAAACGACAAAAAGTGCTAGAGCAAGGTGGATGGGATGAAAATATTCTAGAACAACAAATTATGTTCTAGAACAGCTTGAAAGTGGAACAATGCAAACAGTGGAAAATGGAAATCCTTCTAGAACACGGTTAATGAGCTTTCTAGAACATTCTTCCATTTGGGCTCTTTTGGCCAATTTCACCAGGCAGTTTGTAGATTGACTACAGTGTACCACAATAAGATATGACCACCTGTGCTCTCTTTTTCTGAAAGACTGCATGCTTTTCTTTAATTAAGTAAGTATGCAGAGAACCAGATGGACTACAGTCTGTAACTGTAGAACTGCAAAGTGAATCTGTATGGTGAGTGGAGCTGATATAATGAGGAATGAGTGTAGATACAAGAAGGTGTACCTAATGAAGTGGCTGTGCGGATTTCAAATCATCCAGTTTCTGTGTTTTAAGATCAGCAGTGGAGAATGTGTTGCACTCACTTTTGTTTCCTTTAGAGAGTTCAACAGAACGTAGGCCTTAACCCTTCGAAATAGCTGTTATGATTGCCAAGAACAAAAAGCATGGTGTAAATTTCTCTACACTCGTCATCGAAAAAACAGCTGCGCTCAGAAGAAATCAAATGACAGGATTGAAACTTGGTTTGTAGGTTTAACATCATGAAACAAGCAAATAATAAAGAACGTAAGCAAGGACGGGCCTCATCGCTGGGCCTGACTGACCATATAAGGTCGTCTTGATGCATGTGCTTTCCATTCTGACTCATGCTGTTGTGTTGGTAGCATCCTCTTTAATCGAACTCTACCTCAGAGAAGAGTCCGTAAGCAATCTAAACAATTAGAGTTAGAGCTAGAGTGGGGTTGCTTTGTAGGGCTCCAGGAAGCAGGATGGCCTCTTCGACACATTGCGTGCCATACCGGTCATGCAGCTACTTCCATATCACACTGTTGGTGGCAGTGAATAGGAAAAGGCATGCACCAGCGGCATTAAGGACCTGGGAGATTTCCACGAAGACAGAAAACAAACAGAGCGTCCGACATGCGTGGAGTGATCCAACAGGCACGACTGCGGACATCCTGTTAGTGCCAGCACCACTGGCAGACGGCTGCATGATGCACTTCCTTCTGGGTGCAGCTATTCTTTTGAGGATGAGGATATGTGTTTAATACTCATAGCTCATCAATGGGGAAGAAATTAAAAGTGTGAACTTTTCTGTTCTTGCTCAGAAGCAGGGTACACCCATATAACCTGAATTCAAAGTTAAGTTTGTGAATGTGCCCTTTTTTTTTGAAGTTATGATGGGTGTTCATGCTCGATGACTGATCCGGATGCAGGGAGGAGATGGAAAAACACAGTGCAGTTTTTCTCTGCGGCTGGAATATAGTGATGCCACCAAACAGCAGACAGCATCTAGAGGTGGGCAAAAGTCACTACGCTTTAATCAACAATTACAGAAGAACAGGTATTTGGTCTTTTGAGTGCCTAAAATGACCAAAAGTTAGGTTGACTTGCAGGATTTCATGCACTGCTGTCACATTTTGGTTGTTGCAGTCACAGATTGGTTGGTCAGATAACTGTATGAAGTGATGACGTGCTGGGTAAGTACATGGCTTATGTTTACAGTACTGTGCAGCACAAGGCAGACATATACACGCAACATCAGATGCAAGCGCTATAAATATACCAAGCATCTCATCTTTATTGTGTGCTGTTCAAAGCATTCCTGTAGAATTCCATCAAAGCATGCTGCCTGTGCTCTAAAAGAGGAATCTGTGTGAATGAAGCATTGTATTTATGGCAAAATCCCTCTCTGCACTGTACGCACTACAGCAGGCCTAGGCTAGGCTTGAAAATGCAGGGCTGTGCTCATACCAATACACACGCACACACACACGTCTCTTGACCTGATCAAAGGGCACTCTGTCACCACCCAAGCAGAATTCCCTGATGTTAAGTAGGGTCAGTGCCATGTTGTAACACAGTGATTAAGCCTGAGGTCAAAGGTCAGAGCATAATGGAAAAAAGTAGCTGTATCACGACATGCACGTCCACACGCACTCTCATGCTGACAACCATAAGTTTGGGGACACCCAAAAGCTCTTAGGGATGTCAGTGTGGCTTATGTAAACAACAGAAGAGGGGAATTAAGCGGTATCTGCGTTTAGGCATCTGTTCCCTCATTTGGATAGAAGTTGGGGGTGGAAAATGGACCTTCAATAAGGACGATCTGTCAGGAAGAACAACTAAGCAACTATTCCTCAGGTGCCTGAGTATGCGAGTCATATGAAGACTACACCGCAGCTGAATTGTAGTGCAGAACTCATTACAAAACCCAACGCATATCTGAGAGCTCGGCTTTGCAAAAACAATAGACACTTATCTACAGAGATGTGGAAAAAAGAGATGTTGTCAGATGAGTCATCCTTCACCATACTCTCCGCAAGTGGGTGCATGCATGTGCAGCGTACACCAGGGGAACAGTACACTGCTGAATGCTTGACACTGACGGTGAGGGGTCAGCTAGCTTGCTTATGCTTGGTAAGCACTTTTCTGGCATGGTTTGACTCAATTTGGTTCCATCAGACAGTAGGGTCACTGCAAATCAGTACAGAGTTATTCAGTTTTGTCCATCACACATCCACCGCTACTGCGATTCTTAACAAAGCTGGAAAACATGCCCAGAAATTACCACACACTGCAGAGCAAAGTAGGTAGTTTGTTCCCACCATTTCTTCTAAAGCCGTACAACAGCCTTCCACGGATACCTTCCTTCATGAAATTTGAACAGGCAGATATTAGTCCTCAAACGTAAAAGACGAAACTAAGCTTTAAGGCTGCTGTACATGGTTAAGCTTTAAGTGTTATATTCTATGCATGGGCTATAAACACATCGCTTAACAAACTTATCAAAGCAAGAACTACCAAACCATAGCAAGAATAAAGTAGATGGCTAAAGGGGCCACAACCGTTCGATGGTACAAAACTACTCTAGGCCCAAATTCATAATATCCAGTGGTAACACTGCTATACCATTCACCGTTCTGAGATCCAGGGTAAATTAGATCTATTTAAAAAGTCAACAGCTTTTTAACACTGTGGTCTTTTCACCAGGGCCCTAGGCATAATCCATATGAGGTCACAGACCTTAAAGACCCATGCTAAGAAAAGCTCTACTTGGCTGCCAAAATGAACAAGACAAAAGAAACAAAAATAAAAGAAGACAAAAGGTTCTTTTCTCAGAAGCACAGCTACGAGTTTTAATGGAAGAAGTGCTGCCAAATAATACCAAACTGTTTGGTAAAGATGTAGCCAACAGCACACAGCGGAGAAAGCCGTGGCTGGGATTGGTGGAACATGTAAATACGGTAGTGAATGTAACATAAAGTAAGAAATAAGGTGTCTTTATCAGAAAGTCACGGTGAAAAACAACTTCTTAAAAAGTTTTTTTTTTAAACATTAATAACAACTGGACGCTAAAACCAAACGTTAGCAGCGCAACATCTAGTTAAAAGGTTTACCATGGTGCTCAGACCAAAATATGAAAAGTGGAATTTGTTGATCACTAGCATGTGTGACCAAACATATCCAGCAACATATCAATTAATCCACACCAACTTACCGTCAGAGAGGTTCAGGCAGGACTTTATGGCGTTACTACTGGCACATGCAAATGCAGGAAAAGTACAGCAACCGCTCACATCATATGAGCAGTAAAGCCCTGCTCTGAACTTCAGACTCCAGCGGACGGTAATGCACAGCTTTTAGGATATTTACAGCCGCTTCATTAGCACATGGAGGGAGCCATGAGTCACATGGTAACACATGCTGCACCCTGTTCTGTGTAAACAGTAGGTGTGTACGAAGGGAAGCGGCCCTCACAGGGACTTTCTCTTTCCCTGTCACTCTTTCTTTCGCTCTCGCTGCAGCGTGAGGAACTGGCGCAGCATTGTGAGATAGAAAGGGCATCCTGTTCCTGTCTGACCCCAAAACCACTCAAAAAACCCTCCATCACTTCCTTTACTCTCTCTCTTTCTCTCTCACTCACTCTCTCTCTCTCTCTCTCTCTCTCTCTCTCTCTCTCTCTCTCGCGCTCTCTCTCAGGTATCTGTGCAGGCGTGTGTAAAAGTATTGTTACATCAAAAAGTAAAACCCCTACAAAAAACACCACCTTGAGTACACGTACCAAAGCAGCAGCACAGAAAAACTAGTTTCTTATATGACCGCAGTGGAGCTGAGTACATCCAGCGTCTATCAGCACAGGAGCCATAGTCTGTTAGGTGCTATTGTTCTTGTTTCTGCTGGCCTTTTGGTTCTAAAATTGGTTGAAGTCAGAGATGTGAGCAATCAGGATGTTCAGTGGGGCTACACATGATGTCACCAACAACACAATTCAAACCATAAAGACTAATTAGCAAGAAAATCAAAATCATTTAACGTAACTGGGTTTCAGAAACTACTCTAAGATATCTATAGGTGTTGTTAAACTAAGCACAGATGTATAACTCTTTTATACAAATGATATGTGTAACTTGTTAGGTGTTCAACTGCTGATTAATGCAAATATCTATCAGCCAATCACATGGCAGCAACTCATATAGGCATGTAGACATGGCCACGGCAACCTGCTGAAGTTGAAAAGGGCATGGTGCCTGGTGCTGTACGAGCTGATCTGAAGATTTGAGAAACTGCTGATCTATTGGGATTTTCCACACACAGCCTCCTCTAGGGTTTACAGAGAATGAAAGAGAAAATACCCTGTGAGCAGCAGTTCTCTGGGCACAAATGCCTTGCTGATGCCAAAGGTTAGAGGAGAATGTCTAGACTGGCTCTAGACAATAACTCAAAGAACCTCTCGTTAAAACCGAGGTACGCAGAAGACCATCTCTGAATGCACAGCACTTTGAATGTTGAAACAGATGGACTAGTGCAGCCAAAGACCACACCAGGCGCCACTCCTGCCAGCTAAGAACAGGCTACAATTTACACAGGCCTACCAAAACTGGACAATAGAAGACTGGAAAAACGTCGCCTGGACTGTTGAGTCCCAATTCCTGCTGTGACATTTGGATGGTGGAGTTCAAATCTGGCGTAAACATTATGAAAGTATGGATCCACCCTGCCTTGTATTAGCAGATTAGGCTGGTATTGGTGTAGCGGTGTAGTGGTTATTTTCTTGGCACACTTTGGGCCTTCTAATACTAACTTAGCAGCCTTTAAACAGCACCGCCTACTGAGTTTTGTCACTGACCATGTACATCCCTTCTTCTTATGGCTACGTCCAGCAGGATAATTCGCCATGCCACAAAGCTCAACTCATCTCAATCCAATAGAGCACCTCTGGGATGTGGTCCAATAGGAGATTTGCATCATGGATGTGCAGCTAAACAATCTGCAGCAACTGTGTGCTATCATATCAATATGGAGTTTTCATATACCAATCAATATGTCAACGTCAAAGTTTTTGAAAAATGTAGTTAGTGATAATTCAGCTTCACTACTGATACAGTTAGGGTAGCGGTATAACTGTCTTGGTTTATCAAAAACAGAATTTTCAATTAATTTATTGTAATAAGATAAACATGATTAAGGTATAGGCCATTCAAAGCGAAATGAAGTTCATCATTTAAGTGGGTTTTCAACTCAGTTAAAGCAGTTAAATAATAGTAATCAATAATTAATTCAGAATATAATAAGCTCTTGGTATAGTAGATACACTCCCCGTCTACTGAAAGGTTGCACTCACGGGAAAGTGTTGGATTGCAGTGCTACTGGGAAGGAAGATTAAAGTTACTAGGACCATTTGGACTGATTTGGACTATGTGTATTGAGCTACACATACAGAAACAGTGTATCTCAGTATGGTGTTGGGCTGCCACATCTGCTAATGCAACAAGCCAGATGTCTTAGTTTCTAATAGTGCCCTGTGATAGTCCATCCCATGCCGCTTGAACATTCTCACACAGTTCCTGCAGATTTTGCAGTAGCGTTGGACATGGAGTCACACCAGGTCTTCTAGAAGTGTAACACATGGCAACAAACCATTCATCTTGTCATCTTGACCATGCTAACTCCACACTTGGATTAGTTGGTCATCTCCACCATGATGACCTCCACTGCGTGAGGCTGATCAATTCATAATATGATGATACGAAGAATTTGTGGCCCTTATGAACGATCACAGATATCAATTATATTAGGATTCCCAAATTAGTTTATGAATCATCTACAGCTCTGCTAATGCTAACAGACGTTGAAAAAACTCACATACACACACATACTTCAGAGGCAGCAACCGGCAGATCCGCTCTTTTCTTCCTGCTTTTTTTAAGCTCTCACCGTTCAGAATGATGAAACTCCACAGAAAGGCACGATCACACGCACTCGCAGAAAACGAGGGAGAAGAAAAAGGACAGAAAGGAAGAAAAACGAGGCAAGACAAACGATCCCTTCCCCGCGTGCAGGAGGATGGATTACGATCGTCTGTCTACAATCGTTCACTTTCTCATACTCTCCCTCGCTCTCTTATTCTTCTCTTTCCCCACACAGGTCTACAGTGTGCCCCCGTTCTCTTTGCACACATACAGAATCAACCACAACCACAAAAAGCCTCTCGCCACACACACAAACACACACATGCTAACACACGCTTGTCTCACTTTACCTACAGCTTTCTGCTCATTCTGGCCTCACTGTAGCTAAATAACACGACACTGAACCCTGGCCTCACTGCCTAGGGGCTAGTTTTCTCCTCTTTAGATCCTCTAAATAAGAAAGCGTTCTG